>CM048745.1:878338713-878516213 GCA_026315105.1 Locusta migratoria
CTTCTGCTTCTTTGTTTTGAGTGGGGAATGACCTTTCGTGTTCCTTAGTCTGATTTTACGACTTTGCCATTCCTGGCAGACCCATGGATAGCGGGTAAGGCTTGTCAACTTCGGGTGAATTCCTTTACATGGTTATGTGGTCTGCACCACGATTGGCATAGTTGCACTGCCACCAAGGTATTAGTTTCTACAGAAAAATCACTATTTGGCGAAATAAAGGTTGGGTTCACTGTTCAGCAAATACTTAAGCCACTCAATCTGTGGCGATCAGTGTTTTCATGTTAGCGACATCGTCTTTATCAGTTATTCCTATACTCCTCACCAGTCTTGCAGTAGAGTTTTTCTTCCAAAGTGATAAAACTTCATCCTAGTCTAAGACAGTGGTGTGTGTACATTGTCCGACGTGTTCACATAGCTTAATAAACACAATCGCATTCATTGGAAGCTTCTTAAAGAGGAGTTGTTAGTTCACTGCTGTGGTACAAAGTGATAGATCTTGCCACCTGTAAGAATTTTTGTGTTGACATTTTGTGATCTTAACCTATTCGCGTTTCCGGTGTAGTGAAAGTGGATAACGTCTCCGTGAAGAGTCCTGGCTTTTGCTGCCATCCTAAATGTAAGGATACACTAGCCACGCTCTACAAATCCAATTTATAGAAAAGAGCGTAAATAATTTGATAGTTTATCGTAGGTCACGTTGTCTCGTCTCTCTGGCACTTTGCCGCACATGCAGGGTCGCCACTGTGTTAAACGCGGATTTGGCATGTGTTAATATTTACAGGGTGGCTGGATGCCCTTCCTGTAGCCACCCCCATGCCCCCCAGGAGGAAATGTGTACCTCAAATGTCTGCGTAAAGTGTTATATGTGTGTGAAAGTGTAAAGTGTTACGAAATGTTTGCGAGTCGTGTTACTGAGGAGGGACGTGGGGACCAGCCCAGTATTCATCTAGGAGAATGTGGAAAACCGACTAAGAACCACATCCAGGCTGGCCGGCACTCCGATCCCTTTTGTTAATAGGCCAGGGGGATTCGAACCGGGGCCGGTAAGCCTCCCCGTCTCGGAAAGCGGTGCGTTAGAACACTTGGCTAACAGTGGGTCTCTTTGTTCGTGCAGTGGACCATGCGTTAAATTTCACTTCCGTTTCCAAACGGAGTTGTGGGGAAAAAAACATTACACGGAAAAGTATCGGACCTCGAAATTTAACATTAACGAAGAGAAACCTGATTGCAGGTTCTAGAAGCTATTTATTAAGTGGAATGATAAGGATTCAAAAAATTAGGAAGACTTAAAACAATCACTGCACAATATCTTGACTGCCGTAATGGCGTCCAAACCCACTACACAACTTCATTGCTAAGACATACTGGGATGTTAAATAAATGAAAACCATCATATTAAATTTTTAAAATATTTCAAGATGTATTAAGCAAAAGTGAGCACTATATTTACATTCTAAATAAATGAAACAAAAGCAGCTACAATTGATGTGTGAACGAATCGGAGACTGAACATAGACAAATGAATCGGAACATGGTTCTTTCTCTCAGAAAAAACAAGGGGATGTAGCTTAAGGTTCAAAGAGAGAAAAATGCGCCATGATTCAAATGTATCTTAGGCTGGTTAATTTTTAAAATAAATCGCAATTTACAATCAGTTATGGCTTCACTGTACTAGGTTTAGATGGAATACGAAAGTGCGGCGAATGAAAATTGTCTGGCCGGGATTCGAACCCGAAATCTCCTGGTTACTAGACAGACGTGCTGACAACTCCGCCACCAAGGACACAGTGCCCAGCCACACTGCAGAGTACTCTACGCTGCGCATCTCCCGCCACACCCAAATCTCCATTCGCCACGCTGTATCTTTCCTATTACCACAACCTTATTTATTTCGTAACGCTCGCATCCTGAATACTGTGTTCCCGAATCAGGGAGAACAGACAGTGAGGTATCGAGACATAATTGTCAGGAGCCCAGCCTTGACTTTTATACATTTCCATTCGCTGCACTTTGGTATTCCATCGAAACCTGGTACAGTGAAGCCATAGCTGATCGCAAACTGCGATTTCATTCTTCGAACGCTGTAACGTAGTCAAAAATATTAGATCAAAAAGCCATTATAAATTTGAAAACTTAATAAATCACGGAATAATGTAGACAAAGGTAAAAATTCTCACATGCCTGAAATGACATGAGTTTTTATTAGAACACAAAATGTCTCACTGATGGTGCTTCATCTGATCAGAAAAGCAATAATTAGCATAACAAATTAAGACAAAGCAAAAATGATGTTCCTTACAGGAAATGCTCAACATTTTCACCATCATTCCTCAACAATAGCTGTAGTCGAGGAATAATGTTGTGAACAGCAATTGTAAAGCATGTCCGGAGTTATGGTGAGGCGTTGGGGTTGGATGTTGTCTTTCAACATCCCTAGAGATGTGGGTCGATCACGATACACTTGTGCCTTCAGGTAACCCCAAAGCCACTAATCGTACGGAGCGAGGTCTGGAGACCTGGAAGGCTAAGCATGACGAAAATGGCGGCTGAACACGCGATCAACACCAAACAACGCGCTCAACAGATCTTTCACGCATCTAGTAATACTTTGCTATTTTTTCTAATAAAACCCCGTGTTATTCCAAGCAAGTCTCTCCACTTTTACCTCTCTATCCACATTATTCTGATTGTTTTCAAATTTATACTGACTTTTTGATCACCCGGTATATTTTTATTTAGCCTGATCAGATTAGGGCCATCAGGCCCTTTTATATTGGACCAGGGTTTTACACATACAGTATTTCTTTACATGTGAGTTACCTATAACGTAATTTATACAGGTTGATTACATGTAAAAGGATGTAAATAACAGGTATTGACTTAACTCTAAGAGAATTAATACTATTAGTACCACTGAGACACCTGCATTTGGTGTAATAATAGAAGTAACAACATTGATATTAGCAGATACAAGATGTACTTTTGAATATATCGAGACTGGTTAAGGCACGGCGAATTCTGACAGAAGGAAGTTAAGAATGCTGTGCCTGGCAAGAGCAATGACAGTCGGAGAATATCTGGGAGGAGGAATGGATGTGACTTACCTGTAGGGTATTAGACTGGCGTCATTATTGCTTTAGCAGATAATCCATTAACTGTCGTTGGAAGCTGGCAGTGTTCTTCAGATCTCTGATATACTGTGGTAGATTGTTCCAGAACCTGGTTCCTGCTACTGAAAAGGATTTTGAGACACCGGCTGAGTGATGGATAGGGACAGATAGGGTTTTGCTCTGACAGGAACGAGTAGTTCTGTTATGTTGATCAGATAAGTGTTAAGGTCGAGGAAAGATATGAGGGACAGTGTACGTTGATAAGAGAGTAGAGGAAACAGTGTATGAAAATCTCTGCGCTTGACAGCGCGGAGCCAGGATAGTTGCTTATAAGATGGTGAAATGTGATCAAAGAGACGAATGTTACATGTATATCGAACGCAGGCATTCATAAGTTCCAGAGGTCGTGGTCTTTCCCAAGAAAGACCTTGAATTGATTTTTTCAGGGAAGCCAAAACAGTCTTGGTCCAACCCGCCACTGCTCGCATCAAAACTAAGTTTATTGTGTGGTCTCTTTCCCTGTATATCTAGTAAAGCCAACCATTGCCCTTGAACAGTGCAAGGAGTCCCTTTACCAGTTCTTTATTAGACACAATTTCTTCGGGTCTCGTTGTCCCAAATGTTCTGTGCCTTTTAGTCTCCATTGCAATGCATTCGAAGATTAGATGTGATGCAGTTTCATCACCGTCATCACAGATCCTACATTTAGGGTCCTCTTCTGTTATTTCCGTTGTATGTAGGTGTTTTTTGAAATTCCCACGGCGTGTCAGCAATCCAACCATGCGTCTTCTCTCTCTCCTGTTCAGACCCAGGATTGCTGAGCTACTTTTAAAACATGGCTTTGGCATCATTACCTTGCCATGTTTTTGTTGATGGACGTTAGTCCAATATTCTACATGCTGTCTTCTGAGCCAGTTACGTAGCTTCAATTTGATCATTGCCTTGGTGATTGTCAGGACAGGTTCCGGTCCAATAAATGGGGTCTCTGCCCCCATCCTGGCTAATCTGTCGGCATGTTCGTTGCCACTGATCCCCGAGTGGCCAGGGACCCACAATAGTTTTACCCTATTGCTTTCCCCTAGGTCCACCAGAACCCTGTGACATTCTGCAACAATTTTAGACCTTGTTGCAGGACCTGCCAGTAATCGCAAGGCTGCCTGGCTGTCTAAATATACATGCTACGATCTTTGTAGCACCTATGCAAATTCTCACACGCCCTGATGGCAGTGATTTCGGCCTGGAATACTGAGGCCAGTTTCCCTAGAGAGATGACGCCCTCCAGTCTTCGCTGCACCCCATATACCCCTGCCCCAACGTCTTGGTCTGATTTTGACCCATCGGTGAACCAGACAATATCCCCCGTATGGTGTCGAACTATTTTCTCCCACTGCTCCATGCTTCCAATTGTTATACTGAAAGGCTTGTTGAAGCAGTATGGGTTTATAATATAGTCGGCTGGCATTTCCCCGACCTTTCCCTCACTCACTATTTTAGTGTGTGATTCTGGATATCCCAAAGAGTTCCAGTTGTTGTCAGTTTTGAGTCTGTATGCACCAGCCGCTGCCTCCATCTTGACCCAAAGGCGTAATGGGGGCATATCCAGAATGGTTTCAATCCCAGCAGTTGGTGTGCTGCTAATTCCGCCAGTTATGGCTAAGCAGGCTAATCTCTGCACTTTACCAAGCTCCTTAGCAGCAACCTGCTGTTCTACCTTCTTCCACCACACGACCGCCCCATAGGTGATCTTGGGTCTAATCACAGTGGTGTATATCCAGTGCATACCCTTGGGGCTCAGGCCCCAATTTTTGCCATAAGCAAGAAAGACCTTGCAAGATAACATCACTGTACTAGGTTTAGATGGAATACCAAATTGCAGCGAATGAAAATTAGTGGAAAATTAGTGTCTGGCCAGGATTCGAACCCGAAATCTCCTGATTACTAGGCAGACGGGCTGACAACTCCGCCACCAAGGACACAGTGCCCAGCCCAACTGCAGAGTACTCTACGCTGCACATCTCCCGCCACACCCAAATCTCCATTCGCCACGCTCTCTTTCCTATTACCACTACCTTATTTATTCCGTAATGCTCGCATCCTGAATACTGTATTCCCGAATCAGGGAGAACCTACCGTGAGGTATGGAGACAAAATTGTCAGGAGCCCAGTCTCGGCTTGTATACAATTATATATTTTAATTCGCTGCACTTTGGTATTTCATCTAAACCTAGTAACAGTGAATCCATAACTGATAGCTAATTGAGATTTATTTCATTCATCGAACGCTGCAACGTGTCCATTTCAAGTGTTTCACCCCAGATATCTCTGAAACGAAGAGATATTGAAAAACCACTTTCAAGGTCATGAACATACGGCCGGGGCCTATGAAATTCGGTACTAGGAGACACCCTAAAACGTGATGAAATATATTTTCAACACAAACTTATGTTTGTTAAATGGATACCCCATATTATTTCTTAAACAATCCATAGGATGGAAAATCACAAAAGAATGGCGTCGGTTGCATCGTGATATGACGTACATCCGAAGAAACAGCGAAATGGGCAATGCTAGTGGGTGTCAGTCAACCGTGAGTCTTGCTTAAGCCTCGGATACACGCTAACAGCGTGCCTCATGTGTTTCAAACGTCAACATTGCTTCGCAGTTTCTCCGGATTGTCAAGATACAGGGTTTTAGGTTAGTAACCTCTTTGGTAAGTTTTGGCCGAACGATAGTTATCGTTGGCATGCAGTGAGAACTGCTGGCAACAATGCTTAGGTTGGAATGTTCTTCGCTTGTTGGCCGGTGTGCGGCAGTCTGCCGCCGACCGCAGAGCGAGGCGGTAGAATGTCGGCAGTGAGTTCATGGCCTGGGTTAAATGGTGGCTAATGTTTCTGCCATTGTGTCGTATCGCATACGGGTTGCAGTTGCAGATTGAAATGTTTCAGTGTGGACTTGTAGACATTCATCGTAGTGGTACGCAGTTATTTAATCAGTGTATTTAAAGATGGAGTTATTATCATTTGTCGTTCCATAATAAAGGAAATTAACAAAGTTTACTGTTACGGATCAATCTAGTAATTGTCCGCATCCCATACCGTCAAATCATTGGAACAATTACTAAATGATTAAGCTGCAAATAGTATATAATGGCAACTTCGCCCATCGAGGATTAGGTGGACGGAGCTGTGACGTTACAGGATGTACAAGTTAATTTATAACTGGGGCATCCGCAGCTGAGTAAATACATTTTCTTTTATGAATTTATCAATTGTTTTAAAAAATTGATTGTATGACTTTATATAATAAAAGAAACTATTTTGAAAATTGAAATATAAATGTCCTCTTATGCAACAATCAATAAATTCTGGAGCCGCTTCAGCTGTTTTTATTGAGATCCTTTTATGTACATAAAAGGATCTCAATAAAAACAGCTGAAGCGGCTCCAGAATTTGATTGTTGAGATCCTTTTATGTACATAAAAGGATCTCAATAAAAACAGCTGAAGCGGCTCCAGAATTTGATTGTTTCATAAGAGGACATTTTTATTTCAATTTTCAAAATAGTTTCTTTTATTATATAAAGTCATACAATCAATTTTTGTAAAACAATTGATAAATTCATAAAAGTTACAGGATGTAATTCACACATCGCGATGCAACTGACACCATTATTTTTGTGATTTTTCATCCTATGGATTGCTTAAGAAATATGGTGTATTCATTTAAAAAAAACATAAGTTTGTGTTAAAAATGTTTCTTTGCGTTTTAGTGTCTCATAGTACAGACTTTCATAAGCCCCTGCCGTATGTTCATGACTGTGAAAGTGGTTTTTCAATATCTCTTGCAGTTTCAGAGATATCTGGGGTGAAACAGTTGAGACACCCTGTATAATAGTTGATTTTTGTTGTATCATTTTAGTAGGGTCTGCTAATCCACTCCATTCCTAGTGCTTCCCATGTCCCACATGTGTGCACCTCTCGAATCTCCCAACCTAACCACAACCCTCGTAAATTGACAATGTCTGCGTTATCAATAAAATTCTGGGTATGATACTGCGTCGTCATTTTGTAAACTTTGCCGACGTTTCGGCCACTATTGCGTCCCGCCAATATGAACAGGGAGGATGGCTACAGGCTGCCGGCGTCTTGGCTGTCAGCAGTTGCAACGCTACGTGACGGCACCACGCGCGGAATGACTCTCTGACTGCCCTGATACGGAGACCACAGTGGCCGCGTGGAGCACACGCAGAGCACCGGCCCGCCGCCGTCTGCGCCAGGCGACGTCAACAGCGGCACGCCGCAACCGCTGTCCGTTCTCCCAGGTCCATTCTACCAATAGCAAGTTCTAATGCAAAAGCCAATAGGAAACGTCCTTTTTGACCAATAAGGGAGAATAATACAATATCCAATCATATGAAAAAACCAGCCATAAAAACACCAATCAGCAACGCCCCTTTCCACCAATGGCGTGCAATAATAAAACCGCCAATAAAGGATAACCTACGTCCCCTTCCTCTCCTTCATCCGCTGGTATATAAACACCAAGCGATCGTACAGTCAGCAGTCAGACACAGACCCTGATGAAGGTCGCCTGCAATAGTGGCCGAAACGTCGGCAACGTTTACAAAATGACGACGCGGTATCATACCCAGAAGAATTTTATTGATAGTGACAACTGCCGTGGAAGCCTACGTTTGCAATGTCTGTGTTGTTCGTGGCACAGGACCGCATCGAGCTGGCCGGCTTCGACCGCCAGTCGCCGTGGGGCGCGATGCACGAGCTGTGCCGGCAGCAGGGCCTGCTGCGGCTGCAGCTGCAGCAGCACGCGCAGCGGCTCGAGGCGCTGCGGCTCGCGCGCCTGCACCTGCTGTCGCGCACGCACCCCCTGCGCGCCTCGCGGCTGCTGCGCGCGCAGCTGCGCGACGCGCTGCGCACCGTCGCCTCAGAGGTGCACGCCGCGCAGCACTGCCTGCACCTGCGCGCCTGCACGCTGCGCTTCTTCACCAGGCACGTCTGGCACACCCCGCCGCAGTAGTCGCCCCCGCAGGGCGCCACCCCGCAGCGAGACCGCCGTGCTGCGCCAGCCCTCGGGGTGGTGGTGGCGGCGGCGGCGGTGGTGCTGCTGCGGCTCGCAGTGCACTTCGTGCGCTGCGTCTCCAGCCAGCAGTGACGTCCTGCGCGCCTTTTAATGCTTAGTTTTATACATGACGTTTTTTACTACTCACAAAGTTTTTAACACCTTACCATAACATCAGGTACACACTTGAAAAAGTTTCCTTTTCTAACACAAATATTATATAATATATAATTACTAAAAATCTTTTTAGTATGATGTCTTGAGTTTCCTTTTACATTGTTTTGATTTTGCCACAATTTTACTACTGTGTACAATGACAGGGGTGAGCAGATAGCTTGTTTTTCATGAACTTTTTTCTGCTTCAAATCCAAGGTATGTTCATGACATTTCACACATCTATAATGTCTGAGAGACTGTCGATATGTGATAAACTGCATGGTTTCTTAGTTAAAATTAACTAGTTTTGTCACTTGTTAACCTTCATCTTCAACTATAATATATAGTTGTAGTAACAATGTACAGCATGCCTGCAAATTTAGAGCTGCAGAAGAGTACTATGATATGCACTACTATTGACAGCATGCCTGGATGTCAATAGTAACACGACATGTGAACTGAAGCAAATTTATCATAGCTGTTGGTTTTACTAAATGACCATTCCTATCATGAGTTATTATCTTGAGTTTGTGAAATGGAATGGGTTTTGTAATAACGATGTAGCATGGTGTATCATGTAAAATATTATGGCCATTGCTATTACTCCTTTTAAATTAGTTGATTGTAAGTATTACAACTATGATCCATTGTATTTTACTTGTGAGAAATGTAAGACAACGTCAATGACTTAACAAAGCATCAGATACAGATAAATAAAGTTACATACAAAGTGGTTATTTTAATGACCCATGTTCATACACACTTTTAATGCATTTGTAAAAGCATCAGTTCTAAAGAAAATGAACTGACTGAAAAAGTACTTACCTCAGATTGTTGTTGCATCATTGCTTTGGGTACAACAATTAATGGGTTGGAATGCAGATAAATTACTTACATTCTTTGAAAAAAATAAACAATTCTACTTTCTCTCATTTTAACATGGTGGTACTTAATCGGTAAAATATAATTTATTACTGTACTGATGAGAATGTAGTCAGAACCAGTAAAATTTGATTTAGGCAACTGTCATGATTATGCGAAATATTGTGCAGTCACTGTACAGTGAATCATATTTACCAGAGCATAGTACTTCATAGCATGAGATGAATTAGTTTAAATTCAAGACAATTCTTTGTAGAAGGTTAATTTAATGAGCTAGAGTATTTGTATAAACAAGAAAACACACTACCGCAAAGTGCACAAGGAAAACATTGGAAGTATTGACAGAAACGTGCAAAATAACTTCAGTAAGAAACAATGTGAAGGTTTCATATAGTAGAAAATGCTGATTAGTCACTGTGACAGTGAAGGTGTTGGGTACTCCAGAATGTTACTGCTTTTAACTATGGGAACATACAGAAAAATGCTTTATGTATAGTAAATTTCTTACATCAAATTTGCTTCAGTACTTAGTGGATGGGTACAACACTACCAATAGCTAGTATATCATGATCATTAGCAGACATAGCTTACATTCCACCAGTTTCACTGTAATGTTGGAAACAAGTTAACTGCTATGCTGGAATGCCTTCTACATGACCATCGTCAAAGGTAACTGGCTAGGTCTCGGGCAGATAATTGATGGTGCAATGTAGTGCATGGTGTAGCAGCAATTATATGCAAACACTCTTCAATCAGATGCATCACATTTGAAACATGCAGCTTTCAGTACTTCTTCCATACTTTGCTCACAGGTGCCACTTCCATGTATTATACTGAGACCAAACGTTGGGCTAAACCACGCATACAGTCCATTTCTGTGCCATCACATAACCACAGCAACTATGGAACTAACGTCTTTTTCCTCAGTGGGTGGGTTCACTGTTGCTAATGACGTCATTGCATTGTGAGCAGGTTATTAGTTTTTCATCATTTTCCTGACAGTGTACCTACTAAGTTTCAGAAAGTTATTTTACCATTAATTTTTTATTCAGGAAATTGAGGCATACACATATTCAAATAGTCAATATTTATGTATCGTAAAGGGAGACCGAGGGACGAATATAGTAAGATTCAAAAGGATGTAGGTTGCCGAACGTATTCTCAGATGAAGTGACTTGCACAGGACAGGGTAGCGTAGAGAGCTGCATCAAACCAGTCTGCAGAATAACAAAAAAATTGTGTACAGTTAAATAATAATAATGTAAAGGGAAGAACTCTGACAAGATATCAATTTTGTGATTCATTATATTTCCTATTCATGTTTTACTATTGCACTGCATAATCGGGTTTACCGAAAACATTGCTCTGCGTCACAAAAATTATTTGACTGAACCAGCAGTTGGAGTCCAAAATCTCATTTTAATATTCCAGGTTAACACTGCCTAGGGCAATGACTGATATTAGACATGAATAGGTCATCACATTGGAACTGGAGTTTCACTTTAAGTGGTATGAAAGAAGAGCAAAGAAACAGTTAAAAGTCCTGCACAGTAATTACTTTTCCACTCCAGACTACCAAACGTTTCATCCAACAAAGTTCTCACCTGTAACCCTTGACTGGTGAGGTGCGGTCTCCGGACCGATCAATAATTGTTTTTATGGCACCTTGCTTCGGTTTTGCTGCCGCCCCACTTCGTCTACCTTAGGCACTATTGCCCTTAAGCATTATTAAGGTTTCATTTTATAGCCAGCTGCTGCAGAGTGAACGTTGTAGCGTTATTTTGGTACCTGTGGCATATGTGTCGTACCTCGCAAGCTACATTATGACGAATGGAAGTAAGCGAAAGCGTTCGTTCAAGTGAATCTGTAATGCAATCGTGGATAACTGAAGCAAGTTGATACACGTCCACTGGTCGTGTTCCATTTTGACGCATTAACCTAAAGTGTTACTGCAACATTAATTCTACCTATTTGTTAATTTATTATTTTTATTAATGATCAATGCCCCATGTTTGTGTGTGTGTGCCCCCTCCCCCCCATTTGTTTCCACTCGTGTGATAGAACTTGTGTGTTCATGTGAATGTGTGCTTTTACTTTTGATTGACTGCCGCGCAATGGCTTAGTCACCACCTCCCGCTTTAGGCCTCGTTTTGCTGTAGTTAATAACGCATGGCTTTGTTTGTCGTCTACGCTAGCGTCTACTGGGTGGCCAGAGACAAGATTACTTTGCAAGCTGGCGAGGTGACCGTGTTCTTAATGTCGTACCAACCTAATCTTGGACGAAACAGTTGGTTCTGATAATTTTTCCGTGTCTTGAGATACATAGATTCAATACGCTTTTTACAATGGTGACCATTGACAATGGCGCTGTCGAAGGAGAGAGGAAGAAAACAGAGCTTACGGCTGAAATTTTGCTACTATTTTCCACGTTGGTGCATAATTGTCAAGCTGTGTGTACCATTGTACCACCTCATCATGCTCAATGGCGCTGTCAAAGAAGATAGGAAGAAAGCAGAGCTTACGGCTGCAATTTTGCTACTATTTTCCATGTTGGTGCATAATTGCCAAGCTGTGTGCACCATTTTACCACCTCATAATGCGTTAAGATGCTCATAAGCTTGCTTGGCTGCCACAAGTTCACATTATACATGCCTAAAAAAACTTGCAAGATATGGCATAAAACCGCTGTCTTTCAGATGCTAGAAACTGATATTTTCTGAACGGAAATATCTATGCTGGTAAAGATTCAGGTGGAAAATTCGTTGTTTAAGTTCTTAAAACAAACATAACCAGTACTACGCCTATCAAAGCCTTTATAAGGCACTAAAAGGCTCACAGGGGACAAATGGTTTTCTTCTGTAGAGCTTGTGGATATCATGAAGAGAAAGAGACTGACTTGTATTGGGACAATGAGGAGCAATAAGATACAAAGTGAATTCCTCCCTAGAAAATCCACAGCAATAGGTTTACCTCTTTGGGTTTTGAAAAGAAGACTTTAGTCTGGTATGTGCCAAACAAAAGAACAAGGCAGTTATTTAATCATCGATGCATCATGGGGGTATCTGTTACCACCACTCAGATACAATTTTATAACCTCTGGATGAGAAATACGCGAGCTACTGTAGCGGTCTATGTATGAGACGATGGAAAATAGCAGTATTTTACCGGATTCTTGATATTAGTGAACTCATATAGTCTACAGCTCCTTCAAATGTAACCAGACAGAGGCGTGATTCCATGAACCTGGCCAAAGCTCCGGTCACACCTCAGCTAGAAAGAATGCTGAACGACATAAAAATCGTGAACTCTGGTATTTATTCAAATAGTCCTGGATGGGTACCAGAAGAGATGGCAGCTTGTACTGAGGTAAAGTTTGAGAAGAGGAAAATTGCTCCTTGTGCCAACCCCATAAGAAGGGGACATTTGTTCTATGCGTATAGCTCCAGTGTCTTGAATGCACAAAAAACTTTGCAAACAATGTGCAGAACTGTTGTGTACCACAAGCAGTATACCTTGCGGCAAAAACATGTATTCGTTTGCTTATCACACGTACTGATAAGCAAACTTTCATGTCTTCTTTATAACTGAATAGTTGTATTATCCACATGTTTTTCTTCTTTACAAAACATCGTAGTTGTGCATCGTCAGTAAGAAATACTTGAAATTTTGTAAAAACATAAATAAAAAAAACACCGAATACATTATCATACATCCAATTTTTGATTCATTTGCACCCATATATCTCGAAATATGCAATCAGTTCATATTTTTACTAATCCAATTTTTCTAATGGTTTGAATTAATATGAGTAATATTCTTTTAATTTCTGAAGCTGAATTGAATCACGATGTATTAAGTATGCACACATACAGAGTTCGGTGGACATTTTGTATTTTATTAGATGCTGTTAGTCACAAAAAAAAAAAAAAAAAAAAAAAGCACAGCGGTCTGGTAGAGCTCGTGTCACAAACTGTCCAAATGTGAGCACCTCATAGGTTAAGGGTTAAAGGAATATCTTTGTGCACCAACATGTTACATACCATAGCCTGATACATATGGAGGGGATGATTATCAATAAAATACTGTAAAATATCTACCGAAAATAGACATTTTTACCTAGTGGAACTACGGTGCGACGTGGGTATCAGCCCAGTATTCACCTAGTGGGTTGTCAGAAAATCACCTTGCAACACATCCAAGGCTCAGTGGCATAGAATTCGTCACTGATTCACTGGATGCAATCTACGTAGGACCAACTAGCCTCACCAATTCATGGACTAAGTACTGGAACTATGGGGGCTATTAATGCAGTGTACACAAGAATATTTTCCATGAAATATGATGCTAAAGTCCTAATCGAAACAAGGCCCCTGAAGCTGATGACATTCCCTCAGAACTACTAAAGTCTCTGGGAGAGCCATCCATGACAAAACTATTTCACCTGGTTCATAAAATGTATGAGAGGGGGAAATACCCTCAGACTGTAGAAAAAATGTAATAATTTCCATTCAAAAGAAAGCAGGTGCAGACAGTTGTGAAAATTACAGAATCACCAATTTAATATGTCATGTTTGCAAAATGTTAACACTAAATATTTACAGAAGGATGGAAAAGCCAGTAAAAGCCACCCTTGGGGAAGACCAATTTGGATTCAGAAAAAATGTAGGAACACAGGAGGGGCAATACTCAGTTTACGGCTCATCTTAGAAGATAGATTAAGGAAAGGCAAACCTAAATTTCTAGCTTTTGTAGATTTGGAGAAAGCTTTTGACAATGTTGATTGGAATACACTCTTCCAAATTCTGAAATCAGTAGGAGTAAAATATAGGGAACGGAAGGTTGTTCACAACTTGTACAAAATTCCGACATCAGTTACCAGAGTTTAATGGCGTGAAAAGGATGTTCTTCAATCTGTGCATTGAGCAACCTATAAAGGAAAGAAGGAGAAATTAGAAGAAGGAATTAAAGTTCAGGGCGAAGAAGTAAAAACCTTGCGTTTTGCTGATGACATTGTAATTCTCTCAGAGACTGCAAAGGATCTGGAGGAGCAACTGAACGTAAAGGACAGTGTGTTGAAAGGAGCATACAAGATAAACATTAATAAGAGCAAAACAAGGGTAATGGAATGTAGTCTTAAAAAATCAGGCTATGCTGAAGGAGTTGAATTAAGTAACGAATCAAAGGTAGTAAATGAGTTTTGTTAGATGGGCAGTAAAATAACATGATGGTCGCAGCACAGAGGATATAAAATGCAGAGTGGCAATGGGACCAAAAGCGTTTTTGAAAAAGAGAAATTTGCTAACATCGAATATTAATTTAAGCATAAGGAATTCCTTTATGAAGGCATTTGTGAGTGTTGCCTTGTATGGGAGTGAAACATGGACGATAAACAGAGCGAACACGAAGAGGATAGAGGCTTTTGAAATGTGTTACAGAAGAATGCTGAAGATTAGGTGGGTGGATCGTGTAACTAATGAGATACTGAACAGAATTGGGGAGAAAAGAAATTTCTGGCATACCTTAAGTGAATGAAGGGATCGATTGGTAGGACACATTCTTAGACATCAAGGAATTGTGAATTTAGCGTTGGAGGGAAGTGTGTGGGGTAAAAATCGCAGAGGGAGACCAAGTGATGGATATAGTAAACAAATTCAAATTGATGTATGAAAAGACGAATAAGTTTGCACAGGGTGGAGAGCTGCATCAAACCCGTTTCCGGACTGAAGACCACAATACAACATATTGATTTAGTTCCAATGATGGATCATCAGTGCAGATTTCGAGTCATGGCACTCATGTACACCGCATACAACATTTAAGTCAGATCCATCAACGACCTAACAAGATCTTCGTAGTACACGTTTAAAATTTAATTACTTCAGCATCACATGAGTTTTCTTAGTCTATATTCAACTAAAATTGTTACGCTCTTGTTAATATTCGACTAATTCGTTTAAAGAAATTGTCCATTTAAATAAATAGCTCTTTCAGGCCCTTCGCTGTTTCTGACAATTTCTATGTTATCAGCAAACCGCAATGTTTTTTTGTCCTTCACTCTGAACTTTCACTCCTTTTCCAAGTTTCTGCTTGCTTTGCTCCAGGGCTTGCTCAAGGTAAAGATTGAATAATATTGGGGAAAGGGTATAACCCTGTCTTACTCTTTCCAAACAATGCTTCTCTTCCATGCCCTTCGTCTCTGATAACAGCTGTCTGGTTTCTGTAAAAGTTGTAAATAACATTCCCTACCCTATACTTCACACCTGTTTACTTCAGAATTTGAGAGAGAGTATTTCAGTCAACTTTGCAATTAGCTGTCTCCAAAGCTACGAAGTCTAGTAATGTCGATCTACAACCATACTCCGCAAGCCACCCGACGATGTGTGGCGGAGGGTACCTTGAGTACCACTATCGATTTTCCCTCCTATTCCAGTCACGTATTGTTCGCGGAAAGAAGGGTTGTCGGTATGCCTCTGTGTGGGCTCTAATCTCTCTGATTTTATCCTCACGATCTCTTCGCGAGATATACGTAGGAGTGAGCAATATACTGCTAGACTCCTCAGTAAAGTTAAGTTCTTGAAACTTCGACAAAAGCCCGTACCGATCGACAGAGCGTCTCTCCTGCAGAGTCTTCCACTGGAGTTTAGCGATCATCTCCGTAACACTTTCACGATTACCAAATGATCCTGTAACGAAGCGCGCTGCTCTCCGTTGGATCTTCTCTACCTCCTCTATCAATCCCACCTGGTAAGAATCCCATACCGGTGAGCAGTATTCAAGCTGTGGGCTAACAAGTGTACTGTAACCTACTTCCTTTGTTTTCGGACAGCATTTTCTTAGAATTCTCCCAATGAATGTAAGTCTGGCAACTGCTATACCGACGAATGATTTTATATGGTCGTTACATTTTAAATCCCTCCTAATGAATACTCCCAGATAATTTATGGAATTAACTGCTTCCAGTTGCTGACCTGCTATAGTGTAGCTAAATGATAAAGGCTCTTTCTTTCTGTGTATTCGCAGCACATTACACTTGTGTACATTGAGCTTTAATTGCCATTCCCTGCACCTTGCGTCAATTCGATGCAGATCCTCGTGCATCTCAATACAATTTTCCATTGTTACAACCTCTCTATATACCACCGCATCATCCGCAAAAGCCTCAGTGAACTTCCGATGTTATCCGCAAGGTCGTTTATATATATCGTGAACAGCAACGGACCCACGACACTCCCCTGTGGCACACCTGACATAACTCCCACTTCGGAAGACTTCTCTCCATTGAGAATGACCTGCTGCTTTCTGTTATCTAGGAATTCCTCAATCCAATCACACAATTGGTCTGATAGACCATATGCTCTTACCTTGTTCATTAAACGTTTGTGGGGAACTGTATCAATCGCCTTGCGGAAGTCGAGAAACACAGCATCTACCTGAGAACCTATGTCCATGGCCCTCTGAGTCTCGTGGACGAATAGCGCGAGCTGGATTTCACACGAACGCCTTTTTCGAAACCCATGCTGATTCCTACAGAGCAGATTCCTAGTCTCGAGAAATGTCATTATGTTCGAACATAATACATGTTCCAAAATTCTACAACTGATCGACGTTAGAGATATAGGCCTATAGTTCTGCACATCTGTTAAAGGACCCTTCTGGAAAACGGGGATGACCTGCGCCATTTTCCAATCTTTCGGAACGCTATGCTCTTCTAGAGACTTACGATACATCACTGCGAGAAGGGGGGCCAGTTCCTTCGCGTACTCTGTGTAAAAACGAACTGGTATCCCATCAGGTCCTGCGGCCTTTCCTCTTTTGAGCGATTTTAATTGTTTTTCTATCCCTCTGTCAATTATTTCGATATCTGCCATTTTGTAATCTGTGCGGCAATCTAGGGAAGGAACTACAGTGCAATCTTCCTCTGTGAAACAGCTTTGGAAAAAGACATTTAGTAATTCCGCCTTTAGAGTGTCATCCTCTGTTTCAATGCCATTTACGTCACAGAGTGTCTGGACACTTCGTTTTGATCCACCTATCACTTTGACATAAGACTAAAATTTCTTAGGATTTTCAGCTAAGTCAGTACAAAGAACTCTACTTTCGAATTTGTTGAAAGCCTCTCGCATAGCCCTCCTCACGCTACATTTCGCTTCGTGTAATTTTTGTTTGTCTACAAGGCTTTGGCTACGTTTATGTTTGCAGTGAAATTCCCTTCGCTTCCGTAGCAGCTTTCTAATTCGGTTGTTGTACCACGGTAGCCCCTTTCCATCTCTTACGACCTTGCTAGGTACACCCTTATCTAATGCATATTGTATGATGGCTTTGAACTTAGACAACTGTTCTCAATACTATCTGTACTTAAAATAAAACTTCTGTGCTGAGCCGTCAAGTACTCTGAAATCCCCTTTTTGTCAGTTTTTCCGAACAGAAAAATCTTCCTGCCTGTTTTAACATTTCTATTTACGGCTGAAATTTCCGATGCTGTAACTGCTCTATGATCGCTGATTTCCTGTTCTGCATTATCTGTTCCGAATAGTTCGGGTCTGTTTGTCACCAGAAGGTCTAATATGTTGTCACCACGAGTTGGTTCTCTGTTTAACTGCTCAAGGTAGTTTCCAAATAATGCACTCAAAACAATTTTACTGGATTCTTTGTCCCTGCCACCTGTAATAAACATTGGTTCTCCCAATCTATATCGGGTAAATTAAAATATCCTCCCAAAACTACAACATGATCGGGAAATCTACTCAAAATATTTTCCAAATTATCCTTCAGGTGTTCTGTCACAACAGCTGCTGAGCCAGGAGGCCTATAGAAGCATCCGATTACCATGTTCGAGCCTGCTTTAACCGTGACCTTCACCCAAATTATTTCACACTTCGGATCTCCGTCTACTTCCTTCGATACTAGTGCACTTTTTATCGCCTCCCCCTTCACTGTCCAGTCTATCTCTGCGGTAAACATTCCAGTCTGAGTTTAGAATCTCATTACTGTTTACATCTGGTTTCAGCCAACTTTCCGTCCCTAGTACTATGTGGGCATTGTGATCGTTCATTATTGAAAGCAATTCTGGGACCTTTATATAGGCGCTCCTGCATTTAACTACTACTACATTCATCATTTCCTTCCCTGTTGTGTTCTGCCTACTGTTACCTTGTCACGGCTCAGGAGGCATCTTGTTGGGCCTAGGGAGGGAATTTTCTAACCAACTCCATGTGCACTCCACACGTACTCCGCTACCCTTGTACCCCTGCATGTAGTGCACGCCTGACCTATTCAGGGGAACCCTGCATTTCTCCACCCGATAGCGGAGGTCGAGAAATTTGCAGCCCAGATCTTCGCAGAATCGTTTGAGTCTGGTTTAAGACTTCCACTCGGCTCCAAACCAGAGGACCGCGATCGGTTCTGGGAACTATAAATATTTAGCTCAGATTCCACCCCGCGAGCGAGGCTTTCTGCCTTCACCAACTCCGCCAACCGCCTGTATGAACTGAGGATGACCTCTGAACGCAGCTGGTAAGAGTCATTGGTGCCGACATGAGTGACAATTTGCAGTCGGGTGCACCCAGTCACAGAGTAACATATACAGAGGAGCAGCCCCCCCCCCCCTAAACCACCAACGCTCCCCTCATAGTTCCGTAAGATGCTAGCAGGTGTCAGGCGGATCACTGGCTTAGGGTGTCTCTCGCTCTTTAGAGGGTAGCGTGGAGGGGAGGCTGAGGGGAGAGCTCGTACCGCCTGCCACGAGGCCACGGCTGTGTCCGGCTTGCTGGCGTTTGAGGGGAGGTGGTGGTGGGGACGGCCGCTACCTGCCGCCTGCTCTGGCCAGTTTAAAGGGCTGCTTCTGACCGCAGCGCCATCATGGGACATCTTACGGAACTGCTGGAAACCCTCCCTCCCCACACCCCAGAGCGTAGGACCGGGCCCTTACGGAGGTTTCCCGTCTGTATATATTTGTCTGTGACCCAGTGCTCTCTATCGCCGCCGGAAGGGCCTCCTCCACATCTCGGATGAGACCCCCCGGCAAGCAAACAGAGTGCACACTGGCCTTCTTCCCCACCCTTTCCGCTATCTCCCTAAGGGGCTCCATCACCCGCGTAACATTGGAGCTCCCGATCACTAATAAACTCCTCCCCCCGTGTGCCTGCTCGGACTTGCTGAAGGAGCGGCCACATGCTCACTCACAGGCAGAGCGGGCGATGCCGCACGGCCAACCTCCCCTTTGAGCCTCCGCCTCGAGCGACGCGAACGCCGTTGAACCCGCCATTGCCCTGGGGGAGAGGGTGGCCCAATCGGGTCCGGTACACGCAAAAATGTCTCGACAGCAGGGACCGTGGGTGAAGCACGTGACACCTGAGGTGCGCCATGCGACGCAACAGACTCCCCACTGACGCTACAGTCCGAGGCAGCAGCCTGAAGGCGGCTGATAGCGGCCATCAGCACGCTCAGCTGTTTGCGAACGGCGACCAGCCCCTCCTGCGTCCGTATGCAGCAGTCACACATCCTATCGATCCTAACAATTCAAAAATTTATTGTAGAGATTAAGTAATCGACTTCTAACAAGACCGCTAATTCCCTACAGGAGACTGATAGCTGACTAAACGGTGTTACTATAAACTTCTTGTTGGAAACAATGGAAATTACAGAAGAAGTCGGCGGAATATAAATTTTACCTTATTGAGAGCTGGTACAAACATTTCGGTCATATTCTGTAGTAATTCTAGCTGAAATGACTGGAATATTACTTCGATAAATTGATGCTGGGATTGTGCATTTCGTTTACTATTGCTCTCTGACCGTGTTGAAAATTAATCATGATAGTCGCCAAAAACTGCAAAATTATCGGACTTCATAAACATCGCAAAGATTTTTCTGCTGGCATTAAAATGTAATAAACCATTCATAGACACGAAATAAATAAAAGTTACACAGAGAATGTTCTAGTACAATCGCGAAACAAATCGCAACAATACCCGAGCATCACTTTATGAAGTACTGGATATGCTGAAAATAAATAACTTTAAAATTAGTGAGAATGGAGAAGGGATTGTAAGTAAGTAAGATATTTCAAATTATCTGTGGGGGTTTATTGAAATTAATAATAAAAAAGTAAGCTCACACTCAGTGGCGTAACTATGGGGGGGGTGGTAAGGGGGATAGAACCCCCCCCCCCCCGGCAAAAAAAAAAAAAAAAAGAGAGAGAGAGAGAGAGAGAGAGAAATCGTATAACAGCAATCTGGTAAAGATTGAAGACTTGGGGTGTTTTGCCATAATCTTTCATTGGATGGGAGTGAATTAGTTTCTTCAACGGGTGTGGTAGATGGCAGTCTTGCTGGAAACTGACTAAAATTTTGCTCGTCAAGCAGATCTATCCCCCCCCCCCCAAAGCCAAGTCCTAGTTACGCCACTGCTCACACTAACATTAATCACACCAAATCCTGGGACACGTCCTAGCCCATGAAGGAGAAGAAAGTAAGTGAGAAACAGTTCCGCTAACTCCCATCAGCTTGTTGTAAAAAAAAAAAAAAAAAAAAAAAAAAAAAAAAAAAAAAAAAAAAAAAAAAAAAAAAACGTGACAAATTTCATTTGTTTATCGATACGCTGACAGAGAGAGGGCAGAAGTCAGCGACAAGGATAGCACAAGTTATTTAAAACAAAAATCATTAATTGAAGTGGTGTTCATACAGAAGGAGTTAACGACATTGTTAGTGCGTGTTGAAGTAATTCAACGGAGAAAGTTGATGACTACGCCACAGGAGGCATAGCGTTAACGGCTGCAGCGCGGGCTACTGTTTCATCTCTCCCACTAGCCGTAAAGTCTCGACACACTTTTCACTTAGTATCGCCGTCCATCACCACTCACCACTCGCGGCAAGCAGGCAATTCCATTTAGCGTTATGGCCTGGTGTGAACCGCACTGAACAATCGATCATAGACGGTCATCCCCTGATTACGAAAGTTATAAATGTGGTATCTTTTCTTTCGGAGAAGAATAGACCAAGGAGCTGACCTTGCATCTGATCTGTTTTTGCAGTGAAGACACTTATTATAAATCAAGAAGTTATATCCTACGCCATACCAACCACAGACAATTTAAAGAATTCATCATATTACAACAAACACGTAAGCTGTTATAGGAACAAGCAATTTTTACCGTAAATCCATGAATATTTTACCGGAGAGGATGCCATCATGTATTCATTCAGCATGTCCTCGGGAAAAGTAACGCCTGTAGTTTCCCCCTTGCTTTCAACCGTTCGCTGTAAATGTGTGGGCCAGCGTTGTCGTGCAACTTGAAAATCCACCAAATCTCAACTCTCCACACTTCTTCCTATTCCTTTGACTCAGGCTCGCTTTGAAAGGAAAGATATTTTGCGATTAAAAAATAAAAAAATAAAATAAAATAAAGGAAGCATTCGTGTTAAGTTTCCAAGACATGTATCACAGAACTCAGCGGTGCCTACTTATAGGAGGTGACTGTTTCCAAGGACAGTTAATAGTTGATAGTTCATCTACGTTATTGTTATATGACTATTCACGACCTTTATTGTCAGACCTGTATTACTCTTTCAGGTGAAATACCAAGTAAAGCCTGTTATAGTTTGCACGTCTTTCGGGCGCTATCTGCTTTAATAGAAAAATGATTCTAAAGATCACTTTTTTGCTATTTTTATTTTTTACTTTATTTTATTTATTATTTTTATTTTTTATTATTATTACTTTTTTTTGTACAACCAGTTTCAGCAGTCTAGCTGCCATCATCAGGTGTTCTACAAATATACAAGGAAGCATGTAACAACTGCAAACAAAATTTTTACAAAAAATCTTAGCTTGTCATGCGACGTAAGCATAGCAGTTCTGAGCCGGTCGGCCGGCTACCTGGTTGGCCGACCCCTGGGGCACGGCCCACCGCCTCACAGCGGCTGGCCAACTAGCTAGCCGGCCGGCCAGCTCAGGACTGCTATGCTTACGTCGCATGACGTGCGCTCCGGGCCCTGTCTTTCTCATAGGCCTCGCTCCTGCCTGTAGTGACGTCACGATCTGAGTGCTACGTGCAGTCGCGGCGTTAGTAGTTGTCGTCGCGGTGTACGGTTGGAAATTACGGTGCAAGCGTCTAAAGACTCATACGGCGTACATTTCATCCAAGTTAAGAAACAGCTGTACATGAAGTGTCCACTGCTGACAGTATGATGGCAACTTAACTCGAAGACAATTATTTAAAAGTTTGCTTCAGTAGAATACATAATCCTTGAACTTGATCGGAATTAATCCTCTTGTTCGACCAACTTGAGGTGAACACATAAGGATTAACAACAAGCCCTTTTCATAAAGTTAAGACACCTAACGTCCATTGTAGAATAACACTCACTATTTTCAGAGATATGTGTTTAATTTAGATTTTCACGAATATGCTCAAGTATACTTACCGGGAGTTTGTACAGAACTAAGTGTCGGTTATTTTTCATAAAATATCTCAAATAAAGCAGATATACTTCTTTTTAGAGTCTAAGACCACAAAATTACCTGTACCGGCCGTACATTACTTGAAGACTCTAAAGGATCCACCAGAAACTTATTTAATAACTAAGTTTGCAGGGCCCATCAGTGCCGAAAACGATTTAAATGAATGATCGTTCTCGTTCTAGTTGCTGTTATTCAATGTAGCAAAAGACAGATGTGGTGGGTGTTAATTTCCCAGCAGAGTTAAGTGGAGCTACAGGTCGAATCGTCATGACTGAAGAACGCTGAAATAAATTACGGTTAATTTTACATTGGAACTTAGCACTGATAAATTTCTGTATCCCTACATCTGTTACTGCATTAATGACCTCAGGATACATGTCTGAGGTTATCTGAATACGTTTCATTGATGGAAATCAACATTATCGAAAAAATAAAATACGCCTCTGTTGTATCAGCAACTTCGTTGTTTTCTCTGTAAACGTCCACCTCCGTATGTAAACTTTGGCAAAATATGTCTTTCATGTAAAAGGACTTTGTTTCATTGGGAGGATGTAACTGATTACATTTCTGTCTTACAGACACCTCCTGGTCCACTTTTAACTCGATTTCACTTTTCGAGTCACCAGAAACCTTTTTGATGATACGAATTTAAGACAAGACCCGCAAATTCCTAATGTGCCTGTCAATACTGAGGAACAGAAGAAAACACTGGATAAGTCCACAGAACAGTGACTACGTACGTCCATTTCCGAGCACCTACTACAACTAAGAAACCGACATGTTCTTTTCGTTAGAAAACATTCTACAAGCGATTATGAAAGGTATTTTTGTACTTTCATCTCCACCTGTATTTGGTGTTTTTTAATGTTAAAGACGAAGCGTTAAAAACTGAATTTAAGAAAAGCTGTCACGCAGATGATGGTTCCCGCAATGTCGCTGAGCGCCTAAGTGTCGCGCCGGATATCTCTGGTTTACCGCGCAGCTCGGCACCAGCTCATGACGTCACGCCGGCTATCTGTTACTTGTCGCAGGCTCTATATCCCGTAGCCTACGCCTGAGCTGCTAGATTGGATCAAAGAATTTTTACGAAATGCAACATTACACTGTCCCACTTTCTTTGATAAAATTTTTTTGTGAATTACTACTCGCGCATGCGCAGAGTACAAATTAAGTTCAAGCAGCGCCTTCGCCCTCTTCTTGCTATTTACCGAGCAGCTGCTTGCTGTTTAAGCAGTAACCGCAAGCTACCAGATTCTACCCGGAAAAATATTTCTGGTGCGCTCCAGGTGCCAGATTCGCGCATGCGCACAACTGTCTGAGTTGTAGTGGGAGGGCGCTCCAAGTGATCTGTGTCTACTTTTCGTGATAGTTTCATTTGTTTGTCTTCGTTTACAAGTGTCTTGTCATATGAAAACAAAACCGATTTCTGTGACAGAGAACTGTTAGGTGAATTTACTCACAAAATCGCTGAAGGCTAATAAAATAATATGATAATATTTCAGTTCTTTTTTATTTTATTTCCACGTTATTAGCAGAGATCAAGCAAGCATTGAGTTGAACGTGTAATTCACACCTAACGTGTCATTTGATAAATTTTAGTTGTGCTGTGCGGTGTACACGAGTTCCCTGGACTTAATCTATACTGAAGATGTCCATTTAGTGAACGAAATTGACATGCTATATTGAAAAATGTATATTTTATGTAATAACCACCAATCTGAAACCTCTATTATTGTTGTAATATTGTAGTTATTTGGACACACGACTCATTATCGAGTGTTGTTTGTTTCATGAAACAATGCAGGATCTCTTAATGCTGCACGTACGGGTATTAGTAAATGTTTACTGAAAGGTTGATACACAGACAATTTAATCAGTAATTGAGAATAAAATAAATATCTATATTGACAGCTTAATAAGAAAAATGTTTTCTTTTAGGCACCCACTGTCCACGAAACAATGTTTCATATATCAGTGGTACATTCTCTAGGCTTCAGTTTGTGTCTTAATTTGTGTATTTTAGGTTTTAAATTTATAGACTGACATTCTTTGGCAAATTACTGAAACACACTACAAACAAATCGTTCACTGTTTTATCACTGTATATATTTTCGTTACTTTGTGGGTATGATGTATTACGTAAAAAGTTTTAATACCCTTGTCATGGTTTCATTAAGTCACACTAATAAAACCGAAAAATAATCGATTGTTGTCCGGCATAATTGCTCAGCATTATATAGGAATACGAAAATAACGAGGTCGCAGTTCAGTTGTTCCTCCGCTACGCATGGGAATCCTACCAGAATTGGGACGAAAAGCGTTCAAGCAGGGCAAGCTCCAAATACGTCATCGTAGTTGCGCATGCGCAGTAACGCCTACTTACTCGCGCTTGAAAGTAGGTCCGTTCGAAGAGTTGCCAGAAAGCTACTTGGAGAGTCTGCAAACAGGCACTAATGCGCATGCGCGGCAACAGTGACGTCAAGTGTCTGTGCTTGGTGTTTGGGCTCTTCAAACACCCATCTCGTTTTATTTAGCCTGTTTGCCACCTTCGCTAGTGCAGCGTGAAAAGACAGAAGAATAACAGCAACGGCGCGAATGTTATTTACATCACGTTTGATTTGATTTATTTATTCACCACTTATCATTTACTAAATTACATGAGATGGGTTTCGTGACAAAACATAAATATGTTTAGATGCATACCGGTACTTAAATGAAAGATACACCACATATAGAAAATAATAATTTATGCAATATAGCACAGTATACTACTTGCAAAATATACGGCTTCGCATTTGACTAAAGAATGCTGTCGGTATTTCATTTAAATACTCTTTCACCATAAAATAACTTTTTGTAAGGAGAAACATTTTGATAGCTTTTTTTAAAAGCTGTGCATACTAGTTATTTGCTTAACGTCATGAGTCAACTTATTGTACAATACTGTCCTGAGTTCTCAGCTAGTGTTTTCTTGTCAGGTGCAGGTGCTTCCTAATTCGTGTATTATTGTTATGTACAGAGCTGTTTCTCCCACACAGGAACCACTCGAGTTCCGCACGCAGGAAACGTAGTGCTGCAGAAACTCTAAATTAGCTGTCATAGAGTTCTGCAAGAGCCGTAGCGAGAGATTTAAACGGAAGCAGGAATTTCGGGGTGGTACGGCGGCTAGTATGAAGCAAAATTGTGGAAAAGCATTCACCGCAGTGTATTGCGAGAACAAATGGAGATGACTGTTAAGGGCATACAAACACATTATCGCTAGTAATATGAAGACCTATTTCTAAGAGAAGAACGTTCAATCTACTGTCTCGCCGTGTTAAACGCCCAATACTTCGGTACGCTGTCAGCAAATGCTTCAGACTGGTATAAGCCCTGTCACCGAAAATATAAAAACTTTGGCACTTTTCTTCAGTGGTTGCAGAAGCGTATTCATTCTGAGTAATCTGATATCGTAGGCCCATCCAGAATAGGTCTCCAATGCGTCTCTAGCGGAAATCAGCTGCAAACGTCGAACCTGTCTGCTACATTACGAAAACGTGCAGTTCACGACCTGCAAACCACAAAAAGATTAAGTTGTAATAGGAGTATCTCTCCCACTCCCGCATCCTGGTATTTATAAGAAACCGAATTTCTAAATTGTTCTGCCAGAATTCGCTACATCCAAAAATGTTGGACAAATTCCGTATCTGAGAAACGTGGCAAAAAGTATAACACACACACACACACACACACACACACACACACACACACACACACACACACAAAATCTGATTTCTGCCTTTTATTTCGGCGCAACAACACTGCGTAGAAATCGAAGTCACTAGAGACGAAATCTTAATCGCTCGATATCTCGAACAAATGTCATTTTGAATTCTGTTACCTTCTATGCGTAATTATCAAATGTTCAAATGTTTGTTAAGCTTATGGGACTTAACTACGGGGTCATCAGTCCCTAAACTTACAAACTACTTATGAACTACTTACGAACTAGGACGGCACAAATATCCATACCCGAGGGGGGATTCGAACCCCCGACCGTAGTGGCCATGCTGACCGTGATTGGAGCGCCTCAGTCACCTCGGCCACCGCGGCCGGCGCGTTATTTTATAAGAATAAATAAGACCATAGAATTTCAGAAGAAACACAGAGCAGACTAATGTGTCCACTTCTGAGATCCATTCTGAAGAAGAGAGCGTCGTGTATCCCCACTACAAATAAGAGAGCTACGCGCATGAGCGAATCTGGCAGCCAGAAAAATTTCCTCGGGCAGCATCTGGCTACTTGGTTCTGCTTGCTAGCAGCTCTTCGAATAGCTGGCGCCCCTCCTCAAGTAGCAGATTCGGGGCCAGGCGCTCTTCAAACGCGAACTTTCGTACTGCGCATGCGCGGTAGCCAGAAAGCAACTCTTCGAACGAAGCTGCGAGCTTGAAAGTAGCTCTCTGGCAGCTGCTTAAAGGCGCGTTCACACTTGTCAAGTTTAGTTGAACGAGTTGACTTGATCAACAAAAGCAAACTGAAAGCGACTTGAATCAGTTATCTTTCACACGTTTCTACTGAAATCGATCGAAATGGCTGAAATTAGCGGTGCGCGAAGTCTTTTTGGGTGCGTCAGTGGATATTAAGAATTAACAGACTGGGAGCGTCGGGGGCTTTGTTAAAGGGAACTATCATTAGGGGACATGGAAGAATATCGAAACCATTTGTGAATGTCGGAAGAAAAATATGTAACACCATTCTGAGATATATCTGCTCTTTTATACCAGAACAGTTTGGAGACATACAATTCCTCCGTTCCCACTCCTCCCTTTTTATTTGGACAATAATGAATATTTTATTTTGTACATTTGATTGTTTTTATTTTGTTTCTTACGTTGTCAGCGGTTAAACCGCTAATGTCCATTTCTTTCATGATACCTCGCAGAGCATTTTCCCCGCACATCATTTTTGGTTTCGTAAGTATCCATACGACGATTCCACAGGCATTCGCGCTTATGGTACAGTTCTAAAAAAAATCATCATCACGCTTTCTGACCTCTTGACACTCATTCATCTACATCTACATAGATACTCTGCAAATCACATTCTAGTGCCTGGCAGAGGGTTCATTAACCACTTTCGTAACTTGTCTCTACCGTTCCATTCTCTAATAGCGCGCGAGAAGAAAGAACACCTAAATCGTTCCGTTTTCGATCTGATTTCTCTCATTTTATTAGGATGGTCATGTCTCCCTAAGTAGGTGGGTGCTAGCAAAATATTTTCACATTCAGAACTAAAAGTCGGTGATTGAAACTTCGCGAACAGATCACGCCGCAATGAATAACGTCTTCTTTTAATGTTTTCCACCCCAACATTTCCGTGACTCTTCCCCCCCCCACCCGTAACGTGATAAAACAGAACGAGCTGCCGTTCTCTGAACCTTCTGAATCTCTTCCGTCAGTCCCACCTGGTGAGGGTCCCACAAGGGGAAACAGTACTCCTGGAGAGGACGCACAAGTGTGATGTAGGCAGTCTCTTTGGTGGAGCTGGTGCATCTTCTAAGCGTTCTGCCAATGAAACGTGACCTTTGGTTCGCCTTCCCCACAATATTTTTCATGTGTTCTCTCAAGTCAATGTTGTTCGTAATTGTAACTCCTAGGTATTTGGTAGAATCTACGACCTTAAGGTTTGACTGATTTATCGCGTAATTAAAGTTCAGCGGATTTCTCTTAGTGGTCATGTGTATTACTTCACAGTTTTCTTTATTTAGTGTCAATTGCCAATTTTCCACCATTCTGTGAGATATTTGAAAATGCAATACTTTAACAATACGGAAGACACCGGCACTATACCCGCAATGAAGTTTCAAAACAGATAGTGGGTTTACACATGTAATTACGTGGTTCAACTCAAAGTTGAATCGTCAGTTGAACGGAAACGTTAGACTCGGTCAATCTTTTCTTGATCCACTAAAAAGTCGATCAACTGAATTGAAACGAAGGTTCACACGAGGTTTTTCATTCAGCATTTATTGATCAAGTACACTCGTTCAACTAAACTTTACCCGTGTGAACGCGTCTTAAGGCTAGTCTACACGACGACACCAGGTTGCGAATCTCGCTGCATGAAATGAATTGCGCGAAACTAGTTTCGTGTATGTCTGTAGACACGGCGCCAATACCATACACTTCAGTTTCGTTGTTTTGTGAGTACCGTAGTCGCATAAAATGAAAGTTTTGGTAGCTGTACGAGTTGTGGCGAATCTATTGCTTGTCTGTGTGAAGTCGCTAAAAATAAAAAAGAATAAGAAACGTGTTTGGGTTCGTGACTGGATTAAAAAAGACGTCAGCTCTGTTGCTCAGCGACTTTGCTGAAAGAAATTGCGATTGAAGACCCTAGAAGCTATTTTAATCAACTTAGAATGTCACCAGAGCAGTTCATGTTCCCTATAAACAGAGTTAGTAAAGCAATTACAAAAATTAAACTGTTATTGGTGTTGTTACCAGAACTGAAATTACAAATTGCATTACGTTTCTTGTCATGTAGATATTCATCTCTGCAGTACTTGTACCGTGTTCCGAAATCCACAATTGTCATACTTCGTTTGTATAGGTATTTCGAATTGGATGTATTTTAGTCTGCAAATCACTAATCGTCAACTCATTAATATTTAATTTCACAAATAATTGCCAGAAGAGCACTAACACGTCGTGAAAATCGCACAAACACCTACTCAATGGATATATCTTCAAAAACCGAATTATTTCTCCCGTTCCCCCCTTTATGTTGTATTTTGTTCTGTATTGGTCATAACCTAACCTAAAAACACGCGCAATCAGTTTCGCCAAAGTTGGAAAGTACCGAAACTATATAGTTTCGTCAACGAGTTGCGCGAACGCCTGCCGCGCATGCGTATTGGCCATTGGTGCAGTTTCGTGAAGCGTAGTGTCGTCGTGTAAACTAGCCTTTAAACGAAGGAGTTATCAGGTTCGTTCAAAGAGCTGCAGGACTGCAGCTTCCTGCAGCAGCAAAGCAGGCACTACCGCACATGCGCGGTACCAATGACGTCAGTCAGGCCGCAGGAGGAATTTTCCCTGCAGCTCATGCAGCCAGAAAGCTGCAGCCGGGGGCTTCCTTGAACAGCCGGTAGGCTGCAGGAAGCTGCAGGATTGCTGATTGAACACGAATTTCCGTACTGCGCATGCGCGGGTGCAGCCCTGCAGCTCTTTGAACGAACCCCTTCTTTCTGGCAGCTGCTTAAACGAACCAGTTAAGGCGCGTTCACACGGGTCAAGTTCAATTGAACGAGTTTACTTGATCAAAAAATGCTGAATGGAAAACCTCGTGTGAACCTTCGTTTCATTTGAGTTGATCTACTATCTAGTGGATCAAGAAAAGTTTGACCGAGTCAAACTTTTCCGTTCAAGTGATGATTTAACTTTAAGTTGAACCACGTGGTTACATGTGTAAATCCGATAACCGTTTTATAACTTCACTGCGGATGCGGATTGATTGCCGCTGTTTTCCTTATTGGTATACTGCGTTTTAAAATATCTCGCAGAATGGGTGTCAAGTAGTCAGAGAGCGTGATTTTTTTTTTTAAGAACTGTAACATAAACGCGAATGCCTGTGGAATCATCGTATGGATACTTACGAAAATAAAGATGTGCGGGAAAATGCTTTGCGAGGTATCGTGAAAGAAATGGACATTAGCGGTTTAACCACTGACAACGTAGAGAACAAAATAAAAACAGTCAGAACAATGTACAAAAAAGAACATTCATTAGTATCCAAATAAAAAAAATAAAAAAAAAAAAGTGGAATGGGCACAAAGGAATTGTATGTGACCATTTTTTTCTGGTATAAAAGAGTAGATATATTTCTGAATTGTGACATATTTTTCTTCCAACATTCTCAAATGGTTTCGATATTCTTCCATGTCTTCTAACGCTAGTTCCCTTTAACAAAGCCTCCGACGCTCCCTGTCTGTTTCTTCTTAATATCCACTGACGCAACCAAAAACGACGCTTTTGCCCTTTTTCTTTTTTCTCGACTCTACTTCTAGCATAACTGTTAAGAGTACGCACCACTTCGCGCACCGTTAATTTCAAAGCCATTTTGATCGATTTCAGTAGAACCGTGTGTACGAAAACTGATTCAAGTCGCTTTCAGCTTTTGTTGATCAAGTACAGTGGCGGCGCTAGAGGTCGGCGACGTCGGCCATCGCCGACGGCCTCGCGCCTGTGGGGGCCTCGCAAAACATTGTTAACATTTAAATTTTTTTTCTTCTTTTTTATATTTGATGTTTAACGGCGCTTTCCAAGTGACAGGTTATATAGCGACAACCTACATCTAATTTACACTAGCTTAACCAATGGACGAACACAACATTCGTACCTAAGGGACCTCGCTCACCGTGGAAGGAGGAAGCTTACGGTTTAACGTCCTGGCCGAGGGGACTGTGGCGCTCCAGTCACGGTCTGCACGGCCCCTACGGTCGGGGGTTCGAATCCCCCTCGGGCATGGATATTCGTGCCGTCCATATTATTAGCTAGTTCATAAGTAGTTTGTAAGTTTAGAGACTGATGACCCCGAAGTTAAGTCCCATAAGCTCTACAAACATTTGAACATTTTGTTTAACGTCTAGTCGACAGCTTGGTCATTAGAGACGGAACTTACGCGCGGAGTTTTGGGCAAGGATGGGGAAGGAAATCAGCCGTGCCCTTTGAAAGGAACCATCCCGGCATTTGCCTGGAGTGATTTAGGGAAATCACGGAAAACCTAAATCTGGATGGCCGGAGGTGGATTTGAAGCACCATCGTCCCGAATGCGACTATAGTGCGTTACCACTGCGCCACATCGCGCGGTTCGCTCACCTTGGTATGACGCCTTAATGCGCTCGGCCATTCGCGGCTGGCAGCTATTTAGTTATCCGTATTTATCTTCGTGTGAGTGCAGCAGTGATGCAATTTTTAAATACTTGTAAAACAATTTCTTCAGTACATTTTAGAAAACGATTTGGAAGATGTATATCAAAATGTTTATATAACAATCGGCATCAGGCTCAGTTCCAGTCGGTACAGCGTCGGCCGAGAGAAGCTTCACAAAGTTAAAATTGATTAAGACTAATTTGAAAAGCGCAGTGAACCAAGAAATCTGCTTTGTCAGTACTATCAACTGAGGCCGAAATAGCGGGTAGTATTAAAATGTCATCTTGAAAAAATTCTGTGAGACGAAAAACTGAAACGTTTATCTAATTTCTGTTTGTATATTGTAATTTTTGCCATTGCAATAATACTTGTATATTATACTAATAGAATTTTAGTATAATTATTGTTTTTGTTGTGTTGTTGTGGTCTTCAGTCGGGAGACTGGTTTGATGCAGCTCTCCACAATTCCCCATCCTGAGCAAGCCTCTTCATCTCCACATAAGAACGGCAACCTACATCTGTCTGAATCTGCTTACTGTATCCATCTCTTGGTCTTCCCCTGCGATTTTTTTCCCCATACACTTCCCTCCAACGCTAAATTCACAATTCCTTGATGTCTAAGAATGTGTCCTACCAATCTATCCCTTCTTTTAGTCAAGGTATGCCAGAAATTCCTTTTCTCCCCAATTCTGTTCAGTACCTCCTCATTAGTTACGCGATCCACCCACCTAATCTTCAGCATTCTTCTGTAGCAACATATTTCAAAAGCCTCAATCCTCTTCCTGTCCCCACTGTTTATCGTCCACGTCTCACTTCCATACAAGGCAACACTCCATACAAATGCCTCCAGAAAGGACTTCCTTAGGTTTAAATCAATATTCGATGTTAACAAATTTCTCTTTTTCAAGAACGCTTTTCTACCCATTGCCATTCTGCATTTTATATCCTCTGTACTGCGACCATCATTTGTTATTTTACTGCCCAAGTAACAAAACTCATCTACCTCCTTTATTGCTTCGTTTCCCAATCTAATTCCTTCAGCATCACCTGATTTTCTAAGACTGCATTCCATAACCCTTCTTTTGCTCTTGTTAATGTTCATCTTATATGCACCTTTCAGCACACTGTCCATTCCGTTCAATTGCTCTTCCATGTTCTTTGCTGTATCTGACAGAATTACTATGTCGTCGGCAAAACGCAATGTTTTTAATTCTTCCCCTTGAACTTTAATTCCTTCACCAAATTTCTCCTTGCTTTCCTTTATAGCTTGCTCAATGTACAAATTGAACAACATTGGGGAAAGGCTACAACCCTGGTATAATTATTATCGATGTATAATTCAGCTCATTTAACGTTTTCTTCATTGATGAAAACATGAAAGGGGCCTCGCAAAGACGAGTTCGCCGACACCCAGTTTTCGTCTGACGCCGCCACTGATCAAGTAAAGTCGTTCAACTTAACTTGACCCGTGTGAACGCGCCTTAAACGAAGCAGTTATCGTTGGCTTCGTTCGAAGAGTTGCTTGCTGGCTACCGCGCATGCGCAGTACGAAAGTTCGCGTTTGAAGAGCGCCTTGCTCCAAATCTGGCTACTTGAAGAGGGGCGCCAGCTGTTCGAAGTGTTACATGCAACCAGAGCCAAGCAGCCAGATGCTGCCAGATGAAAGTTTTCTGGCTGCCAGATTAGCGTATGCGCATAGCTCCCTTTTTACTTGTAATGGGGATACACGACGCTCACTTGTTCGAAATTGAAGTTATTTCAGAAGGTACACATAGCCTACTGTGTGTTTCTTCTGTAATTGTACGATCTTATTTGTTCTTATATCGTCACCTGTAGAAGGTAACAGAATTCAAAATTACATTTGTTCCAAATGTAGAGAGATTCAGATTTCGTATCCAGTGACGATTTCTACGCAATGTTGTTGCGTCGAAATAAAAGGCAGAAATCAGAATGTATTTCCTTTTTTGTGCGTTTTTTTTAATACTTTGTGCCACGTTTCTCAGATATGGAATTTGTCTAACATTTTTGTGTGGGGGAAACAGCTCTACACATAACCATAATACACGAATTTGGAAGCACCTGGAGCTGAGAAGAAAACACAAAGTGGGCACTCGGGACAGTATTGTACAATTAGTTGTCAAAATATTTCTCCTTAGAAAAGTTATTATATAGCGAAAATATTTAAAGAACATGTAAAGTACCAACAACTTTCCTCTGGAAAAAGCGAAACTGTATGTTTTGTAAGCAGAAGACCTATATTGTGCTATATTTTATGTATTTTTCTGTAAGTATGCGGTTAAACATATTTGTGTTTTATGACGAAACGCATTTCATATGATTTTGTGAAATATGAGTGGTGAATAAAGAGATCAAATCAAAAGCGATGTAAATAAAATTGGCGTCGTTGCTGTTCATTTTGTCTTTTCACGCTACACTAGTGAAAGTGGCAAAAAGGTTAAATAAAACGCTGTGAGTGTTCGAAGAGCCCAAACACCAAGCACGGACACATGACGGCACCGTTGCCGCGCATGCGCCGCAGCGCCTGTTTGCTGGAGGTTCGTTCAAAGAGCTGCAGAACTGCAGCTTCCTGCACTTCCTGCAGCAGCAAAGCAGACACTACCGCGCATGCGCGGTACCGGTGACATCAGTCAGGCTGCAGGAGGAAGTTTTCCCTGCAGCTCATGCAGCCAACAAGCTGCAGGACGCTGCAGCCGGGAGCTTCCTTGAACAGCCGGCTGGCTGCAGGAAGCTGCAGGATTGCTCTTTGAACACGAATTTCTGTACTGCGCATGCGCGGTTGCAGCCCTGCAGCTCTTTGAACGAACCCAGTGTAATACCGGCCGTCAGCGCTGAGCCCGCCACGCTCCCTAGGTGGCGCCTCCAGCTGTCAGCGGGCGCGACCACGGCCGGTCAGTCTTGCAGCAGCAGCAGCAGCAGCAGCAGTGACGATGGACTCCCCGGCGAGACGCTCCGCTACCGGCTGCCCGCGAAACGCGCCCTACCCGCCCTCGCTGTCCGCCACCCCGTCGCCCACCGTGTCGCAGCTGGGCTGGCAGGCCGCCGCCACCGGCTTCATCAACCTGGCGTCAGAGGTGGACGTGGCCGTCTGCCGCCTGCACTACTACCTGCAGAGGCTGCACGGAATCAAGGTGCGCAGTCTCATTCTGTACACATTTCCACATTACACTCCTTGCCGAATAGGCTTGGATCCTAGGGAGCAGCCTGCTAGAAATATTGGTTAAAGTGCAGGTTATGCGGCAGCGGCTAGCCTTCGCGCTCGCTAGGTTGGGAACGGCAGAGCAGCCAATCAGAAGTCGCGCTGCCGCGGCCAATGAGATTGCGTGTTTCATGACGAGTAAACTTGGCGTCAATTTCGAAGTTATTCCAGGACATCGGTGCAGCGTTTGTGTGAATGATTGATTTTCCACGTATGAGATTTTTTAGATAATTGTCTTATTACGGACATAAGTGACCTATTATTAATACACCACAGCAGTCACATGTTTTGTTTTATGACCAGTACGAAGCATTGATCATTTTAAGTGAAAGTTAAGTTAGGTAGAGGTTAAACGAGAAGTTTTTTTTAGTATGTGAGGGCGCGTAGCGCCCGACTCTCCGGTTCAAAAGCACTCAATTCGGTAAAAGTGCAGTTTGAGTCCGCGAGTTGTGGTTCATGCGTAGATGTTGGTAACGGCGCGATGAATGCCGCAGGTGAAGACGGCCAATCAGATTCCGTGTTTCATGTGTTGAGTTTGGCTTTTCTTCGCATGCTTTTTCGTTCAGATTTAAGTTCTAGAAGTGTAGATTCAATTAAGTCTTTCTGTTTCAAGTAATATGACTGACAATTTTTCCAGTGAATTGCAATACATGAAAGAGCGTTATTGAAATTAGTTCTCAATTCCCTAAGAAAAGACCTGATATTGGTTAATTTGGAAGAATCCGTGTATCTCGAAGTTTCGGTCTGAACCGGAGATTCGGGCGCTACGCGCCCTCACGTACTAAGAAAAAAAAATTCTTGTTTAACCTATACCTAACCATCTGAAGGCTACGCTACAGATCACTTTTTTAAATGTGTGTTTCCAACACACTTTCAGACTCGTAAAGGCTGCTAAATCACAAATGAAATCACTGGTGAAAATAATTTTTACATACTACAGCCAGTACGCTCAATCTCCATTACAGAACTTAAATATAAATTCCACATTTATTGCAATGCAATATGTTGATCTAAAGATCTTTACATCCGCTACGCCGATTTGTTTACAAACCATAAAGAGGAAGCTATTTATTGGCCGCTTGAACGCGACTGCTGATTGGCTCCGGCGTCGTTGCCAACGTCCAAACATGAAACGCCACTCTCGGACTCATAAACTGCATTTCAGCCCTCAATTTACAGTTGTACGCTCGATATATCATTTCAGTCCGAGCTACCTCGATTGCAAGCATTCTTGGAAATTATCGCAATTACTTTTACTGACCGGACAAGGGTACATACAAGAACCTGTCAACCATAGAGCAGGTATAGCATGTTTTATTTATTTTATGATATATTCGAAACAGTGATCAAGTGACATCCATACTGATAGCAACTGTAACTTGTAGATCGTCAAAAACTTTTGCATACACCGCTTCGATTTGTTTACATAGCACAAATGTAACGCTCTTTCTTATTGGCCGCGCCATCGCGAGTCCTGATTGGCTGCTCTGCCGTTCCCAACCTAGCGAGAGCGACGGCTAGCCGCTGCCGCATAAACTGCACTTATACCAAAATATTTCCGGATAGTACCTTATCTACTCGGAAATGTGTAGAAAATACGTAATACGTCACTGTAGCACATCGCCATACACTCCAAATCAATGAGGATTATCGCACTGCTTTTGAATTTCCGTACCGCACCATTTTCCGATAGCACACGTGGAAAAGGAACACTAAATCTTTCCGTTATCGATCTGATTGTCAGGATCGTGTTTCCCTACATATGTGACTGCTAACAATCTTCGCATTTAGGAGAGTTGGTCACAGCAATGTCACCAATCTCGCCGCAACAAATGACGCCTTTCTTTTGATTTCCACCTTAATTCGTGCAACGTTTGACCCATTTTTTCTGGGGGAAAAATTAAGTTCAGGCTCCTCGTGAAATTTTGATTTAGCGATTAGTATGAATTTCGTTACGGTACATTAAAGTCTTTTATTTCCACGTAATGTTATTATACTTAATTGTGATAAATAACAATATTCTCAAAGATACGAATGGTATGTTGGCAGTAACATTGAGAACTCGTAGCTAGACCTTAAGTAATCTTACTGGTTGTAAGTAGCCAATCGAAAAAATAAATCGCACACCAATGGAAAAGTTCGGTTCACATATCCGCTAAACCATTAAAGCTTGGTTGATATATCGCCACATGACGTTACAGGGAACGGGAAGGTAGAAATGAAAAAGAACCAAATTCAAATTTTTCGACGTACCTTACTAACATCCAATGAATGGCACATGTGGAAGTCGTACGAAAATTGACATAAATTGTTCAAATGAAAAGCTACGCTTTACGTAATGTCGTCAATTCATAGTTACTAATTTACAAATGAGCTGTTAACTGGAATAGAACTAACCTTCGAAAGTGAAGTTTGCATGTTTCATCGTAACGAATGTTCGCCTATCGCAATTTCAGTTCCAACGTAAGTGCGCCCCGCAATTCGCGACAAAATTGCTGAAATTAATGCTGTGCTTGATCTACGGGTTCTTGTATGTACCCTTCCCAGCAATAAATCAGCTATCCTCCTGGAACAGTGCCCCCGGAATACGCTACTTATTTTGGGAAATTCTGTTCTTGCTCTATGGTTGACAGGATCTTGATGTACCCTTGTCTGGTCAAGAAACACGCTCTTAGTAAAGCACATCCTTTAAAATGATGGCATACCATTACAAAACAAACTTAGACCTTCACCGCAATCTGCCGGCATAACCTGTGAAGGCTTTACAAAATGCACGTTTCAACTTGAACGATAACCATTCGTATTTGCACGTTGACGCGGCGGGAAGTGTACTATTTAACTATTTGCTGACTGATGCTATTAGTCCGCTGTGGTAGGCTGACATAACGGGCCCTGTGCTAGGTCGTGTAACATAGCAACATCGCGTTGTGTAACCTTAAGGTACTGTACCGTATTTCACGGATTTCGTATTTCATCTTCCTTGCTACGAATGTTTGGAGGGAAAATGAAACTATTGAAGATGTCTAAAACACCCATTTTAAGACAAAGTATTTCGAGGTAAAGTACCTAGAAGTGACATTTACATACAGAAAACTTCAACCGGTAGTGACAGGAATGCCCAGTTTAATGTACTGTGTAAAACGTTTGTTTCTAGGTTGTCTGATTTCAGCCGCCAGAGGCGTTAGTTGTTCAGATTGGACCAGAATAACCAATCAGATTATAACTTACGCTCCATACGTGTTCCCTATAATACAGCATTCGTATTTTAGACAATCATTATTTACTCATAAATTATTTTATTATAAAAACTGTACATGGAACTCAAAAAACGTAGATATGTTCCGCAAATAAGTAATCGGTAAACGAAACAATGTAATTCGCAGGGAGGTCCTAAACGTAGCTTTAGCCCTTTGTGGGATTCTCACTAAATGGGACTCACAGATGTTGTATGGAAAGTTTAGAGAATAGCTCATTTTGTATTATCGCGATGTAGGGGAGAGGGCATAATTGAAGATACCACCCGTCAGCTTTGACTAACTCATAAGAATGGAATTGATTACTGAGTGAATGCGGTAAACTTATCACTAAAAGCAAACATGTTCCACAAATGTAATGACTGCTTCCGGATGTACTACTCCGAATCACGATGTGGTGGTAATTTGCATTCCCAAACTCTTTGATCTTGAGTAAAATAAGTGATTACGTGGGGTTTTACAGCAACCATATAGTTTGGCTATAAGCTGTTTTTGCCGAACGTTACCGGTTTCGGTCGTTAGATCATAAAGCGCCAGCATAGCATAACCATCTGTTGTGACTAAGGTTTGACGTCATTCGTCAAAGTGGACAGGTGGTAGTCAGTTTGACACGTTTTCTACGAATGAAACGTAGCATTCGGTTCTATCCGGCCATATTTCCTTGTTCTTTACAATTTAAATTATTCGTAATTGAAATTCGTATGTATTTAATTTTACGACCTGTAGATTTTGTGGAAAGTTAAACGGATTTCTTTCCGTGGGCATATGGATGACTTTGCGCTTTGAATTATAATGTGCTAAATTATATTCGAAACTTGCTGTTTACGGTAGTATGTGGAGAAGGCATTTGGGAGGCACTGACCTTTGTCAACAAATACCACGGCGTCTGCAGCCACACCAACCAGCCAAAGTGTTGCGAAACCTTCACACAACACACCGCTTGCACCGTGTTTGACTTAGACAGCTTCATTTTGTCGTTCTTAAAGGAGCAATTTCCTTTTTGAGGTGCTCATGACTGACATCCGTCGAATGTCATGATCACAGAACACGCGCTCGTGGTTACCAAAGGGATTGCCGTAAGACATATATATACTGTATATACTATCATTACACCCGAGACTGTTTTTAGTCTCAATAATGTCAAACATTAATGATAAAGGTGAAGCACTGAATTAAAATTTGATGCGGCCGGGAATCGAACCCGGAACAGAACCCTGAACTCCATACTTACTAGGCAGACGTCTTAGACTATCCCGAGGCAACTTAATCGCTAGTGATGCGATGCTCTAGAGGCTAGATGTAGACCTAATAAGCATGGAGGTCCTGGTTCGATTCTCAGCCGTATCACAAATTGTAATTAAATGCCTCAACTTTATCATTAATGCCTCTGCATATACTGTTTGATACTATTGCTGAAGCTCGAAACAGGAAAGCATTGCTGATATTCCACTGATAAAACGACCAAAGTTGACATTTGGAGACAACCATATGGAGTGTATTACCAATATCATTTACTTTACTAATGACATTTCGTTAAAGGCAAGGTAATGTTACAAAAAGGTATTTGTATTGCAACTTATGTCGGCCCTGTAATTCAACTGGGACCACTTCAGGAATTATTCAAATGATCTTTGCATTGATGTCCTAGTACCAAATACACAAAGGATTGACTAACTTACTATTACATTTTATGGAAACAAAATAAATTTAGAAGCACCTGTTATTGATTTGGAAATGTGGTTTTATAAACCTAATTTGGAACAGTTAAGAAATTTTACACAAGCCTACAGACAGTCCTAATGCCGAATGGAGTTAGGTGCGCCAATCCATTTTACTAATGGTACGACTAGTTAAGTTTATAATCGTATAAAAGAAAATCATACCATTGGTTATCGATCAGCTTTAAAGAATCTGGTATTGTCCAAGGCAGTCACATGACAGAATTTGAGTGGAAGCAGCAGAGGATTATTAAATAAGTTCAATGAAGTACAGACGGATTCATCTGGATGTTAACGAGCGTGATTTATCGTAATCATATTTCAGATTTTTCTAAATTTTTATGAGGAAGTCTTCGGAGAAAATAAGACGAACATCGGCAAGACTAAAAGGTTAATGGAGTAGTGTAAAACGTTGCAGAAGGAATTGATGACGCAACGAGAGAATAGTAACCTTTATTTGGGTATCAAAATAGCTTCTGATATCGGAAGTAGAACAATGGCTATGGGAAGAAAAGTTTGAGGCTTAAATTTAACAAAGTATTAAATGTTAGGAAGTTCTATCTGAAAGCATTTGTCCGGAGTGTAGTACTATATGGGAGTTCAGACGTAAAGATGGGTACAACACCTTGACAGTTGAGGAAACGCCTCACACCGTCACTAAGAAGGGATAGATTGCTGGGACACTGACATCAAGAAAGTCAGTTTAATATTGTGTGGGGTACAAATCGTAGAGACAAACGAAAACATTAGGCAAGTTCAAAGGATGTAGGTTGTAGTACGTATTCCCAGATGGACTTTCACAGGACAGGGAAGGGGGAGAGTGGTATCAAACCTGTCTGCGGACTGAAGGCCACAACAACGAAGTTCGTATCACTGATGTATCACACGTGTAAAGATTTACAGTACTAATTACCTTCATTACCTTTTTCATTTCTAGAAGGCATGTTTAAGATCATTTTTCTCACAGAAAAAGACGCCAATGTTATTTTAGAACTACGTAACAGCTTCCTAAAGTTAAATAGGTTAATTAAGCTGAGGTTGCCTCGTACAGATACCATACGGGTGACCACGCGATGTTCGACGCGTGAGCGGGCAATAGTGCGTCACACGTAGCTGAGTGTCTGGTGTTAAGAAAATCAGATGAGATCTAGAGTATAGAATATTTGAACTCTAAATTGTATTAGCTTAATTTGCTTACAAAACTTTTTTTCGCATGTAGAAAATTCGGTAACATTGTAAGGTTTTCATAAACCGTCAGCTTGTCTAATATTCTGCCGCAAATGAAACTAAACGAAGATATAGGGTAATTATTGCACAAAACGAGGAACAGCTAGTGTTTTTGAGATTTGAATGAAATACGAGTAGACGACAGTTCTTTGCAGGGCGTGACAACATTGCACTTGCCTGCTCGTGCAGAACTGTCAATCCTAAAGTGACTTGGAAGAGATTATTTCTGACAAATCGGCATTTTTCTAAGCCGGTAAAAGCTTCCAAACATCGGTTTTCATAGACATTGTTTGTTCGGAATCTTATGGTGCCTCAAGAAGTTAATGACTTTACTAAACATATTGTTCGGTAGAAAATTATAATCACTTCTAAAGGTAGATTGCTTAGAGAGCTCAGATGAAGTAAAGACTTCATAAATATTTAGTCTTTCTGTGCTCAATTTGAATAAGGCTAGAAGCATGTCGTATTAAGAGTGCATCCCCAATGTCGATAAAGTACGAAATAACGCAGGCTACATTAATAACTCTTTGTTAACTGTGCACTGTTTGCTTGATAATTATCAGAAAAAGGAATTACAAAAACTAGGTTTTAATAAAATCTGCCAATACAAATGTTTGATTTCAACTTTGCGAAGTTGAAAAACAGAATATAAGCTGTAGAAAAGACAACTTTAATTTTGTCGATACAAAACTTCGTGGATCTTCTGAAGGGGATACCGCCCATTTGCTTTGACCCCTAACATCGGCGTGTTGTGTGCGTGTTTGTAGGTGGTGTAATGTTAGATTGTTTACAAGCAGAACATTGCTTATAAAGATTTTAGAAAGTGATCTGTAGCTTCTGATAGTGAGGTATAAGTAAAGGTATTGAGCAAGTGACCGTCGAAGGCGCGAATTTTTGGGCTGAGACCTGTAATCGATGGTACATTCTGCTGTTGTAATCTGTAATTTGAGGATAAGCAATTTGAATTACATACTTAAGACAATACCCCGTATACGGGTTTTTAGACATGCTGTCATGGGTCATCGCTGACGGGTGGTGTTCTGGTCTTGTTATACCAACTTCGTTTGCTTACCGAACTTGACGCCAAACCACTGTATTGGAATAGAAATTTTTGGCAGGGCTGCACACGAAAATGTTACGGACTCTACTGTACTGTCAATTTTCTGTAAATTCACACTTTCCCTGACTGCATGACTACGCAGAAGACGTACTTCCTCTTCGCTACCTTAGCTTTGTTCGGTAGCTACGATGGCCACTGAGATATATACAGGTTGTTTCACTGTTTGCCTCTGTAACTTATAAAATAATAGGTGACGGGAAATTTTAATGCGGTAGGTCAACACACGAAATGTTACATTTTCTGCGGAGCTCTGAACATAGTTTCTCATTTTCCAGAGTTACAGCACAAAGATATAATTTTTAAATGGAACAATACTTTTTCTATCGTGCATTGGATTAGTTGAAATCAGCTGCGTCCAAATCAATTCAAACATTTCTATAACTGTTAGTTTGGGAGCTACAACCCTTCAAAGTTTAGGGGGCGGAGGCTAAGACAGCGTAGCTGACTGGCTGGTGGTCATGAGACAGTGGGCCGTGCCCCAGGGGATAGCCACTCGGCCAGTCAGCTACGCTATCGCAGCTTCCGCCCCCCGGAACTTTGAAGGGTTGTAGCTTCCAAACTAACAGTTATAGGAATGTAGTTTAAATTGATATGGACGCAGCTGGTTTAAACGAATCCAATACACGATAGAAAAAAACTGTTCCATTTTAAAAAATTGTGGTGTAACTCTTTGGAAAATGATACAATAAACTGTAAATAGCCCCGCAGAAAGTGTAACATTTCTTGTTGACCTACAGATTTAAAATTTCCGGTCACCTATTTTATAAGTTAGAGGCACACACTTAGTGAAACACAACATAGCTCACACCGTTACGTTAAAGGATAAAAAATGCAGCTCTCGATCGCAAAATTAAAAACTATTTAACCTGGTTTCGGCAATAACTGATTGCCTTAATCAGAAATTACGAAACAAGTCACAAAACATACAACTCAGCTGTAAAGCTTTCGTCACAAAATTTAAAAATAAATTTTTAGATAAAGCTAGCCACTATGGGCTAAACGACCTCACGCCTTGCCATAGTGGCTAGCTTTTTCTAATTTTTTTAATTTTGTGACGGAAGCTTTACAACTGAGTTGTGTACTGACTTGTTAAGTTTTATAATTCCAGTTGAAGGCAATCATAGTTATTGTTGAAACCAGGTTAATTTTTAATCTTGCGATAGAGGGCTGCATTTTTACCTTTAATATAATTTTTTGTCTGGGGCTGCGCTGTCAGCCCGCTCTTGACATTTTGCAAGTGTGCAAGTGACGGCCAGTGTCTGCAGAAAGTCAGCGTAGGTTTCTCTTGTTAAAAATAGTTGTAAAGTGAAACCTTGGCATCCCGTTCACACGGAGCTTTCCGAAACTGGTCCGGTGCGATATTCGGTGTAAATACATGCAGTAACTGTGGTGTCGCACAAGTACAAAGTGCGCGCCACCTACTTTCGCCGCGCGCCGCCATGCACGCACGGCGCGGCGTTCTTACGACGACAGCCACGAGCGCCCTCTGCGACAACGCCGCTCGTGGCCACCACTGAAGGACATCGGTCACTTCGGACGGAGATAGCAACCAGTTAGGACCTTCGTAATCAGATAGGCACCATTGAAGACTTTGCTATCGTACAGGCACTAGGCAGGCCTCTAACAACTATGTATCAATATTCTGCAGTACTATGTAAAAGTATTGTTACATTCTGTGCAATATATATCTCTTTCTAATTTACTCTAGTGTTTATAGTTTCTGGCTGCTCCCCTCCGTACCTGCACCAGCGTGCTGTCTATATTCCTGTGTCGGTCTCATTCCACTCGGCCACAGATACCGACGACGAGGCTGGGACACAAAAGCGGCGACGAAGTTGGGACACAAACGTAACAGCGACGGCGCAACGTAAGCAAAGCCGAGCAGTGCGGCAGCGAGTGTCGTGGCCTGTTCTAACGTAAAGACCCGGGCACTGTTTGCCGCTCAATCGCCGTCCCTGCTAATATTACTCGGACACTGACGTGGCAGTCGGCGCGAACGAAACGAAATGACTATTCACATGTCACTTTACATGTGATAAAACGGTGTACACCAGAGTTGTTTGCCTTTGGGAAGCAAGTATTTTTCTTGTGTTCATCCCTGAGGTTGGTTTGCAGCAGAGCGCCATTCCTGTCTTCTGTCTGCCTTCCTCTTCATTTCCACAGACGTGTTACATCCAACATCATTCATGATCTGTTGTAGGTATATTCTTGGTCGCCCCCGTCGGTTTCTTCCCTCAATAGCTTCTGCTGTCCCAATGATTTTATCGTGTCTTAGGATGTGCCCTAAAAGTTTCTCTCCCCCCCCCCCCCAGGGGCCCACAGTTCTTTTGTGGGTACGTGTGTGGCGCGCACGGGGCCCCGAGCCGGAGCAGCCTTTCTTCTGCCCCAGGCTGCTTCACTTTCCCTCCCGGTTTATGCCTTCGCCCGGAGACGGGCATATTTCGTGAGCTACGGTGGTTCTTGTTGTGGTTTTTCTTCCTTCGTTCCTTCCTTTCTTACCCTTTGTTTTGTCTTTCTCTCCTTGTACTCTCCTAGCCTTCTTCTCCTCATTAGTCTCCGCTTCGGCGTTTGAGACACTTCTTCCTTCTTTCTCTTCATTTCCTATCCTCTTCTTCTTTCCTCCCTGTGCGTGTCTGAAGGCCGACCCACGCATTATCGTGCGTAGCAGGTGACGGGGGTAACGCGTAATTCCCCGCCCCGGGTAGACAAGTAGGGAACGTACGTACCCCCTGGTAAAGGCCAGGCCCAGGGAGGGGTGATTACCCGAGCTGGTACCTTCCGAACGTGCCGATTGGTCCCTCCGTCAGTTCTCGGGAGGTGTGAACTGAGGTGTGAACAATCACCTAAGGCGGGTAAGCCCTCGGAGAGGGCCCCCACTAGGAAGGAGCGCGCCATCGGAGACGCCGGTAATCACGGGGGACACTTCCGCGATGACTTCCTTAACTTCTTTCGTGACGTTGACCCAGAAACGTAAGTTAGACTCGCCTCAGCCTAAAAAGACTCTGCCTAATGTACCTAAATTTCTGGTTGTCTCTCGCACCGACGGAAAGGATTTCAATTCTGTCAATCCTTTCGTTATACAGAAAGGTGTAGATGCAATTGCTGGCCCTGTTAAAACCTGTTCACGTCAGTGCAATGGCACATTGTTGCTGGAAGTGGAAAGTGCCTTCCAAGCTCAAAAACTGATACGTACTACGTTGTTGCACACGTTTCCAGTTAAGGTGGAAGCGCACCGCACACTCAACTCGTCACGGGGGGTGGTTTTTACGAGATCCCTTGACGGGTTGTCTGATGAAGACATCCAATCGTATATGTCTGATCAGGGTGACAGCCGTCCACAGGGTGATGAAAAAGGTCGATAACCAATTGACACCGACTCGTACTGTGTTTTTGACGTTTGACAAAGTTGACCTCCCGTCGAAGGTCAAAGCAGGGTATGAAGTCATCTCTGTCCACCCTTATGTGCCTAACCCAACGCGCTGTTTTCAATGCCACAGGTACAACCATACCCGTGAACATTGCCCAAATGCAGCAAAGTGTGTCACTTATGGTAGGGACGCCCATGAGGGGGATTGCCCACCTCCGTCCCCTCACTGCCTAAACTGCAATGCTGACCATGCGGCTTCCTCTCGCAACTGCCCTGTATACAAGGATGAGAAGGTAATCCAGCAAATTCGGGTTACGGAGAAGGTATCAACATCTGCCGCTCGTAAGTTGTTGGCGAGTCGAAAGCCCACTGTCCTCCCAGCGGGTACATACAGTAAGGTACTCACCTCAACTCGACCTACCAAGGATTCCAGTACCCAGACATGTGACCTCACTTTCGCTGACACAGTTGTGCGATCCGCCAGCCCGAAGATTGCCCGTTCCACGTCCCCTCTTCCTCCTGCTGCTTCTAGGGTACAGTCTTCGTCGAACTCTAGTAAACCGCGAGCACCTAAACAAGATGCCCGGACCTTGAAAAAGGAACCCGTCCGTGAGGATTTTCTGCGTTCTCAGGCTTCCCAACCGTCAACTGCCTCTTCCCGCCGTCACTCTTCCAGAAGAGCTGACAAGAAAGAGTTCCTCTCCTTCCCCGCCGAGGCGTGACCCATCCGTCACGCCGTCCAACAGTTGCCGGCCTCGGCCGTCTTCTGTTTCACCGGGTCGCTCCGTCTGCCGGGCACCCGGCCCTCTACCGGCGGCGGAAACTGCCCCTCCTGATCAACTCAGGGAGGTGGCAGACGCGTTGATCGAACCTATGGACCACGACCCTTTGCCCCTGGACAGCGACAGCAGTGCTCCCTCGAAATTGGGTCCTCAGCGGCCGTCGAGGTGACCCCGCTTGCTAGTTGGTTTTTATCCTTATTTCTTCTCTCATTTTTATCATGGCGCTCCTTCAATGGAATATTCGCGGCATTCGTTCTAATCGGGAGGAGTTAAAACTACTCCTTCGATTGCACTGCCCGCTTCTAGTCTGCCTCCAGGAAACTAAGTTGCGTCCCCGTGATCGTGCAGACTTTCCACACTACACCTCTGTGCGGTTCGACTTGCCACCCATGGAAGGTATCCCAGCCCATGGAGGGGTTCTGATGCTCCTTCGAGACGATGTCTATTACCATCCCATTTCATTGCATACTCACCAACAGGCAGTTGCCGTCCGAATCACCCAATCCACATTTACCTTTTCCCTCTGTAATATTTATTCGCCATCATCTGCCCTTACAAGGGCAGATGTGCTACACCTTGTTGATCAGCTCCCTTCACCCTTCGTGTTGGTAGGCGACTTTAATGCCCACCACCCCTTATGAGGCTCTCCGGCACCTTGTCCGAGAGGCTCCCTTTTGGTGGACCTCCTCCAACACCTCGATCTTGTCTGCCTCAACACCGGTGCACCGACCTTCCTTTCTGACACAACACACACTTACTCCCATATAGACCTCGCAATATGCACTCCTCAGCTTGCCGGTCGGTTTGAGTGGTATGCACTTTCTGACACGTACTCGAGTGACCAATTCCCCTGTATCATCCACATTCTGCATCATTCCCCATCTCCTCGTCCCACCAGTTGGAACATTTCTAAAGCCGACTGGGGGCTTTATTCTACCATGGCTGTTTTTCATGATCGGGATTTTCCCACCTGTGACAGTCAGGTCGACTACCTCACAAGGTTATTCTCACAGCTGCCGAACGTTCCATACCTCGTACTTCCTCTTCTCCACGTCGTGTCCAGTTCCCTTAGTGGACTGCAGCCTGCCGCGATGCGCTTAGAGCCCGGCGCCGTGCTTTACGCACCTTCCGCCGCCACCCGACTTTGAAGAATTGCATACATTATAAACGTATGAGAGCGCAATGTCGTCGTATCATGAACGACAGCAAGAAAGCTTGCTGGACTGCTTTTACTAGTTCTTTTAACCGTTTTACTCCCTCCACGTTTGTTTGGCGTGGCCTACGCCATCTATCTGGTGTCAAGGTCCACTCCCCGATTCCTGGCCTGACCGTGGAGAACGCAGTCCTCGTGGACCCCTCTGACGTTTGCAACGCATTGGGTCGTTTCTTTGCGGAGGTTTCGAGCTCTGCCCATTACCACCCTGCCTTTCTCCCTCGCAAACAGGTAGAGGAGGCCCGGCCGCCTTCTTTCCACTCTTCTAATCGTGAAAATTATAACGTCGCCTTCACCATGCAGGAGCTAGACCGTGCTCTCGCCCTGTCCCGATCTTCTGTTCCCGGGCCCGATTCCATTCACATTGAAATGCTGAAGAATCTCTCTCCTGCGGGCAAGTGATTTCTTCTCAGTACCTACAATCGCATATGGACTGAAGGTCATGTTCCCACAAGTTGGCGTGAAGCCACTGTTGTCCCCATCCCCAAACCAGGGAAGGACAAACATCTTCCTTCCAGCTATCGTCCTATTTCTCTGACGAGCTGTGTCTGTAAGGTGATGGAACGCATGGTTAACGCTCGGTTGGTCTGACTAATATCCAATGCGGTTTTCGTCGACACCGCTCTGCTGCTGATCACCTCGTTACGTTGTCGACCTTCATTATGAACAACTTTCTAAGGAAGCGTCAAACAGTAGCAGTGTTCTTCGACTTGGAGAAGGCATACGATACCTGTTGGAGAGCGGGCATTCTCCGCACATTGCACACATGGGGCCTTCGGGGCCGCCTTCCTCTTTTCATTCAAGCGTTTTTGGCGGATCGCAAGTTCCGGGTACGGGTGGGTTCAGTTTTGTCAGATACCTTTTGCCAGGAGAATGGGGTACCACAGGGCTCCGTCTTGAGTGTGGCGCTCTTTGCCATTGCAATCAATCCCCCCCCCCCCAGGGGGCCCCACAGCTCTTTTGTGGGTACGTGTGTGGCGCGCACGGGGCCCCGAGCCGAAGCGACCTTTCTTCCGTCCCAGGCCGCTTCCCTCGTTCCCCCCGGTTTGTGCCTTCGCCCGGAGACGGGCGTTTTTCATCAGTCAAAGGTTTCTTTTTCGCTTCCTGTCTTCTCTTCTTGGTCCTCTTCCTTTCTTGTTCTTCAGCCTTCTCCTATTTTTCCTTTCTCCTTGTTCTTGTCTCACCCTTTAATCTCCGCCTCGGCGTTTGAGATTCTCCCTCCTTCATCCCTTTCTCTCCTTCCTCCTTTCTTTCCTCCCTGTGCGTGTCTGAAGGTCGACCCACGCTCTGCGTAGCCGGTGACGGGGTAAGGCGTAACTCCCCGCCCCGGGTAGACATGTAGGGCACGTACGTACCCCCCGGTAAAGGCCGGGCCCAGGGAGGGGTGATTACCCGAGCTGATACCTTCCGAACATGCCAATTGGTCCCTCCGTCCGTTCTCGGGAGGTGTGACCTGAGGTGCGAACAGTCACCTAAGGCGGGTGCGCCCTCAGTGAGGGCCCCCACAAGGAAGGAGCGCGCCATCGGAGACGCCGGTAATCATGGGGGACACCTCCGCTATGAAACCTTCCACATCATCTATAACCCTGACCCATAAGCGGAAACATGATTCTCAGCCACAGAAAGCATTGCCAAACATTCCTAGGTTCCTGGTGGTATCACGTACCGACGATAAGGATTTTTCTGCAGTAAATCCGTTCATTATTCAGAAGGGTGTCGATGCGATCGCTGGTCCCTTGAAGACCTGCTCTAGGCAGCGCAACGGGACCTTGTTGCTCGAAATAGAAAATGCATTCCAGGCGCAGAAGTTACTTCGAGCTACCCTTGTACATACTTTCCCTGTGAAAGTGCAGGCTCACCGCACCCTCAACTCTTCGCGGGGGGTAGTGTTTTCTAGATCACTGGATGGGTTATCGGACGAAGAGATATTGAACTATATGTCCGATCAGGGAGTCACGGATGTTCATCGCGTGATGAAAAAGATTAACAATGAACTCGTGCCAACCCGTACTGTCTTCTTGACTTTTGACAAGGTTGACCTGCCATCGAAAGTGAAAGCGGGCTACGAGGTCATTTCCGTCCGCCCGTACATACCAAATCCTACACGCTGCTTCCATTGCCAAAGGTACAATCATACCAGTAAATCTTGTCCAAATGCAGCCAAGTGCACCACCTGTGGCAGGGACGCTCATGAGGGTGAATGTCTACCTCCATCCCCTCGCTGCATTAATTGCATGGGTGACCATGCTGCTTCTTCACGGGACTGCCCCGTTTATAAAGAAGAGCGGGTCATCCAAGAGATTCGCGTGAAGGAGAAGGTCTCGACCTATGCCGCTCGGAAGTTATTAGCTAGTAGGAAGCCCGCAGTACTCCCATCAGGTACTTTCAGCCAGGTCCTCGCCTCCCCTCGACCAACTAAGGAGGTGGGATTTCAGACTTGCGATTTAACGTTCAGTGACACTGTCGTCAGATCGGCTAGCCCGAAAATTGCTCGTTCCACCTCCGATGCCTTCTACCCGTTCTACACTGAATTCGTCGACCAGTTCACACACATCCCGGGCACCCAAATCTGCTGCCCGGAGTTCAAAAGGGGAACCCGTCCGCGAAGATTTTCTCAAGACTCCGACTTCTAAATCGTCAACCGCTTCTTCAACCCGTCATGCTTCTAAGAAGGCTTCCAAAAAAGAACAGCCCCCACCTTCCCCGCCGCGGCGTGACTCGTCGGTCACGCCATCCAACAGTTGCTGGACTCGGCCGTCTTCTGTTTCACCGGGACGCTCCGTTTGCCGGGCACCCGGCCGTCTACCGGCGGTGGAAGCTGCCCCTCCTGATCAACTCCGGGAGGTGGCAGACGCGTCGATCGAACCAATGGAACATGACCCTTTGCCACTAGATGGCGATAGCAGTGCTCCCTCGAAATCCGGTCCTCAGGGGCCGTCGAGGTGACCCCGCTTGCTAGTTGGTTTTTATCCTTATTTCTTATTTCATTTTTATCATGGCACTCCTTCAATGGAACATTCGCGGCATTCGTTCCAATCGGGAGGAGTTAAAACTACTCCTTCGGTTGCACTGCCCGCTTATCGTCTGTCTTCAAGAAACTAAGTTGCGTCCAAGTGATCGTGCAGACTTTCCACACTACATCTCTGTGCGGTTCGACCTGCCACCCGTGGAAGGTGTCCCAGCCCATGGAGGGGTTCTGTTGCTCCTTCGAGACGATGTCTATTTCCATCCCATTACCTTGCACACTCACCTACAGGCAGTTGCCGTCCGCATCACCTTATCCACATTTACCTTCTCCCTCTGTGATATCTATTCGCCATCGTCATCTGCCCTTACTAGGGCGGATGTGCTACACCTTGTTGACCAGCTCCCTTCACCCTTCGTATTGGTAGGCGACTTTAATGCCCACCACCCCATATGGGGCTCTCCGGCACCTTGTCCGAGAGGCTCCCTTTTGGTGGACCTCCTCCAACACCTCGATCTTGACTGCCTCAACACCGGTGCACCGACCTTCCTTTCCGACACAACACACACTTACTCCCATATAGACCTCGCTATATGCACTCCTCAGCTTGCCGGTCGGTTTGAGTGGTATGCACTTTCTGACACGTACTCAAGTGACCATTTCCCTTGTATCATCCACTTCCTGCATCATTCCCCATCTCCTCGTCCCACCGGTTGGAACATTTCTAAAGCCGACTGGGGGCTTTATTCTACCATGGCTGTTTTTCAAGATCGGGATTTTCCCACCTGTGACAGTCAGGTCGACTACCTCACAGAGGTTATTCTCACCGCTGCTGAACGTTCCATACCTCGTACTTCCTCTTCTCCACGTCGTGTCCAGGTCCCTTGGTGGACTGCAGCCTGCCGCGACGCGCTTAGAGCCCGGCGCCGTGCTTTACGCACCTTCCGCCGCCACCCAACTTTGGAGAATTGCATCAATTACAAACGTATGAGAGCGCAGTGCCGTCGTATCATAAACGACAGCAAGAAAGCTTGCTGGACTGCTTTTACTAGTTCTTTTAGCCGTTTCACTCCCTCCACGGTTGTCTGGGGTGGCCTCCGCCGTTTGTCCGGCATAAAGGTCCACTCCCCGATTCCTGGCCTGACCATAGAGAACGCAGTCCTCGTGGACCCCGCTGATGTTTCAAACGCATTGGGTCGTTTCTTTGCGGAGGTTTCGAGCTCTGCCCATTACCACCCTGCCTTTCTCCCTCGCAAACTGGTAGAGGAGGCACGGCCGCCTTCTTTCCGCTCTTTTAATCGTGAAAATTATAACGTCGCCTTCACCATGCAGGAGCTAGACCGTGCTCTCGCCCTGTCCCGGTCTTCTGCTCCCGGGCCCCATTCCATTCATATTGAGATGCTGAAGAACCTCTCTCCTGCGGACAAGTGCTTTCTTCTTAGTACCTACAATCGCATATGGACTGAAGGTCATGTTCCCACAAGTTGGCGTGAAGCCATTGCTGTCCCCATCCCCAAACCAGGGAAGGACAAACACCTTCCTTCCAGTTATCGCCCCATTTCCCTGACGAGCTGCGTCTGTAAGGTGATGGAACGCATGGTTAACGCTCGGTTGGTCTGGCTCCTCGAATCTCGCCGCCTCCTGACTAATATCCAATGCGGTTTTCGTCGACACCGCTCTGCTGCTGATCACCTCGTTACGTTGTCGACCTTCATTATGAACAACTTTCTAAAGAAGCGTCAAACAGTAGCAGTGTTCTTCGACTTGGAGAAGGCATACGATACCTGTTGGAGAGCGGGCATTCTCCGCACATTGCACACATGGGGCCTTCGGGGCAGCCTTCCTTTTTTCATTCAAGCGTTTTTGGCGGATCGCAAGTTCCGGGTCCGGGTGGGCTCTGTTTTGTCAGATACCTTTTGCCAGGAGAATGGGGTACCACAGGGCTCCGTCTTGAGTGTGGCGCTCTTTGCCATTGCAATCAATCCGATCGTAGATTGCCTTTCAGCCGACGTCTCCGGATCTCTTGACCGTCTATATTCATGGAGCATCGCAAACGGCTTCCGATTCTCCACTGAGAAAACTGTGTGTATCAATTTCTGGAGATACAAGGAATTTCTTCCACCTTCTCTACGTCTCGGCCCTGTTGCTCTCCCTTTCGTGGAGACTACGAAATTCTTGGGACTCATGTTGGATCGGAAACTTTGCTGGTCCACACACGTGTCCTACCTGGCTGCCCATTGTGCCCGATCCCTTAAAGTTCTTCGTGTCCTCAGTGGCACGTCATGGGGAGCGGATCGTACCGTCCTGCTTCACCTTTACCAGGCCATTGTTCAGTCGAAGCTCGACTACGGAAGCCTTGTATACTCTTCTGCACGGCCGTCGATTCTCCGCCGTCTCAACTCTATCCACCATCGGGGTTTATGTCTTGCGACCGGTGCATTTTATACCAGCCCTGTTGAGTCTGTATGCCGAGGCTGCTGTATTACCCTTGATCACTCGACGTGACATACTCTTGTGTCGGTACGCATGCCGCCTACGGTCGATGCCCAACCATCCATCTTACAGATTATTTTTTGACGACTCACTCGATCGCCAATATCAGTTGTCTGCGATTGCCTTGCTTCCACCGGGAGTTCGGTTTCGCCGCCTGCTACAGCGGCTCGATTTTACCCTTCCTTCCACCTTTCGGTTGAGCGAAAGCCCATTGCCACCGTGGCATCAGGCCCAGGTTAACTCACCTTGAACTTAGTTCGCTCCCCAAGGAGAGCACTTCGGATTTGGTATACCGCTCGAGGCTTGTCGAACTCCGTTCGCGGTTCGATAATGCCGTATTTATTTACACTGATGGTTCCAAGAGCACTGCCGGTGTCGGATCTGCCTTCGTCGTCGAGGACAACCGTTTCCAATACAAGTTCCCTGACCGGTGCTCGAACTTCACGGCTGAGCTTTTCGCCCTCCACCAGGCCGTTTTGTATACCTGTCGCCACCGCCAACCTTTCTATGCCATATGTTCGGACTCCCTTAGTGCCCTGCAGAGTCTTAAGGACCGTCTCTGGAACCATCCTCTCGTGTATCGGATCCAACGCTCCCTCCAGTTGCTGGCGGATGACAGCTGTCACTTTTCTTTCCTGTGGGTCCCTGGCCATGTGGGTGTGCCCGGGAATGAGGCCGCCGACATAGCAGCCAAGGCAGCGGCTCTTTTGCCTCGCATGGCTACCTTTTGCGTCCCATCGGACGATGTTCAACGGGCTCTTCGCCGGAGTATCGTGTCGCAATGGCACAGTGTGTGGCTTTCACTATACAACAATAAATTGCGAAATGTCAAACCGATCCCGACCGCTTGGAGGACCTCCTCACGCCCCTCTCGGCGGGAGGAGGTCATTCTGGCCCGGTTGCGGATCGGTCACTGCCGTTTCAGCCACCGTCATTTGCTAACCGCCGATCCTGCACCGCTGTGCTCCTGCGGTGAACTGCTGACAGTGCGACATGTTCTACTGACTTGTGTTAATTTTAATCATCTCCGTGTAGCCGTTCACTTTCCGTCTACTCTGGAGGAAATTTTAGCTGATGACACACGAGCAGCGGCTCGAGTTTTGCGTTTTATCAACTTGGCCAACTTATCCAAGGATATTTAACCCTTTTAATTGTCTCTTAATTTTTGTTTTTAGCCTCTTCTGGACGTTCTGAGTCACAATTTTTTTCAGGCCATAGCGAATCTGTTTTGACTGGGCGCTAATGACCATAGAAGTTGTGCACCCTAAAACCACAAAAAAAAAAAAAAAAAAAAAAAAAAGTTTCTCTCGTCTTGTTTGGATGTGCCTCCACAGGGATCTGTTTTACTGTACTCTTCTAAGCACTTCGTCACTCTTTCCAGCTGATCATCCTAAAACACATCTCCAGGGCCTCTAGCGTCTTCTTTCTCTTCCTAGTGTTAGTTTCACAACCGTATAGAGCCACATTCCAAACAAAAGTTTTCATTATCCGTTTTCTTATCGCCATATTTTTCTTGCTGGTAAGTTCTTCCTCAAATTGAAAGCAGGTTTGGCCTGCTCTACTCTGCTCACAATTTCTTTCCGGCTTCTACCATACCTTGTGATCTTGCTTCCCAAGTAAATTCCTCTCCCAGCTCCTCTCTTCCAATTCTTATTTTTGGAGGTTCATATTCTGCTTCTGTACTGGATACTATCACTTTAGTCTTTATATTCTTTATTCTCATACCATACTGATTGTAGAGAATCATTTCCATTGTTTTGAGGACTACTTCTAGGTCTTCTTTCGTCTCCGTGACTAGAAATAGCGTCTGCATAGCGTAGCATGTCTATACTCTGCCTATTAATCTTGATGCCCACCTCTGTAGTTTCACGAACTTGGTCTATAGCTACCTGAATGTAGGCGTTCAATATGAGGGAGAGTAAATCCTTGTCTTAACACTTTTGATGTTTGCTTCTTGATCCTGGTGACAGTTCCTAATCACTGCCAACTCATCGTTAGACTGACACGGATGTCTTTTTATTACGTTCGGTGAAAACCTTTTTTTTTTTCCCCTTGCGTATGACTCATAATATAGGGTCAAAGAAATACATACACGGCCACTACGATCGTGGATTCGAACCCCCCCTCAGGCAAGAATATTTGTGCCGTCCTTAGTATTAGCTAGTTCATAAGTAGTTTGTAAGTTAAGGGACTGATGACCCCGTACTTAGGTCACATAACCTCTACAGACATTTGAACATAATTACAACCTATAGCAATTAACTTTGAATCGTCTATGTAAAAAGTATGCAAAACCCTGCTGTCTTTTCGCTTCTAACGAGAAACAGACGCCTTCAGTCAACACTAGACTCCGTGTGGTTTTCTGCCAATGTTAGGCATCCACCATAGTCATTTTGCAGACGAATAGCAGTGTTTACTTCATAAAGACTAAATATATTTACATCGTTTAGTAGGAAAGCAATGTTTGTTCAATAGCATCTAGACCACTCAAGTTGGAAACACTGGCAGTTCTGATAAGCATGCGCAATGCTCCGTTCATGCATCTTGAATTTTTCGGGCTGGGCACTCATTTTAAATTTTTGTACGTTAGCCTTTGTCTATTAAGTTGTAGACTTTAGATGAAATAGATGAACCCTTTGTCACAACTATTAGCCTTGTTTGCTCTGTTTGACATAATGGACAGACGCTGTATGTCATAATTTTTAAAATTCCTGTAATGTTATGGGAGGTAGTGTGGCACATATGCTGGGTTTGCTAGGCATGTAGCATAAATATCTGGAGGGCCAGGTCAATGACAACGTAGTCAAGGTTTAATCCCAATAACCGCTTCAGACCGCGGAAGACACTACTAGATACTAGAACTGCCGAAAATGGGTAAACCCGTGTTGAAAGTGCTGAGCAAAATAACTGGCGACAGGGCAGGGCATAATGGACGCTCAGATCAATACAAAAGATTGACTCTCTCGCCTTACAATTGTTCTCAAATTATGGAGGCTTCAAAGACGCCATAAAGCGCTTCTCTGAATAAATATTTTTCATATCTTGAAAAACTACAGTTTTACAATACCTGAATATAGCAAAAATTATAACTACAAACTTGTCATGTAATTTCAACAAACGCTACATTAGATATGTTAAGGTATTAAGCTATCATAATGCAGTAAAACGTTTTTGTTAAAGAATTGTGGTATTGTTTCCATAATGATATAAGATCGTATTCTCCAGTTATTCGGCAATGGACCTTGTCTTCACGTTCGTGTAACTAATGAATATTCTGCCAGTAACGTAATGTAAATGAGTAATAGCCTACTTCATAGCTCTTATTTCACATTCATAGTGTATAGAGTTATCAATGTTAGTGTAGAAGTGGTCAGAAGTTTCATGTTAAGATTTCTGTTACTTTTGGAAGGAATGATCTGCAAATGAGACAGGCGAGGGCAGAAAACTGCTGCAGTTAAGGAAAATGTTTGTACAGCTCTCATGAAGAGCTCGTCAGGGCTTTGGACGACACGACCTTCCACGACAGCAGGTGTGACTTGTTTGCGACAATCGGACTCTGCGCGGCAAAGCGCTTTCGGGACTTTAAACTTCGCAACTGGCAGTTTAACATCTATTAATCTGGCTTCATAACAGAATTGTAATTAAAGATTAGTTCATTGTAAACGAGATTTTACAATATCTTATCAGACTAACATATGAACTGTTTTGAGCTGACAATTTCGTTTTAAGAGATCGTGAAAGACTTCGTGTCTATCATCGATTACTACTTTGAAGATTTTACTATTCTCACACCGTACTTAAATCTGTTCTATGTTTATAATAAACATTACTCATGAGTTACCTGTCGTCCATATCATTTTCAAACGTTTTTCTTTTTCTTATGTTTCACAAGCTACGTATAGTGACTGTAAGATAACTAATATAGTTGCTGTGTATGAAAGCACAGTGTACAGTTAAACTGAGACTTACATTTATAGTTATTGAACAGCTGTACGTAGGCAAATACGTGAAATCTGCCTGGTTGAGTCAACCATTACGTTGTAAAGTCGCAATTTAAAACATGGTTTATTCTTTTAATCGGCTTGTAGCTGTCAATGACTTAAAGAAATCATTTAGCTTAGACGAAAATATAATTTTTACAAAAAATGGTGTTAAAGTATATTAAGAGAATGAGAAAATCCAACATATGGTGCAAATTTATATTTAAAACATTGACAGAACATTTTTTGTAGGAACCATACTTCAAAAAAGGCATTGAAAATATTGAACAGGAAGATAATTTATCTTGCTATGCAGTAGAAATCACATCACATAATCTCAATGAGGAACTGTAGCATCGCAGCTTTCAAATGATAAACAATCGGTATGTTGAGAAATGGCTTTTCAGCCTGATGTTTGACTCTGGCTCAATACTTCGGCCGCGAAACTCGTTGCCTTCTTCAGGTGCTACCTGAGACTGACTTCTTGGATGGTGTCCAGTATTTATGCCCAGAAGTCGCTGGGGGCTTCGTTTGCGGTCCGCGGCCACCTGGCTCTTGCAGTAAGCTGTCGTCCCTTTCATGGTGCTCTGTCGGACGTCCGTGCCGGTCTCGGCACACAAACATCCGGCAGTAAACCCGTTTCTCAACACGTCAGGTTTTCGGCGGGTAAGCCTCAAGGGATACAACAATCGGTATATTTTTTGGGAATAACAGAAGAGGACGCTAAATGTAAGATCTGTGATGACGGTGATGAAACTGCATCACATCTAATCTTCGAATGCATTGCATTGGAGAGTAAAAGGCACAGAACATTTGGGACAACCAGACCCGAAGAAATTGTCTAATAAAGAACTGGTAAAGGGACTCCTTGCACTGTTAAAGGGCAGTGGTTGGCTTTACTAGATATACAGGGAGCGATACCGCACAATAAACTTAGTTTCGATGCGGGCAGTGGCGGGTTGGACCAAGACTGTTTTGGCTTCCCTGGAAAAATCAAATCAATCGGTATCTTTGGGTCAGCTATATTATTCCTAATTGTAGTTATAAAACTTACTGTTTCAGGTAGAGGAATATATAATTAAGGAAATAATAATTCAATAAATTAGCACTGAAACGTGAATATTCGTGTTTAACAAAGGGAGTGAAAACTGCACTGTTAAACTGTTGTAGGCCTGTACCACTGGTTTGCACGAGTGACCTACGCTGAGTCATTCCAACGTCATGCGCCCTTCAGGATAGTGCCGGGAGCGAATAAACAAAGAAATCTCAAGTCAAACCTCGCAATTTTTAGGGTAAACAGTAAAACTAAAGGCATTTAATAATGTACAATGGATAAAATACTGTTTAAAACTGGCTCCAGCAGTTTCACTTGAATATATAGAGTAATTATTACTAAACGTACAGACCTTAAGTTGAATCTCCCAGAAAGAAAAATACTGATTGTGGTATTTCGATCTTTTGTCTAAAATGTTCATGTGAAAATGTCAATGATAAAATTTCTCAAATGTTTAATTTTTAAAGTGTACTTCAGAGCTTCCTCAAATCTTGAAAAGCTTCATTGCAACTAAATTTTTCTTGGTCAAAGATCTTAAGTTGTATAAAATATTTATTAAAGTGTGACGTGAAATAATTTCCCTACCAAATTGTTGCCAGATACTGAACGAATTCACCTGTATTGCTGAACGTTGTTGCACATGCACCGCCCACGTTTTTACATTAAGGTTGTTGTTGGGCTTTTTATAATTTGTGGCAGATGTCAATAGGTGATGGAACCTTATAAATTCGAGAACTCTTTAAACATATAGTGGTTAATAAAGGTGAACTGAATATACGTTAGGGACAGAATAACGAATTCTGTAGCTGAAGGGCTTACAGTTCCATTAAAAGTACGTGATAGTTTCCAGTTCATGGACTGGAGCTGTTTCATTCCAATCAGTGCTCAGCGTCACTCAGGAAGCGTTTCCTGTTGCAAAAGTAACAAAACTGTGGTCAGTTCACTTCCATTTTCTTATCTGGCTCTTCTAGAGTTTTTGTTCCCGATTCATAGGTGCTCCCTTTCTATTTCGTATTTCTTCACTTAATGACAACCACACACATTAATGAAAAACTGGTAGTCATAAATGCAGCACACTACTTGATGCTTTCCTGCTAGGCGTGATCGTTACATCTGATATCTGATTAAATTAGATTTACGTCAAACCTGTACACTCTGATTGTTGAAATTATTGGATGTCTTTCGTCAATAAGACGTTAGTGGCAAAATAGTTGCGTAGCGTAGTGGTTAAGGACTAAGTTTGCGGACACAAATCGTGCAATTGATTGAATTAATAAAACAAGATAAGTTTCAAGCTCGTTATATCACTGTTATTTTTATTAAAGTTCTAATACCTAGTTACGCGTTTTGCCTATTAGCATCAACTTTCGTACTCGCTCTTATTTTTCGAGGTATAATCATGATTGGAATCTGCTTTTGTGGTTCATAACCTGTAATTAAGTGGCAAACAAGGCTGCCGGTTGGTTTATAAAAGTCAGCTTATGTAACAACTGGCCAGTATGAGGATATTTTCTGGTAATCAGCGATAGGAATTTGTTTCCTTTTTGTATCTCAATTTTACCGTGCTTTACGAGCTTTTACGAGCGTTATCGTCCACCAGAAAGAACCTCTCCTATTGTAACAGCGGAGGCACAACAAAAGGTCGAAGGATATCGTGCCGAGACCTCGAGCCGTCAGTGCCATTCTGAACGATGTAGATAGAGGTTTCTACATATCCAAACACTACTGGCCCACACCATTCGCCCACTACCATGGAAGTTTCCTGCAGAATGATGTCCCACTTTGTCTGCAAATGAGGGAATGGCGATAGTCCAGCTAAATACACAATCTTGCCTCATCTGTCAACAGAACTTTCCTCCATTCCTGAAGACTCAAATCCTGATGTTTCTCTAGAGTATGAGGGCGAAACGGTGTCGTAGTTTTATTGGGCCACACATGCCAAAGGCGATTTCGTGTCCTCTTACTGCATGGAGGATGCGTTGCAGGTAACTCGCATTCAGCTTTCCCTCTCGATGGATGAGGGACGACTTTGACCTTTCCTTAAACGGTTCCTGTTTGAAATCGCGTGCATGTCCCAGAAATCAGACTTTGGGACACCCCAAAAACTGCAACCATCTCCTCTTGCCCCGCTTCCAACTTTTCTATGGCTCCTCATGTCATAGCTTCGTTAACTCATTGTTCCATTGCTTCTGCTCGCTAAGCTATCTGAAACAAATGCTTGTTTGGTGAACCTTAGTTAGCAGTTTCGTTATTGCTACTACCTCGGTTGCTGTAATGTTACGTTCTCTACTCTGTAGAACTGACAGAAGAAAGTTAACCATATTTTAGTTGTATGAATGCATAGTTTTGCGGCGAGCTATGCTGAAAATTCTCTTGGGCTTCCAGCCACGTAAAGTGGCTTGATATCCACGAGCTTTTGGCCGAAATCATCTCTGCCATTGTCAAGTGGTGACTGTCTTATCATTGCTGTCGTCCTTTTATACCTGCGCTGCCTCCTGTGAAGTCACTGGTGCTCAACCGCATCGCCATATATGGCAATGTTTTGGCTGTGTGCCTGCCGCACCTGCAGAAAAGTCTTAAGGCGTCCTACAAAATTGCGACAGATGAGACCTGTGAAAGATGTACACATTTTAAGTCCTAGATCAAGATACGGTGTGGGTGTGTCCAGTTCTACATCGGGCACAGTGCGTCATATTGAACAGCGCTGCTTAACAAAGTTTGCACCTACGTTATCCCAATAAATCAGCAATTTCAGAGCGTTCAAGAATACATCAGTCATTACCGGAACAAATAGTTTCTTTATCGAAATAAAAATATCAATGATCTCTTAATAAAGACAGCAGCTTGCAACTGAGCACAGCTTGAGACCCGGCCATCGGATGCTTGAAGAGGGCGCGGAGGCACGCAGCCAAAATATAGCCTTATTTGGCAATGCGGCTGATCACGTGGCATACGGACAGGCTCCAGTGCTGTCATGCCACGTAAGCAAGGTAGTTTAGAGCCGGCGCGATCGGTATGACCCAGTGGGCTGTGCCTCAGTGGCTGGTCAATTGGCTAGCGATCGCACCGGCTCGACAACCTTGAATGAGGTCTGTGCTGGGGCCGGTATTTCCCATTGGCCGCGGGCTGAGCAGCAGTGACGTCACAGGGGGCCGCAAAGGTATATAAGGACAGCAGCAGCAATAAGTCACCACATGACAGTTTAATATTCATAGAATATGACATCAACTGCGATTGGACAAAGCTGAAAATGGGTACCCAGCCGGGATTCGAACCCGGGTCTCCTGGTTTCTAGGCAGTTGCGCTGACCCCTACACCACTGGGGGACACAGTGATCAGCGCACCTGCAAGGACTACCTAAGCACGCCTCCCATCAGATACAAATTCCCAGTTTTGCCCCGCCCACAGTACTCAAACTCGTAGTTATGAACTAATTCCCGTATGAGTAAGGGCTTCAAACTTTGCCCACCCCTCCCCACTAACGATAGGATCATTGCCCGTCACCGGCATATTATATATATACATGTGGCGTCTGTTCCGAGAGAACACACGTCACTTGTGATCCTGCAATTAGTTCATAACTACGAGTTTGAGTACTGTGGGCGGGGCGAAGCTGGGAATTTGTATCTGACGGTAGGCGTGCTTAGGTAGTCCTAGCAGGCGCGCTGATCACTGTGTTCCCCAGTGGTGTAGGGGTCAGCGCAACTGCCTAGAAAGCAGGAGACCCGGGTTCGAATCCCGGCTGGGTACACATTTTCAGCTTTGCCCAATCGCAGTTGTCATATATTCTATGAATATTAAATAACTGCAGGATCACAAGTGACGTGTGTTCTCTCGGAACAGACGCCACATGTATACACATGACAGTGGCAGAGATGATTTCGGCCGAAAGCTCGTGGATATCAAATCACTGACGGGGCTGGAAGCCCGAGAGCAATTTGTCAGCATATTTTAGTTGATTCTGCTGACAACACTTGATAACCTAGATAAATAATTTTGCCAGTTGTTGAATTGTGCCAGCCGTCAGTGCCTCGCCTGACGCGGTGTCCCCCGTGCAGGCGCAGTTGGAGTCGCTGTGGCAGCCGTCGCGGCTGCGCATGTCCTCGCTGGAGGCGTCATTCCGCGCCGACGTGGAGAGCTACCTGGTGGGGGTGCGGCAGGACGCGGCGCGGCTGGAGTCCGCGCAGGTGGCGCTGCGCCGGCTGCTCAGCAGGGAGGCCTCGCCGGCTTCAGCTTCAGCTTCAGCTGGGGAATCCCCGCTGAAGGCGGCGGCGCTGCGGCGCGCCTCGCTCAGCCCCATGAAGCCGACGCTCGCCACGGTCAGGTAGGCCGCCCCCCGCTGCCACAGACAAATATATACAGAAGGGCAAACCTCCGTAAGGGCCCGGTCACAAGCTCAGGGGTGCGGGGAGGGAACGTTCCGTAAGATGTCCCAGGATGGCGCTTCGGTCAGAATCAGCCCTTTAAACTGGCCAGAGCAGGCGGCAGGTAGCGGCAGTCGCGGCGCTAGACGAAAACTGGGCGTCGGCGAACTCGTCTTCGCGAGGCCCCTTTAATTTTTCATTAATGAAGAAAATGTTAAATGAGTTGACTTGGCCCAGGGGCCCAAAGACTCAGTTCTACTGGAGGCGCTCCGCCGTCAGTTCTCGGCTATCATAGCGGAATTCCGTGGTTATGACCTGATCTACACCGATGGTTCCCTGGTTGATGGCTGTGTGGGATTTGCGTATACTCATGGTGACCATGTGGAACAGCACTCCGCCGAATGGCTGCAGTGTTTACACTGCAGAGCTGGTGGCCAATCAGAGCTCTCATGCATATCCCGTCTTGCTCAGGCGAGTCTTTTGTTGTTTGCAGCGACTCCCTGAGCAGCCTCCGAGCTCTGGAGCAGTGTTACCCGCGGTCTCCCCTGGTGTTGGCCATACAGGAGACGCTTCGTGCCGTTGAACTGTCTGGGCGATCAGTGACGTTCATCTGGTCTCCAGGTCATGTGGGCATCCCGGGCAATGAACGTGTTGACAGACTTGCCAGGCAGGCAGTCAGTGCGTCCATTTTGGACATTGGCCTTCTGGCGTCTGATCTCCGTTCGTTGTTGCGCCACCTCGCACATCAGCGTTGGGATGCCGAATGGCATAGCCTGGGCACACCCAACAAGCTTTGGGTAGTCAAGGAGACCACAACCGCATGGCGTTCTTCCATGCAGGCCTCTCGCCGGGACTCCCTGGTGCTGTGTAGACTCCGTATTGGGCATTCGTGGCTCACCCACGGACATCTCCTTCGTGGTGAGGCCTCGCCCAAATGTCCTAGTGGACTGCCCTTTTTTAGCCGCTTTGCGGCGTCGTTTTAACATCCTTGGCGTTTTAGCAGATGTTTTACGTGACGATGCTTCAGCAGCAAATTCAGTTTTGTTTTATTCGAGCAGGAGGTTTTTATCAGTCTCTCTGACTGGTCTTTCCCTTGTACTGCCGAGTGGTTGACTTTTCCTTTTTTTTCCTATGGTCGGTCAACCACTGCCTTCGGCCTCTTTGTTGTAAGGTGTCTTTGTGTACTCGTCCCTTTTCCTTTAGTTTCTTCTCCGTTTTGTCGATATTTTATGGACCCAGTGGGATTCCTCTCCCACTTTAAAAACCTAATCTTTGGGCGCATTTGACGTCCGCACTTTTATTTTTGACGCTTTGTGATGGAATGGGGGACTGATGACCATTGTAGTTTTGTCCCCCTTAAACATCCAAATAACAACAAATGAGTTGAATTATACATCAATCATTATACTAAAATTCTATTAGTGTAATATGCGAGTATTATTGCAGTGACAAAAAAATACAATAAACACAAATTAGAGAAACTTTTCAGCTTTCCGTCTGACTTAAAACTAGCCGCTATTTCGGCTTCAGTTGATAGTACTGATAACGCAGGTAGTCTTTCTGGACTCACTGTGCTTTTAAAGTTAGTCTTAATCGATTTTAACCTTGTGAAAGTTTCTCTCGGCCGAAGCTGTACTGACTGGAACTGAGCATGATTCTGATAGTTATATAAACATTTGGATATACATCTTCCAAATCGTTTTCTAAAATGTCATGAAGAAATTGTTTAGCAAGTATTTAACTAGAAATTTCATCACTGCTGCATTCATACGGAATTAAATACGGGTAACTAAATAGCTGCCGGCCAGGAATGGCCGAGCGTCATACCACTGAGTGCCGGGGGTCGAATCCCACCTTTGGGTACGAATGTTGTGTTCGTCCGTTGGTTAAGCTAGTGTAAATTAGATGTAGGTCGTCGCTACATAACCTAGCAATTGGAAAGTGCCGTTAAGCGTCAAATATAAAAAGAAACAAAAAACCCAAACTTATAACAATGTTTTGTGAGCCCCCCACAGGCGCGAGGCCGTCGGCGGTGGCCGACGTCGCTGACGCCTAGCGCCGCCACTGGGTAGCGGCTGTCCCCACCCCCACCAACACCTCCCCTCAAAAGCTGGCACACCGGACACAGCCGTGGCCTTGTTGCAGGTGGCACGAGCTCTCCCCTCAGCGTCCGCTCCACGCTTCCATCAGAAGCGCCTCTAGTGTTGTCTACCGGTACTAAGCAGGGGAACCGTCTGACATCTGCTAGCATCTTACGGAACTACGAGGGCAGCATAGCACAGAGGTTTAGGGGGCTTCTCTGTATATGTTACTGTGTCGCTGCTTACCTACTGTCACAAACATATACAGAGAATCAGCCCCCCTAAACCACTGTCCTACGCTCCTAGTTCCGCAGGTGTCGGGCGGTTCCCTGGCTTAGTACCAGTAGACCACACTAGAGGCACTTCTGAGGGTGCCTCTCGCACGTCAGAGGGTTGTGTGGAGGGGAGGCTGAGGGAAGAGCTTGTGCCGCCTGCCACGAGACCACGGCTGTGTCCGGTGTGCCAGCTTTTGAGGGGATGTGGTGGTGGGGACAGCCGCTACCTGCCGCCTGCTCTGGCCAGTTTAAAGGGCTGCTTCTGACCGCAGTGCCATCATGGGACAACTTATGGAACCTTCCCTCCCCACTCTCCTGAACGTGGGACCGTGCCCTTAAGGTGGTTTTCTGTCTGTATATATATTTGTGCTACTGTCCTTATTTTCTCGTTCAATGCCACTTCATGCTTTTCGATAAGCTGTTTCCAAGCGTTCGCTAAATATTATTCCGTTTAACCAAACATGCTTCCATGTAGGAAGTTGTATATCAACAACCGTGAGTTTAATGGAAACATTTATTCTTTCACTACAAGTTTTGGCATTCCATTAGCATATCTTCAGGTCCCTACATTTGAGTATAATATCCATATAGAAACTGGTTTCATGGATTTGTCAAAACCAACAAGTAATAGTTGAAGATTCCTACTGAGACATACAAATCCACGAAACCAGTTTAGATATCCCTACTTAACGGATATTATACTCCAATGTAGGGGCCTGAAGATAGATAATAGAATGCCGAAACTTGTAGTTAAAGAATGTTTCTATTAAACGTCTGTTGGTACCCCACTTCCTACAGACTCATGACCAGCTGCAGTCCCGGTTCCACCAGCAATGATGGATTCATGCTTTTGGTCAATTTATATATAAAAAAGCATAGAGTGCAATGATTTTTATTTTACTCAACTAGTTCAGATCATTTTTTTACCATCTTCAGGATTTGTAACTCTCAAATGTATTCCAATTACATTTATAGGACCTTCAAGCAATAGACATTAGTGTCAACTTTTAACTTAGGTTAAAGAGGTATAAAATAGACGATATTATACCCATTGTCGTGGAGCTGGGAGCCTTCCAGTGCGTCACTGCTGGCTGGAGGTATAGTCTACTGCTCTTAAATTGCTGAGGCTCCGCCCCTTTGCCAGCTCCAACCATCTTTGGTAGCCAATGAAAAGACTACATACACACAATTAGCAAAAGAAAGTCTGAGAAATAACTTATGGTCGTCTTTCTGATATGTAAACTGAAGATGAAAGCATTTAAATACTGACGTAAATTTTTTAAAGTATTTTTGCAGTGTTCTATACATATTTACTGGCATTATCTTAATTTGCAAAAACTATTTACTTCTTTTCTCATTGAAATTTATTTGAAGATATTGTTTTGTAGGTCATATACAAAGATTGGTTGATTGAAAAATAGCTTCACTCAAATTTCAATGAGAAAACAGCTAAACAGTTTTTGCAGAGTAATATATATTAAATTGTTTGCCATGTACATTTTTATAACATCTTTTAATCTCAGTAAATTGGCATACAACACTGCAGAACCACTTGTAGAAAATCTCTGGAAATCCTCATAAGAACCTGGTGCAATTTGCGACACTATGTAAATACTTTAATCTTCTTTTTACATATCAGGAAGATTACCATAGTTTATCAAAAAATGTATAGCTAATCATGAACCTTTATTTCTTTATTTTTTGCTAAATGTATGTAGTTATTTCATTGGCTACAAAAGATGGGTGAAGCTGGCAAAGGGGCGGAGCCTCAGCTACATAAGATCAGTAGAACTTGTATTGCTCCAGCGAGCAGTGACGCTGGAAGGCTCCCAGGTACCTTCCCACCTCCAAGACATCAATGGGTATAACAATTTCATTTCTTTTTATTCGCTTAGGTTAATTTGGACACTAACTTATATTGCTTGAAGATCCTCTAAATGTAACTAGGATACATTTGAGTTAAAATTCGCGAAGATTGTCCAAAAAAAAAAAAAAAAAAAAAAAAAAACGGAACAAACTAGTAATGAATCCATCATTAGTGGTGGAAACGGGACAGCGGCTAGTAGAGTCTGAAGGAACTTAGATAACAGCCTTTTGTATAATATATTTATTGTATCACAACCAGTTTCGGCTGTTGGTATCTGTTCCTTCGGACTCTGAAACTAGTAAAGTAAAATAAACTCATTGCACTCTAGACTGTTTATATATATAAAATTTTAATAAATGCTGTTATCCCAAAAAGTGTGAAAGGAACCCCTACTCGTTGCTTCTTATTTCGGGATGGAATTGACTAAAAAATGTTTTGCCTCATTGTGTTGTACTGCCAGTGACTGACAAGGGATTTTATTTTGGTCTCTAGAAGCATGATACGTGTTCCTACTCGTCTTTAATCAGTTTCCCTACCAGCATCTCACTGCGTCCCATGCTGGGTGGGTGTCTTACACGGATCACGAAACAATGTGTCCGCGATCACGAGTATAAACCAGTAAAAGTAGTAATTATGGCAACTGATGACTTTAGAGGAGAAAATGGATCCACAGAGCATGCAGAACGAGAAGTGATTTTATGGGCATTACAAGAAGATATATCGTTACAGCAGTTGTACGTGCACACAATGAGCAACGTACTTCCTGACCAGTCCATGGAGTAGATAACATTCCTTCGGAGCTACTGAAGTCTCCGGCATAACCAGCCATGACGAAACTGTTAAACCTGGTGCATAAGATGTAAGAGACGCGAAATCCCCTCAGATTTAGAAGGTAGAGGAAAGCCAAACCTAAATTTCTAGCTTTTGTAGATTAGGACACTTTAAACAATGTTCATCGGAATACAATTTCAAATTCTGAAGTCAGCAAGAGTAAAATATAGGTAACGGAAAGTTATTTACAACTTCTACAGGAACAAAAGAATAGTTAAGTCTGTCAAAGGAACGCAATGACAGGGAAGTAAGACAGGCTAAGACCCTTTCTCCAAAGTTACTTAATATGTATATTGGGCGAGCTTTGAAGCAAAGCAAGAAAAAATTTGGAAAAGAAATTAGTTCAGGACGAAGAAATGTTTTGCCGATGACATAGTAATTCCGCCAGACAACAAAGGACCTGGAAGAGCAGTTAAAATACTGTGCGTTGAAAGGAGTGTCCCATTAAGAAGAGGAAAAAAGGTTAATGGAAACAGTAGATTAGGAAACGAAAAAATAGTGGTAGCTGTTTTGTTACTTGGACAGTAAAATAAGATGGTCGTAGTACAGACGACATAAAATGCAGAATGGCAATGGGAAGAAAAGCTTTTCGAAAAAGGGAAATTTAATATCGTATATTAAATGCAATGAAATGAATGCATGTGTGAAGTGTTGCCTTGTACGTGAGTGAATCTTAGAAATAGTTCAGACAAGAGGATAAGCTTCTGAAATGTGGTGCTACAGAAAAATTTTTAGGTGAATAGATCACGTAACTAATGTGCTGAACAGAATTGTGGAGAAAAGGAATTTTTAAAATGCCTTGACTAAAAGAAGGGATCGATTGGTAAGAAACTTCCATAGACCTAAAGGAATCGTAAATTTAGTATTGGAGGGAAGTGTGTGGGGTAAATATCGCAACAATAAAACTTTTAATGTAAATCGATACAGGTGGTGGTTATGATGGTTCAACATCCAAGTCATTCTATGAAATAAAGTAGCTAAGAAATGTTTCTTAGCTATGAATTACAGTACTTACCGTATCCACTGTCCAAAAATATCCAAAGTTCAACACTGCAGAATAATAAGTACCACTCTACCTGAAATGTTGCACACACCTTCCTCAAAAGGCCCTGTACCCACTAATACTCCTTCCCCCACCCTCTTCGCCCCAACTTCAAATTTCTGGAATGAAATCAGTCCAATTTCTCCATCTAAGCCAACCTTAGGAAAACGGCTCACACCTGCCACCACAAAACTATCAAAATATTAGCTCGCGTCCACTTACGAATGAAACAGTTGGGTACCCAATTACCTTGAGTAACACATTGCATAACTATTCATGTATGTTGAATTTTGTTGCACCATAAGCAGCATTCTAAAATTATACATTTAAAGAGATTTTTATGATGCATCGTGTTGCACGCAACTAACAGTTCACAATGAAATTAAATTTGTAGTGCAATAATGATAAATTCTTGTGCCTTTCTTACATATGCTACAAAGCGGAAATATTTCAAGTTTCTCTTCCATTATCGTACGTAAAAGTATATCCCTCCAGGGGGCCCACAGTTCTTTTGTGGGTACGTGTGTGGCGCGCACGGGGCCCCGAGCCGGAGCAGCCTTTCTTCTGCCCCAGGCTGCTTCACTTTCCCTCCCGGTTTATGCCTTCGCCCGGAGACGGGCATATTTCGTGAGATACGGTGGTTCTTGTTGTGGTTTTTCTTCCTTCGTTCCTTCCTTTCTTACCCTTCGTTTTCTGTCTTTCTCTCCTTGTACTCTCCTAGCCTTCTTCTCCTCATAAGTCTCCGCTTCGGCGTTTGAGACACTTCTTTCCTTCTTTCTCTTCCTTTCCTATCCTCTTCTTCTTTCCTCCCTGTGCGTGTCTGAAGGCCGACCCACGCATTATCGTGCGTAGCAGGTGACGGGGTAACGCGTAATTCCCCGCCCCGGGTAGACAAGTAAGGCACGTACGTACCCCCTGGTAAAGGCCAGGCCCAGGGAGGGGTGATTACCCGAGCTGGTACCTTCCGAACGTGCCGATTGGTCCCTCCGTCAGTTCTCGGGAGGTGTGACCTGAGGTGTGAACAATCACCTAAGGCGGGTAAGCCCTCGGAGAGGGCCCCCACTAGGAAGGAGCGCGCCATCGGAGACGCCGGTAATCACGGGGGACACTTCCGCGATGACTTCCTTATCTTCTTTCGTGACGTTGACCCATAAACGTAAGTTAGATTCGCCTCAGCAAAAAAAGACTCTGCCTAATGTACCTAAATTTCTGGTTGTCTCTCGCACCGACGGAAAGGATTTCAATTCTGTCAATCCTTTCGTTATACAGAAAGGTGTAGATGCAATTTCTGGCCCTGTTAAAACCTGTTCACGTCAGCGCAATGGCACATTGTTGCTGGAAGTGGAAAGTGCCTTCCAAGCCCAAAAACTGATACGTACTACGTTGTTGCACACTTTTCCAGTTAAGGTCGAAGCGCACCGCACACTCAACTCGTCACGGGGGTAGTCTTCATGAGATCCCTTGACGGGTTGTCTGATGAAGACATCCAATCGTATATGTCCGATCAGGGTGTGACAGCCGTCCACAGGGTGATGAAAAAGGTCGATAACCAATTGACACCGACTCGTACTGTGTTTTTGACGTTCGACAGAGTTGACCTCCCGTCGAAGGTCAAAGCAGGGTATGAAGTCATCTCCGTCCGCCCTTATGTACCTAACCCAACGCGCTGTTTTCAGTGCCACAGGTACAACCATACCCGTGAACATTGCCCAAATGCAGCAAAGTGTGTCACTTGTGGTAGGGACGCCCATGAGGGGGATTGCCCACCTCCGTCCCCTCACTGCCTAAACTGCAACGGTGACCATGCGGCTTCCTCTCGCGACTGCCCTGTATACAAGGATGAGAAGGTAATCCAGCAAATTCGGGTTACGGAGAAGGTATCGACATGTGCCGCTCGTAAGTTGTTGGCGAGTCGAAAGCCCACTGTCCTCCCAACGGGTACATACAGTAAGGTACTCACCTCCACTCGACCTACCAAGGATTCCAGTACCCAGACATGTGACTTCACTTTCGCTGACACAGTTGTGCGATCCGCCAGCCCGAAGATTGCCCGTTCCACGTCCCCGCTCCCTCCTGCTGCTTCTAGGGTACAGTCTTCGTCAAACTCTAGTAAACCGCGGGCACCTAAACAAGATGCCCGGACCTTGAAAAAGGAACCCGTCCGTGAGGATTTTCTGCGTTCTCAGGCTTCCCAACCGTCAACTGCCTCTTCCCGCCGTCACTCTTCCAGAAGAGCTGACAAGAAAAAGAGTTCCTCTCCTTCCCCGCCGAGGCGTGACCCATCTGTCACGCCGTCCAACAGTTGCCGGCCTCGGCCGTCTTTCACCGGGACGCTCCGTTTGCCGGGCGCCCGGCCCTTTACCGGCGGTGGAAACTGCCCCTCCTGATCAACACAGGGAGGTGGCAGGCGCGTCGGTCGAACCAATGGAACATGACCCTTTGCCCCCCAGACAGCGATAGCAGTGCTCCCTCGAAATCCGGTCCTCAGCGGCCGTCGAGGTGACACCGCTCGCTACTTGGTTTTTATCCTTATTTCTTCTCTCATTTTTATCATGGCGCTCCTTCAATGGAATATTCGCGGCATTCGTTCTAATCGGGAGGAGTTAAAACTACTCCTTCGATTGCACTGCCCGCTTCTAGTCTGCCTCCAGGAAACTAAGTTGCGTCCACGTGATCGTGCAGACTTTCCACACTACACCTCTGTGCGGTTCGACCTGCCACCCGTGGAAGGTGTCCCAGCCCATGGAGGGGTTCTGATGCTCCTTCGAGACGACGTCTATTTCCATCCCATTTCCTTGCACACTCACCTACAGGCAGTTGCCGTCCGCATCACCTTATCCACATTTACCTTCTCCCTCTGTAATATATATTCGCCATCGTCATCTGCCTTTACTAGGGCTTACCAGATCCCTTCACCTTTCGTGTTGGTAGGCGACTTTAATGCCCACCACCTCCTATGGGGCTCTCCGGCACCTTGTCCGAGAGGCTCCCTTTTGGTGGACATTCTCCACCACCTCGATCTTGTCTGCCTCAACACCGGTGCACCGACCTTCCTTTCTGACACAACACACACTTATTCCCATATAGACCTCGCAATATGCACTCCTCAGCTTGCCGGTCGGTTTGAGTGGTATGCACTTTCTGACACGTACTCGAGTGACCATTGCCCTTGTATCATCCACTTCCTACATCATTCCCCATCTCCACGTCCCACCAGTTGGAACATTTCTAAAGCCGACTGGGGGCTTTATTCTTCCATGGCTGTTTTTCACAATCAGCATTTTCCCAACTGTGACAATCAGGTCGACTACCTCACAGAGGTTATTCTCACTGCTGCTGAACGTTCCATACCTCGTACATCCTCTTCTCCACGTCGTGTCCAGGTCCCTTGGTGGACTGCAGCCTGCCGCGACGCGCTTCGAGCCCGGCGCCGTGCTTTACGCACCTTCCGCCGCCACCCAACTTTGGAGAATTGCATCAATTACAAACGTATGAGAGCGCAGTGCCGTCGTATCATAAACGACAGCAAGAAAGCTTGCTGGACTGCTTTTACTAGTTCTTTTAACCGTTTTACTCCCTCCACGGTTGTCTGGGGGTGGCCTCCGCCGTTTGTCCGGCATCAAGGTCCACTCCCCGATTCCTGGCCTGACCGTGGAGAACGCAGTCCTCGTGGACCCAGCTGATGTTTCAAACGCATTGGGTCGTTTCTTTGCGGAGGTTTCGAGCTCTGCCCATTACCACCCTGCCTTTCTCCCTCGCAAACAGGTAGAGGAGGCACGGCCGCCTTCTTTCCGCTCTTTTAATCGTGAAAATTATAACGTCGCCTTCACCATGCAGGAGCTAGATCGTGCTCTCGCCCTGTCCCGGTCTTCTGCTCCCGGGCCCGATTCCATTCATATTGAGATGCTGAAGAACCTCTCTCCTGCGGGCAAGTGCTTTCTTCTTAGTACCTACAATCGCATATGGACTGAAGGTCATGTTCCCACAAGTTGGCGTGAAGCCATTGTTGTCCCCATCCCCAAACCAGGGAAGGACAAACACCTTCCTTCCAGTTATCGCCCCATTTCTCTGACGAGCTGCGTCTGTAAGGTGACGGAACGCATGGTTAACGCTCGGTTGGTCTGGCTCCTCGAATCTCGCCGCCTCCTGACTAATATCCAATGCGGTTTTCGTCGACACCGCTCTGCTGCTGACCACCTCGTTACGTTGTCGACCTTCATTATGAACAACTTTCTAAAGAAGCGTCAAACAGTAGCAGTGTTCTTCGACTTGGAGAAGGCATACGATACCTGTTGGAGAGCGGGCATTCTCCGCACATTGCGCACACATGGGGCCTTCGAGGCCGCCTTCCTCTTTTCATTCAAGCGTTTTTGGCGGATCGCAAGTTCCGGGTACGGGTGGGCTCTGTTTTGTCAGATACCTTTTGCCAGGAGAATGGGGTACCACAGGGCTCCGTCTTGAGTGTGGCGCTCTTTGCCATTGCAATCAATCCGATCGTGGACTGCCTTTCAGCCGACGTCTCCGGATCTCTTTTTGTTGACGATTTCGCAATTTATTGTAGCGCCCAGCGGACGTGTCTCTTGGAGCGTTCTCTCCAACGCTGTCTTGATCGTCTATATTCCTGGAGCATCGCAAACGGCTTCCGGTTCTCCACTGAGAAAACTGTGTATCAATTTCTGGAGATACAAGGAATTTCTTCCACCTTCTCTACGTCTCGGCCCTGTTGCTCTCCCTTTCGTGGAGACTACAAAATTCTTGGGACTCATGTTGGATCGGAAACTTTGCTGGTCCACACTTGTGTCCTACCTGGCTGCCCGTTGTGCCCGATCCCTTAACGTTCTTCGTGTCCTCAGTGGCACGTCATGGGGAGCGGATCGTACCGTCCTGCTTCACCTTTACCAGGCCATTGTTCAGTCGAAGCTCGACTATGGAAGCCTTGTATACTCTTCAGCACGGCCGTCGATTCTCCGCCGTCTTAACTCTATCCACCATCGTGGATTACGTCTGGCGACCGGTGCATTTTATACCAGCCCTGTTGAAAGTCTCTATGCCGAGGCTGCTGTATTACCCTTGACCAATCGACGTGACATACTCTTGTGTCGGTACGCATGCCGCCTACGGTCGATGCCCAACCATCCATCTTACAGATTATTTTTTGACGACTCACTCGATCGCCAATATCAGTTGTCTGCGATTGCCTTGCTTCCACCGGGAGTTCGGTTTCGCCGCCTGCTACAGCGGCTCGATTTTACCCTTCCTTCCACCCTTCGGTTGAGCGAAAGCCCATTGCCACCGTGGCGTCAGGCCCAGGTTCACACACACCTCGAACTTAGTTCGCTCCCCAAGGAGAGCACTCCGGATATGGTATTCCGCTCGAGGCTTGTCGAACTCCGTTCGCGGTTCGATAATGCCGTATTTATTTACACTGATGGTTCCAAGAGCACTGCCGGTGTCGGATCTGCCTTCGTCGTCGGGGACAACCGTTTCCAATACAAGCTCCCTGACCGGTGCTCAAACTTCACGGCTGAGCTTTTCGCCCTCCACCAGGCCGTTTTGTATACCTGCCGCCACCGCCACCCTTTCTATGCCATATGTTCTGACTCCCTTAGTGCCCTGCAGAATCTTAAGGACCCTTTCTCGAACCATCCTCTCGTGTATCGGATCCAACGCTCCCTCCAGTTGCTGGCGGATGACAGCTGTCACGTTTCTTTCCTGTGGGTCCCTGGCCATGTGGGTGTGCCCGGGAATGAGGCCGCCGACACAGCAGCCAAGGCAGCAGCTCTTTTGCCTCGCATGGCTACCTTTTGCGTCCCATCGGACGATGTTCAACGGGCTCTTCGCCGGAGTATCGTGTCGCAATGGCACAGTGTGTGGCTTTCACTGTACAACAATAAATTGCGAACTGTCAAACCGATCCCGACCGCTTGGAGGACATCCTCACGCCCCTCTCGGCGGGAGGAGGTCATCCTGGCTCGGTTGCGGATCGGTCATTGCCGTTTCAGCCACCGTCACTTGCTACCCGCCGAACCTGCACCGCTATGCTCCTGCGGTGAACTGCTGACAGTGCGACATGTTTTACTGACTTGTGTTAATTTTAATCATCTCCGTGTAGCCCTTCACTTTCCGTCTACTCTGGAGGAAATTTTAGCTGATGACACACGAGCAGCGGCTCGAGTTTTGCGTTTTATCAACTTGGCCAACTTATCCAAGGATATTTAACTCTTTTGTCTTTTATCTTTCGTTTTTAGCCTCTTGTTGATGTTCTGACAGTCTACATTTTTTTAGATCATAGCGAATCTATGTTCTTGGCTGGGCGCTAATGACCGTAGAAGTTGTGCGCCCTAAAACCACAGAAGAAAAAAAAAAAAAAAAAAAAAAAAAAAAGAGAAATCGGCAGCGGGCAACTCGACCATTTCTGATTCGCGTGATGAGGATTCTGGGATGCCAGCTAATTTAATAAATGCAGAAAACTAGCAAACCGCATATATACTAACGATAGTCTTAACTGGAAGTTCAGTATATCATATAGCATAATTATGAAGTAGTCTTTCATGACTACGTATGCAAGAGAAAAATTTTACTACTGAGTGTTCTGAAGTGTGGCGGGTCAATGCAAGGCAACCTTCGCTCCACAATTTGGCGCTCAAACATGGCCGACGTATAACGTCCGTCTTATATTTTACTAATTTTGCCATAGTTACAGTAAGTTACCTAGTCAGGGATAGCTTGGCTTTGGGAAGTTACCTAACTTGAATTTGACATGGAATATTTTATTGAACATTAAATGTCGAATACTCGTGTTTTGGCGCGCGACAGCTAGTACTACAGTCAGTCAGCGTTCGGTGCTTGCCGCTCGGGTACTTCCCTCGAATTTTGGGAACTCCGCTCTTTCTCATGGGAACACGACCTATTGTACCACTTGTCGTGGCTTTCACCTACTGTCCACTACCGGGTTTTACCTTGCTCTGTTGGAAAGAAACTCAGATATGATGGCTGTAAGCCAGAAATGTTAAGAGGTGCAAAACCAACAAAATTGGAAACTATATAGAGGGATGAAAATACCAGCAGCTGTTTTCAAAATCTTTATATTCTGTGCGACTGGTTTCGGTGTTACATTGCACAATCTTCAGGCTCTTAGCCGGATATTATAAAAATTAAAGTAGTAGTAATAATGTTAATCAACAAATGGATTATGGAGTTATGTAAAGAGAATCGTCAGGTGAGCAAAAACAAGTTACAATAAGATACAGCAATTGGCAAACAATAACTATAAGGTCGCTATGGAACAAACTACTGTAAAAAACATTGTAGTGCCCAATATACCATAACATGGGGCTCTTGGTGTGATTCATACATATCTGGGACGCCATGTTAGCAAGTGCGAGTTAAATGACTAAAGTAGCTTAATTGTCAACATCATTTCATTATTAAAAAAAAGGGAAAGCCCACATATATTTGACACTGTTTTTGAAAACAGTGTTACTTAGCGGTCTTATCATATTTATTGTCAGTCTTATTGTGACTTGCTTCTTGCTCCCCTGATTTCTTACATAACTTCATAATCCATTCGTTGATAAATATTACTATTGTAATTTTTCTTATGTGGCTAGGAGCCTGAAGGTGTAATGTAACACTGAAACCGGTCGGACAGTGTTTCATAAAAATTTTGAATACAGCTGCTGGTATTTTAATCCCTCTATATAATCGAATCAGCTGTTCCAAACCCATCCACTATGGAGAGAATTAAAATTGGGAACAGTGGAAACATTTATCTAAGTTTGATATAAACTTGCTTGTCATTTTCCCTTCACATATCTTTACAGGGAGGAAAGTTCAAGAAGCGATTCTGATGAAACGTCGAGAAAAGACTCAAAGTCGAGAAGTAAGAAGAAACAGAAGAAAAGCGACAAGTACGGTTTAGATCCAGCCACGCTGGCGGCAGACCTGGAGGAGAAGCTGAGAGGCGTGCAGCGAAGAGAGGACGAAGAGTTGGACGAGTTGTGCACGCTGGACACGTTGACCACCGCTAGCGTCAGCGACGGCAGCGCCCGGCCGGTGGCAGCGGCGGCGGCCGGCAGCAGCTCCTCGGAGTCCTCCAGCGAGAACGACGGTCCGGGGCGCGGGTCTCCCGCCTCAGAGGGCAGCGGTAGCGGCAGCAGGGCAGAATCCTTACAGGTCAGCGCGGCTGCAGCCACCGCTGCCATTGCTTGTGTGGCTTTACAAGTGCAACTGCGGTGTTACCATACATTTACGTAAGATATGAATACAAATACGCACATACGTAATACTGCAATTCAGCAAGGTGGTTGGTTCCACTGAAGTCAGTTCATAGTTTCTCACCTCGTGACGATTCTTCTTCAGCAGTGCATCCAATCCTGACCTGACTAAAACCGTAATTTCCACTGCAAAAAGCTGTGTAAAAAAACTGGGTCGAAATTTTCTCATTTAGTCGCATTTTTCTTGAACTGTTTATGAATGATGGGATCTATTGCGTTAAAATCATGTTCACACTGGATTTTATACGATGTAATTATTTAAAAGCGTTCTCACGGTACAGTTCACTGCCACGCCCATGCTGAATGACGCAATTGCTACACCCACACTCCACACTCAATAGTAAAGCCAGTTTATGATAATTTACCGTCACCTAAAACGTCTGTAACAGGTGTTCGTTTTAATATGCTCGCTAAATGCTATGCAAATCAGTCCAGATAAAGCTTCACACATCCTTGATTACCCTAACTCGCCACGCAGTTTTAATGTTGCATATCTTTTTTTATTTCATTAAAAATAACCGGGATTTCACCACTCGGCTGTCGACACGATATACTATGCATGTTGAAGTACTTTTCAATCCAATAAACGAGCGCGTTCCGCAAAATAGTTGAAGTTGGGAACACAACCATGGAGATGTTTACAATTCCGTGTAAACTCCGACTACTTAAACTCGAGAAAACGTGAGTTCTCGAATGAACGCGCGCAATGCTGTAGTCTGATTGGCTAAAGATACTAGTAAGCAATCAGATCACAAAGCCCGCTCAAACCCGCGTTTTCCATACACGCCTATGAAATAAACCACGAACTGTCTAGAACTATATGCAGAAAAAAGTTTAGAAAATAAAATACCCACAACTTTAAATAATTTAACGGAAATAGGCAGTATATATAAACATGGTTAATTATTTAAAGTTGATATTTTATTATGTAATATTTTCTAAACATTTTCTGCACATAGTTCTAGAAAGTTCGTGGTTTTCATAAGCGTGCATGGAAAGCGCGGGTTTGCGCGGGCTTTCTGTGATCTGATTGGTTACCAATATCCTTAGCCAAGAAGATTACAGAATTGCGCGAGTTCATTCGAAAACTTTCACGTTTTCTAGGATGTAAGAGTAGTCGGAGTTTATACACGGAATTAACATATCCATGGTTGTGCTCCGAACTATTTTGCGGAACGTGCTCGTCTATTGGATTGAGACTACTTGATAAACATCTTTTTAACAGCTCTAACAAAGCTACCAAAAATTCGTACATGTACCTAAAAACACAACTGTAAATATTAGCTTTCAAATATTCCAATAATGTTCTATGCATTACATCGTTCATTTGGATACTGGCTAGACCCGTCTGAAGAGTGCTGGCCTTTCTTTCTACATAGATACTCTGCAAATCACATTTAAGTGCCTGGCAGAGGGTTCATTAACCACTTTCATAACTTTTCTCTACCGTTCCATTCTCTAATAGCGCGCGGGAAGAAAGAACACCTAAATCGTTCCGTTTTCGATCTGATTTCTCTTATTTTATTGGGATGGTCATGTCTCCCTAAGTAGGTGGGTGATAGCAAAATATTTTCACATTCAGAACTAAAAGTCGGTGATTGAAACTTCGCAAACAGATCACGCCGCAATGAATAACGTATTTCTTTTAATGATTTCCACCCCAATTCGTGCAACATTTCCGTGACGCTCCCCCCCCCCCCCCGTAACGTGATAAAACAAAACGAGCTGCCCTTCTCTGAACCTTCTCAATATCTTCAGTCAGTCCCACCTGGTGAGGGTCCCACAAGGGGCAACAGTACTCCAGGAGAGGACGCACAAGTGTGATGTAGGCAGTCTCTTTGGTGGAGCTGGTGCATCATCTTTCAGAACCTCACGCTGCGTACTCTATACAGGGCAGTGCATAGCCGCTACGCTGTAAGAACAAAACACCAGTGAATATTAAATGAGAGCAACGCTGAAATAAAATGTCAGACACATTTTACTAATAACTTGGGTCCAAACAAGACAGCCACTCAATAGCCGCAGGGCTGGCTTCGGTAAAGTCTCTCCAGTTAACACAGAATTTTCGCAGTGGGCAAATGGCACTTCATGTTATGTTTCTTAGTCAATTTCTCAGTCGCTAATTAGGTTATCCCTGCCGCCGCACTTGTACAGCACAGATTTGGTTTTTGCATGTGCAGTTCTCAGACGGTTTACCTGGCACCAGATTATACAGGGTAGTTGCATTCCTGGGAGACTTTGGCTGGGGTCCTTTGTCGTCACTACCCTCCACTTTGGCTTCCAGGAATTATGGCAGTCATAGGTAGTTTCTCGGGCAAGTGTTACGTCTTCCCATATTAGTGCTCCTGATTAAGGGCGATATCGACAGCAGTCATAAAGTACTTGGTGACAGGTAGTACTCCTAGGATGATTTTTGCCATTCCTGAATCGTTGCCTGTCTTCGTATTTCTGGTGGAGTAATGTTTGAAAGGACATGTAGGTATTCTAGAGGTGTCGACTTTAACATCCGTTACCGCCCTCATTGTTTCATTGAGCTGGACGCAAATTTTCTTATGATGGGTACTCTTACTCCACACAGGGCCACAGTACTCCACCACGCAGTAGACGTTTGATGCTAAAGCACGTAGTCTATTTGCATCTGCTCCCCATGTTGTGCCTGCTAATCTCCGGATATTATTTCGGGTTTTCAATTTCTGGCTAGATATTTCAAAGTGTTAAGTGACCTGTGAAGTTATGCCTAAATATTTGGAAAATTTGTTGCTTAATTAGCTTTACAGAAAGTAATATTTAGTTCTGATAGTCTGACTTAAATGGAAGGCGTATGTCTGTTTCATTTGGCTTTGGCAGTCTCAATTTTTCCTACTTCTGGTTAAGTTTATTTCACGTGTCCAGGACACAGTACACCTCAGTGAGTACATTACAGCAATACAATAATAATGCAAGGTACATTTTGCATTCTGTTAAATGGATCGCGAGCTCCAGAATTCCACTGTTTTAATGGCCGTATCAGTTGCCTCGTAGAGGTCTTGCAAGGTGCAAGGATCGGGCAAGTTCCTGCAGACCAGGTGGTGTTGTGGGACCTTTGGGTCGCCACACTGAGTTAGTCTTCGGTGGTGAAGCTCCACTCCCTTAAATTCACCTCACACCGCGACACTCCTGTCCTCAGTCTAACGTCTTCAGAGTATAGTAGGTGAAAACCCACTGCAGGTTCCTCTGTACTGTTCTCCCTATCCCTTTCGGTTAGTGTTCCCAAAGCTGTGTTAGTTCCAGCTGCTGTCAGAGTAGCTGTTTTAATGAAGCTCCTTTACTTCAGCCTCGGTCTCTGTGCTTCATGACCGAACAGGAGACGTCAAATGTCAGTTTCCAGGTTGCTTCGGATTTCTGCGGCAGTTTGTCTGCGTATGTCAGGTGGTACTATACCCACAATTTGATAGTTTGGTGACTGGAGTTGGTCGCAGGCAGCCAGTCAAAATCCGTCAAGTCTTTCAAAGCTGTATACAACTCTTCAGAATGTGTGGAATTGCGACAGACTGGTGCTGCGTATTCTGCTGAAAAACACAGCGCCAACGCAGATGTACGGAGCACATTAGGGTGTGAACCCCAAGTGTTACCAGTGAGTTTTCGGATGATATTTCTGGCAGATACTTTTAGCTTTGTTTCCTGACAGTGATCTTTGTCAGACTAAGGTGACGCAGGTCTGTGCTTTTCATCTGAGAAACCGGGAAGCCAGGAGGAAACTGGTTTAATACTTCTAGGTTAGTTAGATCTTTCGCTTTCTTCTAACCATTTGCTTAGAGCAGGTGTCATACCGAGGTCTGCAGTAGTGCCACCGCGTCATGTCCGCATCCCATCGGTCTGGTTCACCACGACGCACTGCCAACAGACATGAGGCTAAGGGCGGATAGCAACACCTCTAGTATCTCGGTCTGGAGTGCGTTCTAATTAATATTGGCTCTGAAGTAATTACCGCCACATACACAGGAACATTGACTGAATATTTAACGACCACTTCTCTAAATCCACGTACCTACCTCCATTCACAAGCGTTTGATCTGTTGCTGTAACGGCTTTTCTCGTGGTGTAATTTGACAAGATGTACCGGCTGATCAAAAAGTCAGTATAAATTTCAAAACGTAATAAATCTCGGAATAATGTAGAGGTAAAACTTTAAACATGCTTGGAATGACATTGGGTTTTATTAGAACAAAGTTCATGGCGCGGCTTCAGACCGCCCAGTCACAACCGCGTCCAAGTTGAGTCCCTAAGCGTTCGAAAGCGTGTTCTCCCTGCTCCCACATTTGTATCCTCCCGCGCATCCAAACACCCTATCTTTAAAATTTCCCTTCCAAAATATTATACATTTGAATATCACAGAATTAAATGCTTTGACCATCTCGCTATAAATGTTTACATTTAACAAACATCAATATTTAACAATACTAAAATCGTTTCACTGAAGTTTTGCTCAGGTAGCTGTTAAGCGTAGCGTGTCAATGTTCATACTGCCGCCGTCGAAATATAGTTACACAATTAATATTTACCATGGCTTTCATGCAAATATATTCAGTTCTTGTCCACAATACATATAATTGTTTATACATAAATTATCTGGTTCATATTTACTAATTTTAGTCGGCCATGAGATAATTAAGAGGCAGTCTAAAACATAAAAAGAACGTTACTAAGAATAACACTACATATAATAAAATACATTGATATGCAATGAGCTTTGCTGGGTCCGTGTTTTGTTTCTGTGGTGGAATATGTTCTGACTAAAGAATATTACCGCAACAGAAAGCAGAAAAAGAGTAACACGGTTTATTGAAAGAATACATAACGTCGTGCGTTTAAGATGGGTAGTGTGGTGCAATGCTGCTCATTTGCTTCTTAAACTGTTACTGATAAAAACTATACTAATAATTGTGAATGTTTTATAATTATAGTACTGACATTTTTCGGCTTTTTATCGGTAAGGGATATTTAAATTGTAATTACAGCGTCTGATTCTCTAAAGTCTCTTGAATCCATTCGTATAATTATATTTGCCATATGATCCTTCCCTAATTTTATATGGAGTTTTAGAATGTGTGGCTATATTGTATTTTAGTTGCAATCTGGAATAGTCGCTCTCGCTCAGCCAAGACAGTCGTTTCCTGTTTCCGAGCAGATTAGGGAAACTACCTGTATTCCATTCACTAGGTCCAAACTGTTAGCCAGCCGGCTGGGGAAACCAACTGCTTGCCCAAACCCGCCTTTTCACATGGAAACAATCAGCTGTCCTTGTATCTGAACGTCACATTTTGAATCATAATCTATTGCTGTTAAGACTGTCTGCAGCTGTAAAACTTGTACATAAACAGCATTCAACAAGAAACGAATGCGTCAAGTTTATTATTCTAATACCTTTAGAGAGGACACACCCATTTCTTACACCACCGGATTTTGTGATAAGTTGGCGCAGTGGGTAGTCATACAAAACTGAAAACTGAAAACAAAACGATACGCAAGTGAGAAGAAAAGCAAAATACAACTGACCTAGTGGAAGTTCTCTATTTAGAGCTTAGAGGTAGCAACAAGCCATTTCAAGATTTTTGGTCACGGTTTTGAACTGTGACCTGGCAGATACGTGTTAAACTATTCGCTGTTCTATATTTTTCATTAGTTCGAAGTTAGTAATATCCCGACCAGTAGTTTAAATGTCTTTTCATTCTATTGTATATACAGTGGTGCAACATCTGTGCTGCACAACTGCTTCACTAGGAGTCGAAATGAAGTACTTCGTGAATGACAGCCGCAAATGTGTAACTTGGTTTCTTTTATTACACTGATTTTTTTCTGGCCTGTCAGAACATATTCTCAGATTTTAGTAGTTGGACGCCAGCAAATCTTGCGTAAGTAAAGGTAAACATGCACATAACCTGAAATTTTAGGGTGTGAAGTTATGTGAGAACCTGAACTAACATTCACACTCGTTTCTCTTTACTGTGATGTTTGAGACAACTCATCTGCATTCTATATTCATTAGATGTACTTTCAAACACTCCCGCCTAAATCATGTAAACAAAATGCTGCTGCTGTCAGAACTAAAAAAATAAAAAGATTGTTGGATAGGGCTGACTAGTACTTCAAAACTGTTTCTATCGTAGGCTGCACAAAAAATGTTCAAATGTTTGTAAAGGCTATGGGACTAAACTACGGGGTCATCAGTCCCTAAACTTACAAACTACTTATGAACTAGCTAACACTAAGGACGGCACAAATATCCATGCCCGAGGGGGATTCGAACCCCCGACCGTAGTGGCCGTGCAGACCGTGACTGAAGCCTCAGTACCCTTGGCCACCGCGGCCGGCTTAGGCTACACAATAATGGAACATATGACAGTTTGGATTCTGGCTCGCTTACATTTTTAGGGACTTAAAACTCCCCTCCCCTCCCTTAAGTGTCGTGCTATACTGCACCCTTCCCCCTCGGCCACAAATCCGATTGGATCTCTACAAAGCCCAAAAGCTTGTCTCCCCCATGATCTGCCATTTTTTGCACACAGTACTTACGGAATTTCAGCGTGCCACAATTTTCTACACTTGTGGATTGAAATTCACTGATCATATAGGATATGCATTTGTCTCCCATTGGTGTGGAATGCCATTCTGCCGGAATCGTGCAGTGTGTTTACGGTAGAACTGACAGCTATTAGTACAGCACTTAGTTTTATCAAACAGGTAGCCCTGAACCATTGGATAATCTGTTCACTCAATGAGCAGCCTGCAAGCCATAGACTGATGCTACTCCTCACATGCTTTTGTCATTGGTATCGTTGATCTCCTTGCTGACTTTCGTAGTACTGATTGCTTTTTCTCTGGGTCCCCAGTCACAGATTTGTGGATGCAGATGAGATCGCTACTAATACAGAACTGGAACACCATCTGGCAGGCTACTGCCCCATCTAATGAACTTCCTTACCCTTTGATTACCCATATTTCAATTTCCAATGAAAATGCCATCAGCTATGTGCAGTACATTATTTAGCAACCAGTTTACAGTCAATGCCGAAACTGGTTACTAAATAAATCTATTGAACACAGCTGATAGTATTTTCATTACAATATATACAGGTGAAGCCCCCCCCCCCCCCCGTTGTGTTACAGTCTTCAGTCCCGCGACTGTTTTGATGCAGCTCTCCACCCTACTCTATCCTGAGCAAGCCTTTTCATCTCATGAGAACGGCAACCCACATCCACTTGAATCTGCTTACTATACGAATCTCTTGGTCTCCCTCTGCGATTTTTACCCCACACACTTCCCTCCAATCCTAAATTTACTATTCCTCGATGTCTAAGAATGTCCTACCAAGCGATCCCTTCTTTTGGTCAGGGTATGCCAAAAATTCCTTTTCTCACCAACTCTGTTCAGTACCTCTTCATTAGTTATGCAATCTACTCACCTAATATTCAGTATTCTTCTGTAGCACCACATTTCAAAAGCCTCTATTCTCTTCCTGTCCACACGGCTTATCGTCCATGTTTCACTCCTGTACAAGGCAACACTCCACACAAATGCCTTCAGAAAAGACTTCCTTACACTTAAATTACTATACGATGTTAGCAAATTTCTCTTTTTCAAAAATGCTTTTATTCCCATTGCCATTCTGCATTTTATATCCTATGTACTGCGACCATCGCATGTTATTTTACTACCCAAGTAACAAAACTCATCTACCACCTTCATTGTTTCATTACCTAATCTAATTCCTTCAGCATCGCCTGATTTTCTAAGACCGCTTTCAATTATTTTTGTTTTGCTCTTGTTAATGTTCATTTTATACACTCTCTTCAACACACTGTCCATTCCATTCAACTGCTCTTCCAGGTCCTTTGCTGTCTCTTACAGAATTACAATGTCATCAGCAAAACACAATGTTTTTATTTCTTTACCTTGAACTTTAATCCCTATTCCAAATTTTTCCTTGCTTTCCTTCACCGCCTGCTCGATGTACAAATTGAACATCATTGGAGAAAGGCTACAACTGATGCTTCCCTTTCATGCCCTTCTAGTCTAATAACTGCGATCTGGCTTTTGTACAAGTTGTAAATAACTCCTTTCCCTGTATTTTAGCCCTGCTGACTTCAGAATTTGAAACAGTGTTTTCCAGTCAACATTGTCAAATGCTTTCTCCAAATCTACAAAAGCTAAAAATGGTTTGCCTTTCCTTAATCTATCTTCTAAGATGAGACGTAAAGTATTGCCTCCCTGGTTCGTATGTTCCTCCTGAATCCAAACTGATCTTCCCCAATGACAGCTTCTACCAGCTTTTCCATTCTCCTGTAGATAATTCGTGTTAAAATTTTGCAACCATGACTTATCAAACTGATGGTTCCGTAATTTTCACACCTGTCTGCACCCGATTTCTTTGGAATGGGGATTATTACATTTTTCTTAAAGTCTGAGGGTATTTCGCCTGTCTCATACATCTTACACACCTGAACCTCCCCCCCCCCCAGTTCATAATTAAGATACAGTCAAATCATATTTCAACATTTGCAGGACTTGTCCATTCTGAGGGTGGATTTGGTGACGCCACGGTCGGTGCTGGAGGAGATACTGGAGCACCAGGCCGCGCTGCACGACCACCTGCAGATGCACTCGCAGCGGATGCTGCTGGTTGCCGCGACGCGCAGGCGCTTCAGCGGCGGCGGCGGCTTCCTCCGGCGGCGCAGCCCGCCCGCGCTCAGCCGGGGCTTCGGAGACCCTCGCGCGCTGCAGCTGGCGGTGGAGGCGGCTATCCGGGAGCTGCTGTCTGCGCGCGAGCCGCTGCTGAGCCGCGCAGAGGCGCTGCGCCGCCTGGCCGCCGCTGCGGATGAGGCGCGCCCGGCGCCGCAGCAGCAGCTGCTGGAAGACCTGCCCTCGCTGCGGCTGCAGCCGATGCCGCAGCTGCGCGGCGGGCGCCCGCGCGGCGTCTGCGCGCGGCTGAGGCGCGTTCTGCGCAGCTGGGAGCTGCTAGACTTCTGGGCCAACCTGTCCGACTTCGTCTCCAGCCTCTGCTTCTGCTGCTGCGCGTGCAGACCCAGATTTGTCGAACACCAGCAGCCCGCATACGAGAGCACTTGGCTCATGCGGTCTCCACCGCGGGGTTACAACACTACGCTCCTGTAACAGTGCATCGCGACACTACGCTCCTGTAACAGTGCGTCGCGACACTACGCTCGATGGCTGTGAGAATTACTAAAGGAAATTTCCACCAGGGAGGATTGCATGTCATTGATGTCAAAGTGGTAATGTGGTAAATTCTAACATAACCTGGTGAAGGACACTAAACTGGTGTTAACTGCATACAATGGACAAATTAGTTTATTTACCTACATGAAAAGGCAGCACACTGCTCATTCTGTGGTTGTTTTTGGTGAAAAGGAAATGTTATTGGGTTGTTCAGTGTCTGTAAATTCGACTTGAAACATTATGCATTTGAACCAAAACAAGGCATTGTAGCATTACAGAGTAGTAGCTTTGTTGGCCAAATTAATGCTATTCACATCCTCACTTAATTTGAAGTACATAAAAGTGCTGTCAATAGTGTTATACTGCATGTTGCACGAAAATTCAGTAGACCTAATTCATCTAAAATTTTGCTGCACTTATTGCCACGGTATATCAATAATTGTCTACATAAGGCAGTATAACATTAGCTACTACGAGCAACAACTGAATATCTTTCATAGTAAAAGGGGCAAAAGCTGCAGTGATTTTTAGAATAGTCATCCATATTAATGTATTATGTTCCCATTTTTGGCCTTAGGCTAGTATCAGTTAGATTGTAAGAATCAGTCACTCTGTTTTTGTATGACTTTGGAAGAACATTTTAAATACAGTGTACAGTACCTAATAGTAACAGAATAAATGCATTACTTTTAATGGTGGATTATACTGTTTCTTTGCTCATGACTGCATATCATTGTTATAAAATGATCCAAGAATGTCCTTACATTGGAATCACATTACCTCTGAATGGTCACTATTTAAAGTGTAGGAACGCTTGGAAGATACGTAATTTGCAAAAATCCCATATACTCTGTAATTTTAAGTTCGGCTTCTGAAATAAAGTTGGCTCTGCTTTTCAAAAAACTCAAGTGTTAATTTTCAGAAGTGTTAGACATACAAATGACACTTCAGATTCAGTGGGCACTGTGGAAAAAGTATTACATGTGGGCCCTTGGTTCAGATCAATCGAAACTGTTTGTTTAACATGAACGGAATTCAATGACAAAAGGCAGTATAACACCCTCAGATTCTGTTTACCTACAATTAGCTAAAGTACTAATATAATAACTATTAGTTTCGATAAACAGTCTGTTACCCTCTCCGAGGATTTTGACCGTGTGAATCCTAACGAATAAGGTATCGTTTTTAAACTAAGATCCCTCAGATGGTTAAGGGAGTAATTAAAAGCAGAAAATTGTTAAAGCTACAATTATGCAGTCGAAAACTAACCTGTAATAAATATTTGAAATCGGTCGCCAGTCTACAAAAGCAAAACTCTGTAATACTGCAGTATCTGTTTAGGACTAAAACGTGGCCTGGGAGTTACTGCAACTAAACATGAACTATATTTTTAAATGTGGTATGGAATTAGCTTAATATTTATTGAATTACTACATTGGACAACAAGCACAGCGATACATGCAGGAAAATGTATGATTTCCTCAACTATAATTAGGCTTACAATCTGTCAGGATGTAACACAACTGCATAAATGCACTAGCTTTTGTCTAATTCTGTAAAGGTAAATATCCTAAACTGTTCTGTTCTAATGTGATCTAATAGTCTTTTATTATATTGTTAGGCATACTTTCTGGAATGGCAATATAGATCTTCTTTTAACATATAGACAAAGTACATTAAAAAAAATAGAATATTCAAACTGTAAGTTGCACTGCAAATGACTGTTCTATTGCACTGTAATTTTACATTACCTTCAATTAGTTTAAATATATCCTGTCTGAAAATAGTTATACCAGAGTTTTATTACTGCATATAATGTAATTGCTTTCAGCAGTTAACCTTTGTTATGAAACATTTTTGAGTTGCAGCTTAGTGGTTTATGAATTGAAAAATACTGTAACTTCACCTATGTTAAATTCTACATATAGGCAGCTATCAGCAGCACTTATACAAAATGTAATAAAATTGTTGAAGAATAAACAGTACTGATTTTAATATAAAATATATTCTTTGATGTTCAGGTTCATCAGATTTAACTAGGATTGCCTTTATTCTAGACTTTTACTGGCAGCAAGCCTAACTGTAAGCTAAACTGCTCGTATTTTGCAAAATAGAAATCTTCATAAAGAAACCTGGTCACGGTTTTGAATAAACAGATAACACAGCAATCTTTCTTTACATTACAAAACAGTTAAACAGGATACTCTGATCTTTCACTGAGGAAGGAATCCTGTCTAGGTATAATGGCTTTGGATAAAGCAGTGTGTCAAACACAGATTTTCTCAGTATATGCTATTTCACAGTTTAAATGACACACTGCTGGTTCAAGCAATTATACAAAAGTAAACACGGTTGCTTGCAAGCCCTGTGACGGTGGCAGCGGAGATTTCCAGTGGCATTAACAGTTGACGATATTATTGGCTTGGTCCTTCAGCACCATGAGCTCTAGAAAGATCTTCTTGGCGTTGGAAATTTTTTTAGAGCTCCATTACCAGATGCCATTACAACAAACCAAATTGATGCTCCATCGAGTGCAACTTTACTGAAGCACCAATTATTAGGAAAACCAAGCACATTATTCCATACTTGTGGCCACTCTTTCACATTACGAATAACACCGTGGCTAACAAAATACCACTCTCCTGCAATTAAGTTGCCACCATGACGTCTCGTAACGAACACTTCTCTCTCGTACTTGCCACCGTTTCTGGACTGTTCTCCCGCCAAACAACCACCTTTTTACCTGCCACCCACGGACTTCTGTTTTTCTTACACCTTTTACATTCTTTTAGCAAACCCTATGCTAAACCAGCTTTTTACAGAAAAGTATTTACAAAAAGAAATTTTGAAAATTGCTACAAATATAACAGTAAATATCCTCAAATACATTTTATAAATTTTACAACATTCCATAAGAAAAGATAAATACATTGATTACACATCAAAGATAGTGCAGACATTTCACTTTCTATAATCCGTAATCCTAGAATCGCTATATCAAAGCTGAAAATTGCAAGTGCAACGAAATGAATAGGGAAGATGACCTATAGTGTTCCAGCATCCAATGACGTGACGTGATACTGCAAGCTCGTACTGTTCCACTTAACTTTACTGATGCGTGAAATTGATGCATGTACGTCCATTGCTGTCAGCTTGACCCAGTATGTATGACCCAAAGTAGTTGCTGTTCCCTTCCCCGTTCAGTCCTCACTGCAATTTTTCTACAGTTTTTCACTTTCAAGCTATATGTGTTGATTCTACTGATTGCTTGTCAGTAGGCAACTATGCAGTGTGAAAGACAAGGGCATTCACATGGTAAAGGAGCTTAGTGAATGCTGAATGTTGCGATGTTGCGATGCTGAGGTCATATAGATACGTGCGGTATTCCCAGTCCAGTGTAACGTTGGATGAGGTAGCTGTTAACGTAGGGGAGTTACATAGAATGAGGAAGTGATTGTGGGTGTAGCTGGGAATAGTCTTGATAGTGGTGGGGAATAATACATTCTGGAAAATATAACTAGTGCCACAAATGTCCGTTTTGTGGAACTCTTTCCAGAGTAGTCATTGACCTCACTTTAATACAGCTGTGAGATGTAACATCTACGTGGCACTAGTTGTCAGATCAGGTTTCATAAAGCATGGTCTGCACCTAAATATGTATAGGAGGGGAGATTGACAAAGTTTTCAGGCGAGTTCAAAGTGGTGGTGGATCACTCACAGGATAATGGGTGTGTTACAGCTGTACTTGTTTGACACTGAAATCAGTGATAGTATTCCCCCTTCAAGGAAGTTCCTCTAACAAAGGAACTACGTCTGGCAGTCATGTATCCAAATTAAATTAACATTTAACCAAAATGTATAAGGTATCGAAGATAGTACACTGCTTAGAGAGGTTAACTCTCATTTTGCTATTTCAGAGCACTTATTGTCATTCAGAGGATTCCTTTGCCAGGGTACACATTAGCTGCCTTTATTTAGAGTTCCTAGCAGTGTTGGAGAGTGGCCATGTACATGAAAAAAGTATTACGGTCGAGTACATTGCTTTCTAAACGGTATACTGAAATATTTGATTGTGCTGATGTGATTGAATGTAGCTGTTCTAAATTTATGTACTAGCTTATATGCCCGTGCTTCGCAACGGTTGTTAAAGAACAACCTGTGTATCATGGTTTTTAGGGTTCCGGACCTAGCTCAGCAAAAACAGAATCGTTGGATCGCTCTGTTAATAAACTCAGTTTTTCTAGCCAAGATGTCAAATTTAATTAGAAGTCATTGTCGAAAACGCTGAATGTTCATAATGTTTTTCATACAAAGTGAAATTAAGTCCGTACTCCGGAACGATGTAAATTTAATGTTTGTGTTCATAAAGTTAAGACTGCGGTGTGAAATTGTCTGTTTGGCGTAAACACCTGAAAAACATTTCTATCGTCGAGATGAGAAATGGTAATAACAGCGCCATGTATTGGTTCTGTGGTGTAGTACTAACCTGTAAGTGTATGCTGAAGTATTAATATGCTGCAGTGTTGCAATGGCGACAATGTAATTATTGTGTATGTAGTGCTCCCTATTATCAAAAACACGACCGATGCTGAAAGTCTGGTAATTAAATCAATAGAGCAGTTCATGTCTGTTTCAATAAGACGTCATGGTGGTGTCAATGTAAGTCTCGGTAATTGTCGAAGGAATGCCGTCAGCTGATCGTAGGTATAGAATTTTCCATTAAATATAGTATTGCCAGTGAATTGTCTCGACGTGTTAGCAGCATCGGTCACTCTTTCACCTAATACATGTCCCCACATCCTGCAGTGATTACTTCGTAAAGCACGAAATTGAACTCGACCTTCTGTAATAGAACTATATATTCAGAACACTAAGTACAATGTTCTCTGCACAAGACGTCTGTATCTATCTAAATGTAGTCCGCACCAAAAGTCATTTCAAATTTTAATCTCAATATTGTACGGAACAATTAAAGCAGAGAGGTTTCCGATGAGGTTGTTGCTCGCGTGTGTATATTATCTCTAGTGGCAGGCACAGAGCAGAAATGTCTCTGGAGTGAGCATTCAAATGTACAGAAGTTTTCGTGACCTGAAAATTAATGTGTAAATGTCACGTAATATTGGGAAAAAATATTAATCGCTGACTTTATCTTGGTCCTTTTTTGTTCGGTTAAGACGGATGACTAAGTGTAAATGGCTCTTTTAGCGACGCTTCCTCAACTTTCTTGTTGCTTCTGTGACACATTTAGATATTTCATGTTATGTGGTTGCTCTGCGAAAAGATGGGGCTTCTTTGCAGCCAATGTGATACAAACCAATCGTAAGAGCAAATAAATGTGTGGAAAGAGTGGATTTTTTCTCAATATAACTTGGTAATTCCAATTTAATGCACAGAACGCAATTCTCATTCCATAGATACTTCTTGCATGCACAATTTAGGGTTATACCCGTCTAAAGATGCACTTCTTTTTTTTCCATGACACTGCAAAGCTTATGGGATACAGTAAGGAATAAAAAAAAAAAAAGGGAAGAGGCTCTACCTGGGTTAAATTTTACTTACAGTGGGAGCGATTTTGTTTACTATCGTTGGCAACTAACTATTCACTTTATGATTAATTTATTGGCCAGGACAGCATAAACTATTTCATCGGGAATATAAATAATTATTCCCCTCATTCTAGGTGACTGAGTTTTTAAAAACCATTCAACGGCTCTTGCCAACATCAGCACACAACGCAGCTACCTTAAAGAAAATCGGAGCCCTTGTGTGAGTGATTACACCTAATTTATGTGAATAAAAAACGCAACATCGCCATCTATTAGTTATTTGGTATACTATACTACGAAGAGCGCCTCTATCGGATCTTTGCTATACTACGCTGTAATTAAAGCACAGCATACATCAGAAACTTCAAATTACGATATCTTTTCTTCCTCTGATCCAATTTTGATGAATTGTAGCCTATGTTACTCGGTAAACTACTCCCAATTTACCCGTGGAACCCATGAAAGTTCGTGTATTACTGTTGATTACCTTCAACAAATAGACATACACGAAGGCTTTCAAACAAATGGTTAAATTATATCTTTTCTCTGATCCGATTTTAATTATTGAAACCTTTATGTAACCGTACGATATGCTAAAGTTGCGTGCGAAAACCCCATGAAAATTCAAGTAGTTTTGGAGATAAACGTGTTCAAAGAGACAGACATGACGGTTGTAGATAAATTTCCAATTAAGATTTTTTTTTTTTTTTTTTTTTTTTTTTTCTGTGATCGGATTTTTATGAAACGAAAAAAATGTTCAAATGTTTGTAAAGTCTATGGGACGTAACTACGGGGTTATCAGTCCCTAAACTTACAAACTATTTATGAACTAGCTAAGACTAAGGACGGCACAAATATCCATGCCCGAGGGAGGATTCGAACCACCGACCGCAGTGGCCGTGCAAACCGTGACTGAAGCGCCTCAGTCCCCTCGGCCACCGCGGCCGGTTATGAGACGAAGTCTATATGTTATCCCGAGTTACGCTCAAGTTACCTGTGACAACCAAATTGGTGAAGTAGTTTTGGAAATAAGAAGTTTTAAATAGTTGAACGAACAGACATGGCGGTTACTGAAAACACTTAAATTTACGATATCTTTTTCTTCCAAGATCTGATTTTGATGAAATTATGCCTATATCTTGACCCAAACTTTTCCCGTGTTTCCTGTGAAAACCGCATGAAGATTCGTCAAGTAGTTTTGGAGATTCAAGGGAACAGCGACAGGCCTACATTTACAGATTTATTACTAGTATAGATGTCCCCCATACTGATTTTTTATATATTTGTGTTCCTTTATAGGGGTACGAAAAATTTGTTGTATGTGGAGATATCAACATTGTGTGATTGTGCAAAAAAAAAAAAAAAAAAAAAAAAAAAAAAAAAGCTTTTAGATCTTACCTGTTACAAACAGTATTCTTTCCAACGAGACTGCAGGGGAATAGCATTACAACGTTAGACATTTGTTCGTTACTTATTACAGGGACTTCCTGTTAACAGGATAGAGAATGGCACTTCAGGCCACGAAACAAATTCAAAGTTTTTTGCTCATATGTTAAATATGAATTACATATAGAAGAGGTATTATGAAAGTAAGGAAGCATATTGGCAAAGTGTATGTGCTGATAATGTAGAAGTTAAATGTGCTTTCCTCAAGACGCTTCACTATACTGGTATTTCTCTCTGCTGTCGTTCATGGCTATGCATTGTCATCTGTAACATTCAGTATAGCCATATTTTCCATAGCTGGTAAAAAGGCAAGTGACCAACGTTTCTTCAAACACGGAAGAGCACATACCGATAAACGTATACTTTTCCTTTACACTGGGCCACGATCCTTTGGAGCTGGGTTACTGGCACTGCCTTTGTTAACACGTTTGCGCCGAGAGCTGAAATCAGACCCCTGCGAAACCTGTAATACTGAAAGCGAATATGACGTCTGCAAAATAGGCGGTGCTAGATATACGAGGCGCGTCCAGAAAGTAAGTTCCGTTTAGTAATAAAATGAAATTGTACACAGATACAGAAAAAATTTTTATTGCACAAAATTCTACAACTCTTATATTACTTTACCGCATAACTGCCGAAATTTTGCAGGCGTCATAGCGTGGCACCAGGTTTTGTATACGTTCTTCATAGAAATCTTCCACCTGTGTCTTCAACCAAACTTCACAGAAGCTCTCCTGCGAACCATGCAAGACTAGCACTCCTGGAAGAAAGGATATGGTGGAGACATGGCTTAGCCACAGCCTAAGAGATGTTTCCAGAATGAATCTTTCACTCTGCAACGGAGTGTGCGCTGATATGAAACTTCCTGGCAGATCAAAGTTGTGTGCCGTAACCGGGACTCTAACCTGGGACCTTTGCCTTAGGCGGGCAAGCGCACTACCGGCTGTGCTATCCCGACACGACTCACGATGCCGCCTCAGACCTTTACTTCCGCCAGTACCTCGCCTCCTACTTTCCATTTCTGGAAACATCCCTTAGGCTGTGGCTAAGCCATGTCTCCACCGTATCCTTTCTTCCAGGAGTGCTAGTCTTGCGTGTTTGCAGGAGACCTTCTGTGAAGTTTGGAAAGTAGGAAACAGTTTCTTTCAGCTCGGCGTCATTGGTGAAGTGATGACCGCCAAGGAAAGATTCAGATGTCCTGGATCTTGTCATCAATCGCGTGAGCCAGTTCTTCTGTAAACAAAGGTGGACGCCCACTTCGTTCTTCATCGTGCACATCACTACGCCCGCCATTGATCTGTTGGACCCATCTTCTCACCAACGAATCACTCATCGCATCTGGTCCGTAAACATCGCAAATTTGCCGATAAATTTCACTTGGTTTCACTATCCCGGCATTCAGAAACCGAATCACCGACCTGATTTCAAAGGTGGCGGGATTTTCAATCAACGCCGACGTTTCAAACAAGCACAACAAAGCGTACGTGACTGACAGCGATCTCCAAATGGCGCACGTTCTTCTCCTTGATACACATGGTCTACAGCGCATGTGCGGAACTGCAGTCGCAGCGCTGCAACGGAGATAAATTGAAACGGAACTTACTTTCTGGACGCGCCTCGTAGAAATAAAAGTACGCTTTAGCTGCATGCCGATTGTGGTAAATACTGCAAGCTGTATGACGCTTATAAGCGTCATATGCATTTATTGCAAACAATTCTAACATCGCCTCTGATTGATTTTATTGCAAACTAGAAAGGAATTGAAATTCAAACAAGCGATAAATCCGCTTAATCGAGAAAGAATTAGTCTGACAACACCAAAAGGTTTATCAAACGGAGAAAAAGAAACAGGTCTTCAAATGTTCAAATGTTTGTATAGTCTATGGGACTTAACTACGGGGTCATCAGTCCCTAAACTTACAAACTACTTATGAACTACTTACGAACTAGGCCGGCACAAATATCCATGCCCGAGGGGGGGTTCGAACCCCCCGACCGTAGTGGCCAGGCAGACCGTGACTGGAGCGCCTTAGTCCCCTCGGCCACCGAGGCCGGCGAAACAGGTCTCTTCTGCAATGTGGTGGTATGGAAACCCAATCCCATGTAACAAGTTTGCAAGGTGTATAGGCGATGCTTTTATAGCAAACCACTAAAGACGAAATTACGACTGCAGACAGGGAAACGGTACGTGATATTTTTTGTGACTTGTAGTGCAGAGCCAAACAAACTAAACTGAGTACTCAGCTACCGAACGCGCCGCTTATAAGCGTGTTGATCGCGAAAACGCCTATAAGCGTCAGCCGCAGCGAATGGAATTAAAGAAAACAATTTTTTCTATTCATTACCGCAGGGAAATACTGCACAAAATGAACATGACTGTGGCTAGAGTTTCATTATTTTACTACGCACCTCATATCTTGCTACAGAATTGACAAAATGAACGCCTTTATTTTTCTAACCTTGCATCCTTTGGGACTGAATATTCCAACTTCCTCCTTTTGGTGCATGCATTGATTTCTACTAGAACAGGCCTAACAGCTCTGGAACTGAACTATTTTGCATTTTTCTGAACCATCAGCCTGTGACCAACATTTCTCCTGAAGTGCAGTAGTGTAATCTTTCCATGCTATAATAAATAAGCATTTACAAATGCTACTTCTATCATTTTCCAGAATAAGCGATGCTACCAATTTATGGATCTTCTTCCCATCCCATAATTAGATCTAAGGCTTTCGACATGCAAGCCACCTCCCACATTTCAGCGGTAGTGCCCTTTACACTTGTTGGACACTGAATGTTTTTGATACCTTCCTGCTTTCTTGACAAATGTTACTTCAGTAGCACAACATATTGGAGCCACAGTTTTATTGTCTTTTCATAAAAATAAAATTCCAGAAGATGACATCCTGTAATCAGTAATCTCTTCATTTGTTTAGAAGGTGAAAGACAGGATGATGAACGTTTCCTATTGACCCTCAGTGTCCCACACGCCGAAGTTTTCTCTACTTTTAGCTATTCAAGCAGGGTAATGAAAGTAAAAAAAATTATCAGAGAACAATCTTCTGTTTTTACCCCAAAACTTCTTTGATAAACCTAAAACATAATTATCAAATTTTCTTTCCAGAACCTTGTTTCTCCCTTGATATCAAATGCAATCTGATCTGCTGTACAACAGTTTGTAAACGCTTTTCACTGACTTCATTGGATTGTATTTCTTCGAATTTCCCCCTTTGAGAAAACTGACTCATGTACACTCAGTGCTTCTATTCCATCATACAAGGTTGGGAAACGATTATTCAGAAATGAAATCAAGAGATGCACTTTATATGATTTGTCTGAATTATTTGGTGGGATGCAGCAGTTATCATTCGAATGTAAGTTAGACAGCACTACATCAAACCTGTCAAGAGTCATTGTGTTTTTATACCACGTGAACAGCAAGGTCATCAGTAGATAACTATTAATTCCATGATGGAAGCTATGGTATCCCCAAGAAAAATTGTATTCCAATGAAAGACAACTCTCCCTTCTCGATGTTCAATTTTTTTTCTTTTGAGTTGCATACATGTTACTCTGGTACACTATGCTCTAAGAATGGCTGAAGCAGGACCAACATCCCATATGAAACTGTTTCACACTTTCAGCTTTCTTGCATTGGGTCCTAAAGCAAAATACTAATTAGATGTATTTTCTAGGAAGAAAATCTGCGGCAGTATGGTCATGAGAGTACATACCATCAGGGATACTATAGACAGGGCATCAGTATTTACGGGTCATTTTCCCCATCTTCTGTCAATTTCTGGCTTAGACAGTTTTATTTTGGGAGGAATATCATCCAAGCAACCACTATTCCCTTGTTTCAGAATCCTACATATTTGCAGGTAAGCTGATTTCAAGACCCACTCACTCAACATTTCTTTCGAATATTGCATTAAAATAAAAAAAGATGTTTCAAAAACCCCATCATCAGTTAAACCAGCACAATTAACACCAATTTCATCAGTATAATCGTCTTCATCGTCTGTAATATGATGTCAAATCTTCAGGAAGAGCTGCAGCAATTTCATCATCTGTTAGCATTTTTGGCTCATGAAAAGTGGTACTTCTCGACGAAAAATATAAAAAAATGGGAACAGCGGCAACAGAAAAGGAATATGTTCATTGCGGAAACAGACAAAAATAGTAAAATAAAACGATAAACTACGCTTATGTAGCAGTGTAAGAAATAAGCACTTGTGGACAAACAGTTCTTGTAAGTACGACTTTCAGCTTATTTTGAAGGAAAAACCTACAGACTACACAAAATATTTGCATGAGAAGAAAATAGGAAACAACCTTCATCATATCTATGTTGATAAAGACGAATATAACGAAAAACAGAACGACTGTACGTAAAACAAATACACACTTCGCAACGTTAGTTTTCAGCTGTCACCAAAGAATGTACGCTTTGTTTTAGAACAAAGAACGATATGTAGAAGGCAGTGGGTACTGCAAAGATATGAAAAACATATATATACGTTCCAATCCCAAAGGATGTGAGAAATATCTGTTGAATCGGGAAAAACTCGCGAATTGAAAAAGTGGTACTTATAAGCACCAACAGGCAACTAAGGTATAACCCAAGCTTTGAACCATTGTCCCAAATTAATAGTTTTATTAATGCGACGGCTGAACTTTAGCCAGAAACACTAAGTGCCAACATAGCAACCAAATTAAAATACTGTCCAGTTACCTCAGTTGATGTAGAAAGATCTTTTTCTGCTTATAAAAAAAAAGTTTTTAGTGATGAAAGACCTTCTTACTATTAAACATCTGGAACAGTACCTGATCGTTTGTTTACAATAGTAGGAAAATGAGACATTTGGAAACTATACTTAACTCCGATAATCTAAAAATATAATAATGTTTGTATGTCCTGTGTTCATAAACCATTCATTCGATTGCAATGAAACTTTGGTGAACTGTTCACCATACGCCCATGAAGGTTCCTGACCCAAAAACAAAAGAGCACGACACATAGCTCAGGAGATATGACGTCATAAATGAGGCCACCGCGTTAGAATACTCAGATTTATGCGTCAATTATTGGGAAATGGAAGTAGTCAGGGACCTGCAACAAAATTTGCATGCAATTTCGGACTTTTGTAGCTGACCCCCCCCCCCCCCCAATTTCACTCACCTTGTAACTATCAGGTAGTAAAACTAATGTATCAACTAAATAAATAAACAACTTAGCTCTCATGAACTCGACCCATATTACACAAAATTTACTGACAAATAGACACATAATAGTTACACGAAGTTAAATATAGTAGGTGCGTATCATGTTCAAAAAATTCAAATGTTTGTAAATCTATCGGACCAAACTGCGTGGTCATCAGTCCGTAGCTTACAAACTACTTAAACCTAGGTAAACTAACCTACGGACAAACACACACACCCATGCCCCAGGGAGGACTCGAACCTCCACGGCGAGCAACCGCGCGCTCCGCAGCGAGACGCTTTAGACCGCTCGGCTACTCCACCGCGGCTGCGTATCATGCTGCTTGCAATTGCAGAGTTCCTGTGTGGGATACAATGATCTGACTAAAATCCGACGAATAGTCTTGTAACATTAACGTAGATAAACTATGAACTACAGCAACCTTACTGCCCTTCAAAATAGTCACCTCCGATTATTGTGCACCACTGAGATCTGCAATACGTATCCTGGATATTTTGCACGAAATCTTCCATTGGCTTGGCCTTGAAAAGCCATATTTCATCAAATCTCTTTCCTTCAAAACGACTTTGAGTTGAGGAAATAAGAAGTCTGGAGAACTGAGATCCAGTGAGTGTGGTAGATATTCAAGCTGCACAACAATTCTTGCTCACACACAGCCATGAAACTGTTCCTGGTATAAAAGACGGTGGTGCATCTCTTCATGAGAGAGATTGGACGACTGCGTAAAACATATTTTCATGAGAATCATAAAAAATGGGTCAAGTACATAGCTCATTTTGAGATCGTTCTGAACACTTTGAGTCTTGAGAGTACTGGTTTTACTCCCAATGAGACAAAGAGGAAAAGACGAAATGTAGAAGAGTTACTAAAATTTCCACCATGTATTGAAATCAGTATTGATGAGAAATACAGAGCACTGAAGAACAAGAGGTAGGATTCAGAGTTATAAAACGTTGTGAAATCCTAAAGTCAAAATAGGAGATTAGATTCTCATCAAAACTCTTGATAAATCTAATGAAATCAACCATGACATACACAAGTTTAAAGTCGTTTATGGAGAGCCATTGAAGTTAGGAATGAATGTAATAGACACTAAAAGTTACCAACCATGACTTCAGCAGACCGTGACTTCAGCAGAACATTAGCTCTGCTGAAGTGATGGTTGGTATCTTTTAATGTCCTTATTATCCTATTTACGTTATATTAATCGTTTGTATATATAAACAATTAAAAGAACGTAAATAGCATAATAAGGTGTAATTTGAAGGAAATAGATGTGATTTTGCAACCCTTTTTTTAAATATATTTCACTTAAATTACAATGAAAATGCCACATTCACAAAAATTGTAAGTGTAAACACGGACTGAGCGTATTATTAAAGCCTGAACATGAAGGGAAAAGATGGATGTAATATTGTCACATGCAGTCCGCTGAGAAAGGACTTAATAAGCCACAGGGAACGGGAAAAAAGAAAAGTTTTTCAAGTGCCTTGCTAGTAAGACATTATTAAATACCATTAGAGCACACAGGTCAATAAGACAATAGGTAAATTCAAGTGGATAAATAATACATTCAATTCTCAATCGATAAAAATGCCATATTGTCAGGATTTTTGACTGTTTATCGTCACAGTTCACTTCCATACATGGCAACACTCCACACAAATGCCTTCAGAGAGGACTTCCTTACGCTTAAATTAATATTCGATGTTAACAAATTTCTCTTTTTCAAAAACGCTTTTCTACCCCTTGCCATTTTGCATTTTGTATCTCTGTACTGCGACCATCATATGTTACTTTACTGTCCAAGTAACAAAACTCATTTACCACCTTTACTGATTTGTCGCACGATTTAATTACTTCAGTATTGCCTGATTTTCTAAGACTGAATTCCATTACCATTGCATTCTCTGATGTTGAGGAATTTCGGTACACTTGATCTTTAAACGAAGAAGATCTATATAAAATTTCGTTTGGTGCATAGTGGAGGATTCTTTACTTGCGAAATGTGGCAAATCCATAGGCTCCGATCTTGATGAAATTTTTCACACATCACCTTTAAACCAAGATGTAGGTCATAGTCCACAAAACCTTTACATCTACATAGATACTCCACAAATCACATTAAAGTGCCTGGCAGAGGGTTCATTAACAACTTTTATATCCTTTCTCTACCGTTCCATTCTCTAATAGCGCGCGGGAAGAAAGAACACCTAAATCGTTCCGTTTTCGATCAGATTTCTCTTATTTTCCCGGGAAAGTTTACTCAAGTACGTTTTGTTTCATAGAGCAGGTTTTTGAAAATTTCCACGCGCTTCTAAATTTACAGCTGGTGGGAGATCAAGAGGCGTAGAGAGAGAATGAGCCTCTGGAGATTGAGGGGAGGCGGGAGTTGGGTAGATGGGTGGAAAAAGTAGGTGGGCAGCGTTATGAAGAGGAAAACAGAGAGAGAAGATTGGGAGATAGCATGCGAGAGTGGAATAAATACCGAGACAACGCCGGGATTTTAGCTAGGGGAGGAGGGGAGTATGATGAGGCGGAGTGATGATGAGGAGAAGGAGGTGGAAGAAGATGAGAAGGAGGAGGAAGACATGAGAGAGAGAGAGAGAGAGAGAGAGAGGGAAGACTAATTGAATATTAGAAGAAATGAGTACCCCAGCGACGCTGGATTTTAACTCTGATTTTAATGAAATTTTGCACAATTGACTTTTAAGTGAAGAGGAAGGGCTCTGTCTACATGAATTTCCGTACGGTGCATGGCGGAGGACACTTTACTTACTGACTTTGACACCACTCCACACTTTTATTCGGACTAGTTTCCCTGTGTCGAAATTCGACCAGTTGTATTTTTAAAGTCAGAAAAATTTTAAAAAATCATTTAATGTAAATGGAATTTATTGAGCACTGAAATTTATAGGTTTTATGTGAATTCTATCAGAACAGGTGAAAGAAAGGGCGAAGAGGAAACATGAGAGAATGAATGACAGAAATGAAGGAATTAATTGCTTCATTTCACAATTTAGCATTACGAAACTTCAGTAAAAACATTTTTTGTAAAAGTCCGTTTATCATTCGCTGAATGTTCTTATTCTCTATGTTCATCGATATAAAAATTCAAACCATCCAAGGATCGAACTCTACTTGCTGCAACATATAGCTATCTGACCATCTGTGAAAACTGGTTTTCTTAATAAAATCCCAACTTTTTCAAATGTTTATCCTTGAGACTTATTAAAATACTGCATTAATAAACTGAATTGTTAATTATATTTAATATCTATATTTAAAAGTTAAGAATTGAACATTACAAAGAATTTCTTTTTAAAAAGTGGGGCAGTAGGAATCGAACCCAGGACCTTATGACTGGAATTCCAAGCACTAACGGACTGAGCTAATGTTACTTGTACCAGTATTCCACCTACAATGGGTTATAATATAGTGGCAAAACTTATGGAGAATTTGGAGTATTATCTTAAAATTTATTTTTCTTTTTACTACTCTTAACGGTTACGTGCATACAAATTTTTATGTTCGCAACATCTATGAGAAACCACCTTTCGAATTCTGTACGTTTCATTGGCCTCCTTGTATGAGTAATATTAAATATCTGTACCCTCAATTTCGTATTTATATAATGATCTTCAAGAATTTCTGACCATAAAATCAAGCATTAGACAACGGTCTACACAATATTTTTCCAGGTAGATGACAAAGTGTACCTTACAACAGACATGGACACCGTTTTACAAATTACAGTGAAACTTGCGTCATGTATGTACGTTTCCATGAAGAACGTTTTTATAATTTGTATGATACATGGAAAGGGGTACCATGGAATAAACTTTACACTCTTCCATTTATCGCCACGAAAGTTGCGAGATATGTGTGATTTTTCAAACAGGTGGAAGGATATGTGTTACAAGATGGAAATTGGGCCACCCCTTAAACCAATACCAACCACGCCGACAGTGCGTAAGCTACGAACGACGAAAGAGAAACAAAAGAAGAGGTGGAGCAGAAGGCAGAGCTGAAGAGGGACAGGGCGAAGAAAGGGATAGAGAGATGGGGAAGAGACGAGCGGGAGAAGGAGATCAATAGACGCAAGCGAGAAGCACAGATTGGCAAACAGAGAGGAAGGAAGAAGAGGTGGCCCAACAAGACACGAGCGTAAATAAATTGTCGACCAATGTCGGGTTTACAACTAGTCGTGAATAATAGTTTCAGTTAATGTAGCAAGTGCAGGCAAATGTGAAAATTACAGAACTATTAGTTTAATAAGTCATAATAGTAACAACAATATTTAAAGACGAATGGAGAAACTTGTGGAATCTGACCTCGTGGAAGTCAGTTTGGATTTAGGAGAAATGTAGGAACACGGAAGGCAATAATCACATTGAAGATAGGCTAGAGAAACGCAAACCTACATTTTTAGCATTTGTAGATTTCAAAACAAAACAAAACAAAAATAAATAAATAAATAAATCCACAATGTTGACTGGAATACACTCTTTCAAATTTTGAAGGTAGCAGGGGTAAAATATAGGGAGCGAAGACTTATATTCAACCTATACAGAAACCAGACAGCAGTTATTAGAGTTGTATGACAACAAAGGGAAGCAGAGGTTGAGAAAAGAGTAAGACAGGGTTGTAGCCTTTCCCCAATGTTGTTAAATCTGTACACTAAACAAGCAGTGAAGGAATGCAAGGACAAATTTGGAGAGGGAATTAAAGTTCAGGGAGAAGAAATAAAAACTTTGCGGTTTGCCGATGACACAATAATTTTGTCAGAGACTGCAGAGGACTTGGAAGAGCAACTTAATGGAATAGACAGTGTCTTGAAAGGAAGATACAAGATGAACACTAGCAAGAGTAAAACGAGAGTAATGGAATGCAATGTCAGCAAATCAGGCGTTGCTGAGAGAATTGTGTTAGGTAATGAGACAATAAAAGTAGTAGATGAGTTTTGTTATTTGGGTAGAAAGATAACTTATGATGGTCGAAGTAGAGAAGATATGAAATGCAGAATGGCTATTGGAAGAAAAGCATTAATAAGAAGAGAAACTTGTTAACATCCAACATTAATTTAAATGTTAGGAGGTCCTTCTTGAAAGCATTTGTCTGAGTGTAGCATTGTATGGGAGTGAAACGTGGACGGTAAGGAGTTCAGACAAAAATATGATAGAAGTTTTTTTTTAATATGGTGCTACAGAAGAACGATGAAAATTAGATGGGTAGATTACGTAACTAATGAGGAGGTGCTTAACCGAACTGGTGAGAAAAGGAGTTTCTGGCATATACTGACTAAGAAAAGGGATAGGTTGGTGGGACACATTCTGAGACATCAAGGAATCGTCAACTTAGCATTAGAAGGAAGTGTGTGGGGTAAAAATCGTAGAGGGATACCGACGGACGAATACAGTAAGAAGACTGAAAAGGATGTAGGTTGCCGAACGTATTTTCAGATGAAGAGACTTGCATAGGACAGGGTAGTGTGGATAGCTGCATCAAACCTGAATCAGGTGGCTTCGCCGCCTGTTTGGTAAATTATTACAGTTCGTCTTAAACATTTATTGGCGAACCTTCTGAATATAACAGTTTTGACCGATGCTACATTTCTTATTCCATAGGCTATGTGCCCTGAAATATTCATTTATTTGATTCACTCCGCGCTAAAATTACCGTCGACCATATTAAGCTAAACTGTAACAATAGCTTGGGCAGCATTTTCTAACTGAAAACCAGAATTACAATCGCAGCCTTTAATCATAAAAAAATTTCAGCTTTCAAACTTAAAATTTAATTTTCACTATAAAGCCCTACATCCACTTGAACCTGCTTACTGCATTCGTCTCTCAGCTCCCTCTACGACTTTTCCTCACACACTTCCCCCTAATGTTATAGTGACAATTCTTTGACGTGTCAGTATGTGCTCCACCAATCTATTCCTTCTCTTAGACAAGATATGCCCGAAACTTCTTTACTCCCCTATTCTGTTGAGTACCTTCTCATTAGTTACGTGATCTACCCATCTAATCTCCAGCATTCGTCTGTAGCATCAAATTTCAAAAGTTTCTAACAACTTTCCCTCTTATTTCCCGTACGATGCTACTCTCCAGACAAATGCTTGCAGAAAGGGCTTCCTAACACTTAAACTAATATTGGGTGTCAACAAATTTCGCTTCTTCAGAAATTCTCATGTAAACGTGTTGTATATAACGCCAACATATGATGTACTTTCGAGCGTTTTAGTTTAGGCCGATATTACACTATAAAATATTGTATGGCAAAGAATCTTTGTCCAGTATTCTTTGACAAGGAATCTCTGACGACGTGACAAGAGGACGTCAAACTATGAAATTTTTATTTTCCAACGAATCTGGCAAAGTGCATTGAACATGGCAGACAAATATTTCTTATTACTCTACAGGTTTTAGCGGCGCAAAGATTGTTCCATTAAGCTCAGATGTTGCTTACGTAGAGTAGAAATATCTATTTATCCTCTATGGTTGTACGAGCAGTAATCGTAATGGCTAGACATCTGGAAGACTGTCAACACCGGTGATTCTAGCTTCTGCAGTGGTTCTCTGCTCTAAAAACTTAAAGAGTTGGAACCACTAGGGCTATTGACGAGCCTGTGATCTTTTCCCACTTTTGCTAGTACTCTGCCGCATCTACAGCTAACAAAAACATTTAAATCATCTGTTGACCCAAGCTCAACACGGATTTAGAAAATATCGTCCTTGCGAAACACAACTAGCTCTTTACTCTACGAAGTAGTGAATGCTGTCTACAAGAGATCGCAAAATGATTCCGTATTTCTTGATTTCCAAAAGGTTTTTGACACCTTACCTCAGAAAAGGCTTACAATCAAGTTGCGTGGTTATGGTATATCTCCTGTCAGAGGGGACACAATTTGTAGCAATTGATGCTAAGGCATCGACTAAAGCAGAGGTGATATCCGGCGTTCCTCAGGGTATTGTTATTAGTCCTCTATTGTTCCTCATCTACATAAGCGATTGGGGAGAATAAGCAGCTCTCTTAGGTTGTTTGCAGATGACGCCGTCATGTACCGTCTAGTAAAATCATCTGAAGATCAAAACCCACTGTAGAACGATCTAAATAAGATATCAGTAAGGTGCAAAAATAGGCAATTGATCCTAAATATGACAAGTGCGAAGTTGTCCACATCAGTATGAAAAGAAATCCATTAAACTTCGTTCACAAGATAAATCATCAAAAGTGATGCCCATAAACTCCACTAAATATCTAGCAGTTACTATTCAGACTTAAACTGGGAAGAACACGTGGATAATGTCGTGGGAAAGGCGAACCAGAAACTGCGTTTTATTGGCAAAACCATAAAGGGTTAAGAGATGCAACAAAACTACTAAAGATACTGCATACACTACGCTTTTCCGTCCTTTTTTGGGTATTTCTATCCACTGAGGGATACTTATCAGGTGGGTTTGACGAAGGACATCGAAAGAGTATAAAGAACGCCAGCTTGTTTTGCATTGTCAAGATACAGGGGAGACAGCGTCACGGAAATGATGCAGCATCTGGGATGGGAATCATTACAACAACGGCGTTTTTCGCTGCGGCGTGGGCAATTTACGAACTACAATCGCCAACATTCTCCTCCGTATGCGTAAATATATTGTTGACTATCACTTACATAGGTAGAAAAGATTATCAGAATAAAATACCAGAAATCAGCTCTCGAACGGAGATATTCAGGTTTTCTTTCTTCCCGCGCGCTATTCGAGAATGGAGTGGAACATAAATAGTATAAATGTGGTTTCCTGAACCCTCTTCCAGGCACTTAAATGTGATTTGCAGAGTATGCCATGTAGATGTAGGCCATTAAGCTCCTTTGTTACGTCCTCTACCGTACAACCAGCCCTTTACCTCATCGCTTATGACTTCCGCAATTGTCTTCTAGCTGTCTGCCCGATGCAGCCGGTTTCTATAATCAGCCTCATACAACTGTACGAAATATTTTGTTGTTGCGACGAACACAGTACGAACTGCGCGGTCAAATTTTAAATCACTACATCATTAACTGCTATTGCGATGCTAGCGCTTCAAGTGGTCACATTTCTCACTTTATTAAGACAAAAGGTTCGTCTAATCAGCTCCCAGGAAGCTACTTTCAAGCTCGAGCAAGTAGACCTTACTGAGCATGCGCAGCTACGATGACGTATTTCGAGCTTGCACAGCTTGAACGCTTTTCGTCCAAATTATGGTAAGATTTTCGTGCGTAGCGGTGGAACAGCTGAACAACGACCCCATCATTTTCGTATTCCTATATAATGCCGAGCAGTTATGTAGAACAACAATGGTGTATTTTTCAGTTTTATTAAATTGATTTAATGAAACCATGATCAAGGTATTAAAACTTTTCACATAATACGTCATACGTTCAAAGTAACGAAAATGTGTACAACGATATGCTGGCAGTGTGTTCTAGTAATTTGCCAAGGAATGTCAGTCTGTAAATTTAAAACCTAGAAAACACAAATTAAGACATGAATTGAAGCCGAGAGAATGCATCACAGGTCAGAGGTGCCCACAGAGGGGTTTGGGGGAGGGGGGGTCATGACGAAAAGTGTCATTGAAATTTCTGGGGGATGGAGGGGGGTTAAAAATAAGTACTTTTGGCCAGCTTGGGAGGGGCTTTATTAAACAATTTAAAAAACGTGAAATAAAAGATATTTAATTTCAATATTAAATGGCGAACCATATTTATTAGGTCATAAACTAGGAATCCAAATATCTGGGGTGAGTATGTGTGTGTATGGGTGGGGGGGCAGATGTATGAAACATTCTTTCGTGGATGGTAGGTGTCTAAAAGAAGACATTTTTTCTTATTAAACTGTCAACATAGCCATTTATTTTATTCTCAACTAGCTGAAAACCCGGCGATGCCCGGTTATTTATTCATTTATTTACTCCTGCCATTTTTCAGGTACATATTCATTTGTGTAAGGCCAGCCTGTCTGTAAAATCTCTTGGGAATACAGTTAGTAGTAAAGAAGTAATAGATTATAAGTTGGTGCGTGATGGGGCGGTTTTCCATGAACGTTACTGTTTCTGTGCTCATATCTCATGAACTACGCGTCATACTGTGATACAATTTAGAAGAGACACTCAACTATAAGCGTGTATATTGCCTGTAAAATTTCCCGCGGCTACAGTATGTAGCGTAGAAATCATAAATGGTAACGTCATACCGAATGCCGTAGTTTTAGTCCATGAACAGCGGAACGTTACCGTTTATGTGCTCATATCTCATGAGCTATGTGTCGTACTGTGATACAATTTAGAAGGTACATTCAACTATATGTGTGTATACTGTCTGTAAATTTTTTTGTGTACAAATTATAAATTGTAACGTCATACCGAGAGCCGTAGTTTTACTCCATAAACAACGGAAAAGTAGAAAGCGAGAAACATTTTTGCTTTCATCATTTTACTATGGTTGTCAGCGAGAAACAGTTTAATAAAGGTTTGAAATTACGTTTAAAGTTTGTTGAAAGTCGCTAAGTACTGTCATTCTCATACAGTGTATTTCGAAAGTCTCGCCGCATTATATGGCATTTTTTGCGATTTCTATTGGTTATAACGTAATATCTTTTGAACCATGCAGCAATTGTTACCTCACGGTAAGGAATGTGTGTACCAAATTTGGTTGAAATCGGTCCAATGGTTTAGGAGAAAACGAGCAGCTTTGTCGCAATATGCAGCAGTTTTCCCCGCATCTCATTGTTTATGACGTCATATCTCGTGAACTATATATCGTATGTGATTCTTATACTTACGGCGACCGTCCTCATGGATTAAAGCTTACGTGTACAAAATTTCATAAAGATTTGATCAAAACTGTAGATTTGTATGCAACACGTACAAACATACGGACACTCTGCTTTCTATATTAGATTACTGATTAAATCGCCTGCTTATTAACCTTCAAGTAAACATTTACTAATATTCGTACGTGCAGCATTAACAGATCCTACACCGTTTCGTAAAATAAACAACACATCCGAAGATAAGCCAAGAGTATCAATTTCGTAACCTCACTCAAAGCAGTATTCGCCTTTACGTGGATATCAGTATGTTCAGATTCACGTAGATATACCTGATTTTAAGCTTCTCTTCGTGATTTCCAGAATACCAATTTCCTTGAAGTATACCCTCATGTGTAGTTCTTTCTTAAAGCAGAACATGAAATCTGTTAGCACTAAACGCATTATAAAATACAACGCGAGCTCTTTAAAACACAGCGAACAGTTTAAACAAGGCGACAGTCTGGAATACGCCTCTGTGGCAAAGAACAGTTTATTGTAGCTGATTGATAAACGCCAAATTTTTGTAGCAAACCGACAAAAGTAACTTCAATGTTCTTCAAATCGAATAATTCTTGATCTTGTATGAACACTCGATAATGCATCGTGTGTCCAAATCAGTACACTCAACTGTTTCATGCCAAGATATCTCTGAAATTACAAGAGATATTGAGAAACGAGTTTCACAGTACGGCAGGGGCTTATGAAGGTAGGTACTATGAGACAGTCTAAAACGCAAATAAGAATTATTTTCAACACAAATTTACGCTTTTTTTTTTTTTTTTTTAATTGACGTTTGAAACGCGGCCCTAGACACAAGCGAGCCTCATGCTTGAGTCTCGGACACGAGCTAGCAGCGCGCCTCATGTATTTCAAACGTCAACTTCGCTTCGCAGTTTCTCCGGATGTAATTGACGGATTGTGATGCAACCAAAGCATTCTTTTTGTGATTTTTTATGCTATTGATTGCTTAATAAATAATTTTGGGTATCCATTAAAAAAATTGTGTTGAAAATATTACTTCTTTACGTTTTAGACTGTCTCATAGTACCTAATTTCATAAGCCATTGCCGTACGTTCCTGGCCGTGAAGGTCGTTTTCAATATTTTTTGTAGTTTCAAAGATGCCTGGGTGAAACAGTTGAGTGGGACACCCTGGATATAAAAATTGAGGTGCTTGTGCCTACATTTCATTCTGCAGCCAAAACTACACATCGCAAACAAACAGTGTTTGCGTGTGGTAGTAGGTATCAGTCTCCCATTGTTCACTATGGTGGTAGAGGGTTGATAACAGTAAGGGGATGTAAGATATGGGAGTTGAAAGTTATCAAAAAAATCAAATGCTTCTAAATCTATCGGACCAAACTGCGTGGTCATCAGTCCTTAGCTTACAAACGACTTAAATTAAGGTAAACTAACCTAAGGATAACACACCCATGGCCCAGGCAGGACTCGAACCTCCGACGGCGAGCAACTGTGCGCCCCGCAGCGAGAAGCCTTAGACCACTCGGCTACTCCACCGCGGCTGAAAGTTATCGACTTACATAAAATTCCACGTGTGGGTTTCAATATTTTGCTCATCAACAAAAACTACTCTCTGTGTTGTTGCAGTACAACGTCTCCCGTTGTACACCATAGCAGTTCCGTGTCGATTGCTACAAGAGTGTAAGAGATATAATGGTTGAAAATCGTCAGCTTATATAAAATTCGGACAAAAGACCAGCGATGACATTTGACACTATAATAGCAACGAGGTTATATAGAGCGATACGTGATGCACATTCTTCAGTTGTGTTTCTGCAACTAGCGTACCAGTAAAGAAAACATAAGTGCATATTACAGTTTGAAAAGTAAAATTAGCTAGGCAGATACAAAGCGTAAGAAATAAATTTCGCTTTCTCCGTCCGTTTCTAAAAGACAGAAAACGGCGCTGAAAAGTGAATCTACAGACGATAGAAACTTAAAATTTGTAGACGTTGTTTATTCTGTAGGCATCAGCGATTTTTCGATATTCTGAAATACGTGAAATAGGGGATGAGCGATTGTTCCAAAATACGTTGCTATTCAGGCAGTTTTGAAGCAAAAAACACAAAACTTCGGATTTAGATTTTCGATTGGAATTTTAAAAACACATGTTTCGATATTTTTGGAAATTGATCCATTACGCGGGTGAAATAAAGGAAAATCTTTTAAGGGTGCTACTAAGACTATTTTGATGCTAGAAATACGAAAATTTGGATTTGGAACTATGGTTAGAAGTAAAAAAAAAAAAAAAAAGTAAAAGTGTTACGGGATGTTTTGAATTCTGGCATCAGTTATGCAATAGGGGGTGGCAAGGTGCATCAATATACTTGATTAGGAAAGCATTTTTAAAGCTAAATCTATGAAAATTTATATTTAGAAGTAGGAACAACCACTGCAGACCATCCAGTCTACGCGTGCGAAACAGCCGGAATTAAGCTAGTTATAACAATAATAGGCATTTCCGCTTGGTGGTTATTGTATAAAATATATATTTTTCAATATAGCATGTCGATTCGTTCACTGAATGAACATTCTCAGTACAAAGTCTAAGGAACTCATGTATACCGTACATCTTTAACACCTGAAATGTATAAAGTGATCTGTGAGGTGTGCATTACATGTTCAACTCAATGCTTGATCTCTGCTGATAACGTGGTAATGGAATCATAAAACTGAAATATTGTCATATTATTGTATTAGCCTTGAGCGATTTTGTGAATAAATTCGTCTAAAAGTTCCCATTTACAGAAATCCGTTTTGTTTTCATATGACGAGACAGTTGTACACGAAGACAAACAAATGAAATCATCACGAAACGTAAACACTGATCACGTGGAGTACCCTCCCACTACATCTCATACAGTTCTGCGCATGCGCGAATTTGCCAGCTTGAGTGCAGCAGAAATATTTTTCCGGGTAGAATCTGGAGCTTGCGGCTACTGCTTAAACAGCAAACACCTACTCGGCAAGTAACGGGAGAAGCGGGATGTTCAAATGTTTGTTAAGCTTATGGGACTTGACTACGGGGTCAACAGTCCCTAAACTTACAAACTACTTATGAACTACTTACGAACTAGGACGGCAAAAATATCCATGCCCGAGGGGGGATTCGAACCCCCGACCGTAGTGGCCGTGCAGACCGTGACTGAAGCGCCTCAGTCCCCTCGGCCACCGCGGCCGGCAGATAAGCGGGAGAAGGCGCTGTTTGAACTTAATTTCAGCTCTGTGCATGCGCGAGTAGCTCGCTGGCAGTTGCTTAAACGAATCTGAACTCTTTCTTTGTTCAAATTTCTATACTTATAAGACGCATATGTTGTCTGTCTGTCTGTCTGTTCTCTTATAACTCAAGATCCAGATAACCAAATAACGTGAAATTTGGTACACGTACACACAAAACCTTACTTTAAACCCGGGCAAAGCCGGGTACTTGCATCTAGTCTAAAATAAACAGCTAGATTTTATGGAAGAAAAATTGACGAGAGGAAATCTGGTAATGATTGCAATGGTAGTAGCTCCGCTTGATACATATCGAACATACTTGTACAACGCCAAATCGATTACGCAGCCATTGATGCGCGAGATGACAAAATATGAATGTTTACACACTAATTATTTTGACGAGTCGTAATGTAAAGCTACGTTGACGTGCATATTTTTACAACAAAATTGTGACACATTCATAGGAACGTGAAGTATTGAACTTCAATAACAGTCAAAGCCATTCGACGCAACTCTCAAAGATTCTCCATAAAATCGACTTTGAAGGTTTGCAAGTACACGTATGTACGAACAACTGAAAGAGTTGCACCATCTGTTTGTGTAGTTCAGGCGGTAGCGATCTGGCGTCGCAACTGCGTGGTAGGTGGTTTGAGTCCCGCAGAAAATTATTTATATTTGTATTTTTTTCATTGTGTTCTAATACCTACATAATTTTAATTACTAACGGTAATTTTTATGAAAAATGCACGCATTTTTATTTATTCGTAATTTTATATATTTTATAAAATAATGATGATTTCAATCAAAAAACATACGTTACCCTTTTTTTACAGTATCGACTTCACCATTAGTTGACGTTTGTTGTCTTTGTTAAGTTTGTGGAAGCTTTTTTTCCGTCGTTTTCGAATTCCATTACCTAAAACATTTAAGGATCTCTGATTCCTTATGTTGCCAGTTTTGATGTGTATGTAGACGAGCTTAACACCTTGTTGTCGCCTAAAACGATGGTTGTGTAGGGTACCTGCTTCGAAAGCTATTAGTAACTATGGAGAAGATTTTTCAAAAACTGTCGTAGCTCTTCTCAAAATTAACAATCAAAGACTACCGTCGCCAACTAATAGTGAAACCGATACCGTAAAAAATGTAACCTTTTTTTATTGAAACCATCATTATTGTATAAAATACAGAAAATTACAAATAAAAATACGTGCATTTTTCATAAAAATTACCGTTAGATATAAAATTGGGTAGGTATTCCAACACAACGAGAAAAAAAAATAAAAATCTGTTTCTGTAGGACGAACCATCTTCTCTATTGTTGTGAGCCCAGAAGACTACCACCTAAACTACACCAGCAGATGGTGCAACTGTTATAGTTATTCGTACTTACGTGTACCTTCAAAACTTCAAAGTGGATTTTCTCGAGAATTTTTGAGAGTTGCGTCGAATGGCTTTGACTAATTGTTATTTAAGTTCTATACTTCACGTACCGTAGATATGAAAAAAATATTCTAAAATCCGACTACGTTTACATGTAACACATTTCCGGTAGACGAAAACAGATTTGCCAACCGCGGTGGCCGAGGAGACTGAGGCGCTTCAGTTACGGTCTGCACGGCCACCTCGGGCAAGGATATTTGTGTCGTCCGTAGTTGTAGCTAGTTCATAAGTAGTTTGTAAGTTTAGGGACTGATGACTCCGTAGTTAAGTCCCATAAGCTTAACAAACATTTGAACATTTGAAAACCGATTTTCGTAAACCGTTTTTCGCTGTCGTGTTTACATGGCACAGCCTGATTCCGATTTCCTTATACATTGAAGATGGCGGTTGAAAAACAGCTAATTCAATTCCTGATTTAGTCAGTTAAATCGCTATTTTTATTTGTTTAAATACACAGATTCATGTCCACTCTAATATTTGTACTTTTATTTCACATTAGAAAATATCACTCTTTCAATATGTGCCGAAAATTCTTTACAAGGACAAGCCAACAATGCTTCAAAAACGGTTGCGTTTACATGGGCACGAAAATCGATTGTGGAACTGGAAAACCGCTTTACACCCCGTTTACATGGGCTCCCAAAACCAGATTTCGTAAATCGATTTCCCGAATCCGCTTTTGGTTGGTCATGTAAACACTCCAAAATCGATTCTGGAAATCCGCTTCACTAAAGCGGTTTTCCAGTTCCACAATCGATTTTCGTGCCCATGTAAACGCAACCGTTTTTGAAGCGTTCTTGGCTTGTCAGATTGTGTTTTCTTGTTAAGAATTTTCTGCGCATATGGAAAGAGTGATATTTTCAAATGTGAAATAAAAGTATAAATATTAGAGTGAATATAAATCTGTGTATTTAAATAAAGAAAAATAGCGATTGTGCGGACTAAATTAGGAAATGAATCAGCCGCAATATTAAGTGGGCTAGGAAATCCGATTCTGGCTATGCCATGTAAACACGACAGCGAAAAACGGTTTACAACAATCGGTTTTCGTCTTCCGGAAGATGTGTTGCATGTAAACGTAGTGCTTGGCTTGTCAGAATGTGTTTTCTTGTTAAGAATTTTTGACTCATATGGATAAAGTAACACTTTATTTAGTGAAAGAGATGTATAAATATTAGATTGGGCACTCTATGTATTTAAGTAACGAAAAATACATAATGTGCTGACTTAAATCAGGAGCTGTATCAGCTGTTTTTCAGCCGCCATGTTAAGTGGAGTAGGAAATCCGCTTCAGGCGGAAAACGGTTTACGAAATTCGGTTTTTATCTTCCGGTAGATGTTTCGCATGTAAACGTAGTGTTAGAGAAGCGGATTTCCATAATCGATTCTGGAGTGTTTACATGACCAACCAAAAGCGGAATTGGGAAATCGGTTTACGAAATCCGGTTTTGGGAGCCCATGTAAATGGGGTGTTTGTTAGAGTTGTATGCTCGATATATATCGTTTCAAGCCGAGATACTTCGATCGCGAGCATTCTTGGAAATTACCGGCAACCTTCGCAAAAGCTTCGTAATACACTATATATTTCTCCTTGACAAAGATTTTTTTTTTCCAAAGGATATTTGATGATGTAATATCGGGCTTATTTTCAGTGAGATAGGACGGTATTACACTATCAAATTTTCTTTGACAAAGAATCTGTCACTGTGCATCGAAAATGGCGGATGAATATTTGTTATTAACCTTAGTTGTTGATTACATATATTACAAATATCTATTTATACACTTAGATTGCTTGTACGCCTACAACAATTGCAACGACTAGACATCTGGAAGCGTGCCTTTAGTCACAGAACAGTTTTAGACTTGTACGGCGGCTCTCGCCTCAGGTGTATCGTATAATAAGGCCTAACATCAGATGTTTGTAGAAAAGAGCGAAGTACTTTTTCTAGCTAGACTGTAGATGTCATCGCTCCTTTTCACTCACAACAATTTAAGCTGTACTCTTAAGACATATTAAAAAAATAGAATAGTATTTGTCTGATCAAATATATGTAGGGAAATAAACAGTGTCATTATGTACTTTTGCTTTCTCCGCTGCAAAACTGGGGCAGAGACAATTTTCTTTTTTTTTTACGTCGTTTGCCGTGCAAACGGTACTCACTTGATCGCTAATGAATTCCGCAGTTATCTAGCTTTCGGCTCGATGCAGCCGGTTTTTATAATCAACCTTATAGAACTGCATTAATTTAGTTGTTGCGACGACTCGCAATACGAATTACGCGGTCATGTTTTCAAACAGTACGTCAAAAAGTGCTACTGCGATGCTAGCGCTTAAAGCGGTCATATTTCTCAGCGCAGTTAACATAAGACGAACGATTTCTTTGATCAAATCTACGGTGAGCTGCTAGATTTGATCAAAGAATTTTTGACGAAAGGCAACTTTGACCAAAGTTCCATATAACACTGTCCAATTTTCTTTGACAAAAAATCTTTGTCAAAGAAAATTTGATTTGGTGTTTTAAGTACTGGGAAGTGAAACAACTTTCAAAACATCGACATCTGTTTGCAAGCGAAAATATGTATATGTAAATACGTCAGACAATTTTTGTAAGGAAGTAAATATAACCTATTTACTTTATCAGTTATGTTTCCATCCCTAACGTTGTTAATAACGCCATTAACAATTTAGATATTCCAATTTCTCAGTGCTGATATTTTCCAATTAAAACGTTATTTAATGAAACTTGCTTTATGAAACTTACAATCTTATTCGTACACACTGTTTGCTTCAGCCTTTTCATTAACTGTTGGAAATTAAGACTGGAGAGCTACGAAATAATTAGCAGTGAATTACAGCCCGGCTGTACTGCAGACGACATACAAAAAAAGAAAAAGAAAAAAAAATTAAAAAAAATTCCTCCCATTCCCATAAAAAATTTTATTTACCTCGCCGTGACACGCGCGGTTTCATCCAAGTACGTTTCCTTTTTTTCCCTCCTCTCTAAATGCAGAAACAACGCAGCTATGTTATTAACAACAGCTGAGCATAACACCGCCATTTTGAAGCAAATTTAACAAAGTATTTGATGATAGTGTAATACCCTCTTTAGCGTTTTATCCAATACCTTTATCGATGAATAGGACCAATATCTCATCCAATTTTCTTTGTTCAATTCTTTGTCCAATGATTTGATAGTGTAATACCGGCCTCACCGTGTATTTGATCAAAGAAAGCGTTCGTCTTGTGTTAACTGCTGTGTGAAATGTGAGTGCTTGAAACTTTACATAGCAGTAGCAGTCTTTTCGAACTGTTTGAAAATGTGACCGCGTAATTTGTATTGTGTGTCGTCGCAAAAACGAACTTTATGCAGTTGTATAAGGCTGATTATAAAAACTGGCTCTATCGACCCGAAAGTTAGGTGAAAATTGCGCAATTGATTAACGATTAAGTCAGTACTGTTTGCACAGCGGACGCCGTAAAAAATAAAATCATTGGCTTCTTCACCAGTTTTGCTGCGGAAAAAGCGAAAGTACCTAACTACACTGTCTTATTCCCTACATATAATTATTCAGACACATACTATTTACACGAAATATAGTTACAGAAAATATAAATATTTCGTAAGTTTTTGTTTACTGCAAGTGATACAAAGTACTAGCAAAGAAGGAAACAGGGCACAGGCTCATTACCAGCAACAAATGTTCTGGTTCGACCTCTTGAAACTTTTAGATCAGAATTTCAATGTTGTCAGTCTTCTAAATGTATAGTCGTTGCAGTTACTGCTTGCAAACATAAAGTATAAACAGACATTTATAATCTATGAAACTAACAGCTCCGGTTAATAACAAACATTCAACCACCATTTTCGGTGCTCTTTGACAGATTTTTTTTGTCAGAGAATATTTTATAGTGTAATATCGGGCTTATTCACTACGTTTACATGGAACACATCTTCCGGAAGACGAAAACCGAATTTCGTAAACCGTTTTTTGCTGTCGTGTTTACATTGCACAGCCTGAATCGGATTTCCTAGCCCACTTAACATGGCGGCTGAAAAACAGCTGATTCTGTTACTGATTTAGTGAGCACATTCGTTATTTTTCTGTATTTAAGTAGATAGATTCATCTTCACTTTAACATTTATACTTTTATTTCACATTAGAAAATATCACCCTTTCAATATGTGCCGAAAATTCATAACAAGAAAACACAATCTGAAAGCCAAGAACGCATCAAAAACTGTTGCGTTTACATGGGCACGAAAATCGATTGTGGAACTGGAAAACCGCTTTAGAGAAGCGGATTTCCAGAATCGATTTTGGAGCGTTTACAAGACCAGTCATACACTACGTTTACATGTAACACATCTTCCGGAAGACGAAAACCGATTTTCGTAAACCGTTTTTCGCTGTCGTGTTTACATGGCACAGCCCGAATCGGATTTCCTAATCCTCTTAAGATGGCGGCTGAAAAACAGCTGATTCAATCCCCGATTTAGTCAGCATAATCGCTATTTTTCTTTACTTAAATACACAGATTCATGCTCACTCTAATATTAATACTTTTATTTCACATTAGAAAATATCTCTCTGTCCATATGTGCCGAAAATTCTTACCAAACAAACACAATCTGACAAGCCAAGAACGCTTCAAAAACGGTTGCGTTTACATGGGCACGAAAATCGATTGTGGAACTGGAAAACCGCTTTAGAGAAGCGGATTTCCAGAATCGATTTTGGAGCGTTTACAAGACCAGTCAAAAGCGGAATTGGGAAATCGGTTTACGAAATCCGGTTTTGGGAGCCCATAGGTTCGTTCCAGCAGCTGCCAGACGGCTACTTTCAAGCGCTAAGAAACAGGTGTTACTGCACATGCGCAGCTACTGTGATGTAAAAATCCTTGTCTGATACTTGCACTGCTGGAACGCTTTCTGCACTGTTTCTGGCTGCAGGCGAATGTGAGTTTAAAGGAATAATTAAAATACTTTCCTTCCTAATAACGAGTAAGTGTAAACGAAAAATATCTGATCTCAAGTGGGTATAATGTTCCAGCCTGCCTATTAATTTTTGAGATTAAAAATTTACAGAAGGAAGTGGTTTGAAGTTAGAAGCCACGAAAGATCCCAATCAGTAAATTACGGGGAAAATTATTACATGCATTTAAATGAAATGGCAAGCTAATTAACGGTGGAGTGTTGTGCAGGCAGAACATTACAAAAAGAATCGACGAGCAGTTACCTTTAACAATAGATACATCGGTGGTTGAAATTTGGCTGTAAATGAAATTTTAATAATATGATAACCACTCGCCGAACAGTGGATGGCAGTTCGTCAATATTAAACTACGACTCGTGTAGCAAACAGTAAAGTAAGATAAGTGACATGATATAAATAGGATAGGAATATTACGTAAGTCAAACACATAGGACTTCTAAAAATTTACAAGAAAATCGATTGCAGGTTCTATTGCCAGTAAATGATAATATACTGGCTACACGAAATATCACCATTCAATATTAACTAAAAACTATGCCATCCATTGTTGCGGTGATTCAACAAGGCTGAAAAAGACATTATGGGCGGAGGGAGGATAGGGCAAAATTATTAACAAAAATTCATAAGTGCGAATTTAAATGAGAGGTGGGGGTTTATTTATAAATTTAAGATACGCGCACATCACATATATTCATCTGAATGTACATAATAGCGGCCACATAAAAATAATAAAGTACAGCTCCAGTCTGCAAGATGCTATCGCTACGAAGTACAAAGCAAGAGTGTCTTCTTTCTTACAAAAAAAAATTGAAAGTGTTGTTCCTAAATTTTCTTTCTCTGACTTTCATAGATAATTATTTTAACATGCCGAAATAATATAAAAATACAAAATTTTCTCTGATAATATCGGGGAAAGGAAAACGTGTCATTATATGGGATTGCAGTGAGTTCGAAATAATCGAAAAACACTCCACAAACACACACGAATCACGTGATGGCTACCCCCACCCTTAACTCAGCCCTTTCTGCGCATGCGTAAATTGGCAGTTTGACCGCGCCAGAAATATTTTTCCGGGTAGCGTCTGGCTGTTTGCGGCAATTGCTGGAACACCGAACCGCCGCAGTCCAAGCAGCCAGAAGCGGGAGAAGGCGCTGCTGGAACACAATTTCAGCGTTGCGCATGCGCGTCATGCAGCCTGGCAGCTGCTGGAACGAACCTTAGGTTTCATGAAACTACGCTACTGTCCAGTGCGCATGCGTGGCAGACGTTCGCGCAACTCGTTGGCGAAACTTAACAGTTTCGGCACCTTCCAACTTTGGCGAAACTGATTGCGCGTGTTTTTAGGTTAGGTAGTAACCAATACAGAAAAAAATGTTCAAATGTCTGTAAATCTATCGGACCAAACTGCGTGGTCATCAGTCCGTAGCTTACAAACCACTTAAACCTAGGTAAACTAACCTACGGACAAACACACACACCCATGCCCCAGGGAGGACTCGAACCTCCACGGCGAGTAACCGCGCGCTCCGCAGCGAGGTGCTTTAGACCGCTCGGCTACTCCACCGCGGCGCCAATACAGAACAAAACACAACATAAAGGGGGGGGGGGGGAGGAAGAAATAATTCGGTTTTTCAACATATATGAGATGCATAGATGTTTGTGCCATTTTAACGATGAAAATTTCATTGCCGTGTTACTGCACTTGAAGCAATTATTCTTGAATTAAATATTTATGAGTTGGCGATTAGTGAATTGCAGATGAAAGTACATTCAATTACAAATACCTATACAAATGAACTATGGCAATTGTGGATTTGGGAACACGTTACGGGTACTGTAGAGGCGAATATCTATTTGACAAGAAAAGTAATGTAATTTGTAATTTCAGTTCTGCTAACGATGCTTCACGCATAACAGTATCTTGTTTCTTTATTGCATTACTAATTCTGTTTAAAAGGAACGTAAACTGCTCTGGTAACATTCTGAGTTGATTAAAATAACTTATAGGGTCTTCGATCACAATTTCTTTCAGCAAGGTCGCTAAGCTGACGTTTTTTAATCCAGTCACAAACCCAAACACTTTTCTTATTCTTTTTATGTTTAGTCTTATGCAGCGACTTCACACGGAGAAGCAACAGCTCCGCCACAACTTTTACAGCTACCAAAACTTTCATTCTACGGCGACTACGGAACTCACAAAACAACGAAACTGAAGTGTATAGTATTGGCTCCGTGTTTACAGAGATACTCGAAACCAGTTGCGTGCAACTCATTTCATGAAACGAGTGTCGTAACCTAGTGTCGTCGTGTAGACTAGCCTTTACGAAATCCGGTTTTGGGAGCCCATAGGTTCATTCCAGCAGCTGCCAGACGGCTACTTTCAAGCACTAAGAAACAGGTGTTACCGCGCATGCGCAGCTACTATGACGTAAAAATCCTTGTTTCATACTTGCACTGCTGGAACGCTTTCTGCACTGTTTCTGGCTGCAGGCGAATGTGAGTTTAAAGGAATAATTAAAATACTTTCCTTCCTAATAACGAATAAGTGTAAACGACAAATATCTGATCTCAAGTGGGATTGCAGTGACTTCGAAATAATCGAAAAACACTCCACAAACACACACGAATCACGAGATGGCTACCCCCCACCCCCCACCCTTAACTCAGCCCTTTCTGCGCATGCGTAAATTGGCAGTTTGACCGCGCCAGAAATATTTTTCCGGGTAGCGTCTGGCTGTTTGCGGCAATTGCTGGAACACCGAACCGCCGCACTCCAAGCAGCCAGAAGCGGGAGAAGGCGCTGCTGGAACACAATTTCAGCTATGCGCATGCGCACAAGCAGTCTGGCAGCTGCTGGAACGAACGAACGGGGTGACTTTTGGTGGTGGTGAAGCGTGTTGCGGCTCGGAGCTAGCGCTGCGCTCGGCAGGCAGTACAGTCTTTGAGCGGCGCCTGTGTAGAGTGTAGTCAGAGTAGACTGTGCTGCAGTCGCCTCTACCGTAGCGGACCGAGCCGAGCCGACCGCCTGAGCCGCCATGGCCGCCCGAGAAGACCCTGGGCCGGAGCTCGCCGCGGTCGCCGTCGGCGTGGACGCCCGGCCGGGCACTGCCAAGCTGGCGACGGCGCTCGCAGACTGCTTCGTGGCGAGGCTGACCGCCGCCCTCGAGGTCACCGCTGCCAGGGTGGACTACTACTTGGACAGGGTGCACGCCCACCAGGTACATGCAAGGTCGCTGCCGAGCTCCGGGCATACGTCAGGTCTGTCGTAGCTAGAGGAATAGGTAAAGGTTTCATATAGGTAGACATAATTTCTCAGTACTTAATTACGACATACCTTACCTTAAAATACGCGTTTTGCAAATGTCTTTCAAGCGCCGTTACATTTAGTCTGCCAGCTTTTGTAATATTGAAGTTTGAATACAAAATCCACCAAATACGGCACATTTGCTTCCGATCGCCTGAATTGGAGGCTGCGCAGCGCGATGTTCATTTGTTGTAAACCACGTGATTATGTGGCTAGCGAATCACAGCACAAAGAAGAGTATCGTCGTCGGCCTACCGCCGCGCAACATGCAAATAAGAATTTCTGACGTTGGAAATTAAATATGCGCTAATGTTTTTATATACGAAACCGCATAATGATTACGGGATGTGAAAATTAACGTCTTAACATGAATTTTCAATTATTTCATTTTTGAAATCCCTTGATTACACTTTCAGACGGACGATAAAATAAATAAAACAAGCTATACCTGCTCTATGGTTGACAGGTTCTTGTATGTACCCTTGTCCGGTCAGTAACAGTTACTGGCCTCGTAAAATGAAGATTTAGAATCACTTTATATTCTCAACTACAAAGTACTGTAGCACGTTTTACTTATTTTATATGTACGAAACAGTCAACTAATTCCAAATCTTCTTTTTACGAGGCCATTAACTGTTACTGACCGGACAAGGATACATACAAGAACCTGTCAACCATAGAGCAGGTATAGCTTGTTTTATTTATTTTATCGTCTGTCTGAAAGTGTAATCAAGGGATTTCGAAAATGAAATAATTGAAAATTCATGTTAGGACGTTAATTTTCACATCCTGTAACCATTGTGCGGTTTTGTATATAAAAACATTACCGCATATTTAATTTCCAACGTCAAAAATTCTTATTTGCATGTTGCGCGGCGGTGAGGTTTGGTTACCATTGGCCGACGACGATACTCTTTGTGCTGTGATTCGCTAGCCACATAATCACGTGGTTCACAACAAATGAACATCGCGTTGCGCAGCCTCCAATTCAGGCGATCGGAAGCAAATGTGCCGTATTTGGATTTTTTATTCATACTTCAATATTACAAAAGCTGGCAGCTTAAATGTAACGGCGCTTGAAAGACATTTGCAAAACGCGTATTTTAAGGTAAGGTATGTTGTAATTAAGTACCGAGAAATTATGCCTACATATATGGAAACCTTTCCCGAGGAATAAACGGTTCTCCGAAAGCTAGAGTACTTTCCTTGAAAAGGCAATTCTGAGTTCTCAATCTAGATAACTTTTAGTAGAAACTACTGAAATTTCGAAATGTTCATCAAAGGTATAGATGGAATGAGTGCGTACACGGCTGACGGTTTAAATTCGGTTTTTGACTGTTGAGAACATAACTATTAAGATCTGGATCACATATAAATGGTTGCCATCCAAGTCGCGCATCATTCTTATACTTCATAATTTGGGTAGTTCCTGAAGCAAAGCGTTTTCCACGTGAAATGCATGCCAGTTATGAACCGATTGATACAAATTTCATTAAGGAACACTTTGGTAAGGCCGGTATTACACTATCAAATTATTGGACAAACAATTGGAGAAATAAAAATTGGACGTAGTGTAATGGAAACGTCGTCCAATTTCATCAAATGTAAGGCCTTGGCCTGAATTTGATAAAAATGGCTCGTCTTGTTTCCTGCAATGGGAAATGGGACCGTTCGGAGCGCTAGTAGTATTACAGCCTTCTTGGCACGACAGCTGTTTTATTTGCAGGTTAAATGTCTGACATAACGTTCGTATTCGTAAACATGACTGATGACAAATTTGTGTACTGAATTCCAGGAACAACAAAATTGATATGAATGTATAAATCATGGGGCGTTGTATAACAGGCACTGTGCGTCACGTCAATTGTGTAGCCCAACACACCATGTGGCGACGATGAGATTGCGTTACAATCCGTGATGTAAGTCATAAAATACTATCGGAATTGAATTAATATACCTAAATATTATTTACGGTCAAAGCAGATTTTATAATGTACGTTTCTAGTCAACTTGGTGGGTTAAGTGCTGGGAAGTGAAACAACTTTCAAAACATAATGTTTGCAAGCGAAAAGACGTACTTATAAATACGTCAGTTTTTGTAAGGGAATAATTTACTTTATCAGCTATGTTTCCCCCTTAAATTGTTAATGTCATAAATATTTTATTTTCCTCTTTGCCAGTGCCGACATTTTCCATTTAAAACGTTATTTAATGAAATTTGCTTTATCAACTTATCTTATTAGTATACACTGTTTGCGTCAGCCTTTTGTTACTCTATTGCAAACTGAAGAATGGAGAGCTACAAATCAATCAGCAGTGAATTACGGCCCGGCTATATTGCCGACGACAAAACTCCTGTTTCTCGTAACAAATTTTATCTCGCTCTGACACCCACGGTTTCAGCAAAGTGTCCCCCTCACCCCTTCTAAATCCACACACAACGGAACTGCAGTATAAGCAACAGCTGAGTATAACACTGCCAGTTTAAAGCAAATTTAACAAACTATTGGATGATAGTGTAATAACCCCTTTAGCGTTTCATCCAATTTCTTTGTCAAAGAATAGGACCAATATTCACCCAATTTTTTCGTCCAATTCTTTGGCCAATAATTTCATAGTGTAATAACTGCTTAATCGCGTAGTACACCCAGTTCCTTAAACAGCCATCAGCAGCAGGTTTTTGACACCGCAAATGATTGGTACTGCACCTTTGTTGACTTGTAAAACCTTCGCTTTTTTACCCAATAAAATACTTTCTGGAATGAAAGTACATCTAAAAGATTTTTCATATCTCCTATGCCTGACAATTTGCGTAGCTTACGTCGCTGCAGATGTTCTGTGGCAGTCTCCTCAATGAAATTTAGCCGCGATGGAGTAGCCGAGCGGTCTAAAGCGTCACGCTGCGGAGCGCGCGGTTTCTCGCCGTGGATTAGTCCTCCCTGGGGCATGGGTGTGTTTGTCCGTAGGTTAGTTTACCTAGGTTATAGTTTGTAAGCTACGGACTGATGACGCAGTTTGATCCGATACATTTAGACATTTGAACATTAAATTTATCAAACTGTAGTCTGAAGAATTAGTCAACTAGTCACATTTAAGGCATATAATGACAGGAAAACGTTTATTGCGTATAGTGTTATTTCAAGGCTTAGCGACAGAGGATTAGATAGGTACCATTTCTCCATGAAGAATTAGCAGACTTTTTCGAAAACTATACTCGATGTTCATTACAATGTTTCATCTACGAATAAAAACAAACTTTGCATCAATTTATCAATAGTACAGAGCTTGGTAATTTCCTAGGACCCGTTAATACTGACAAAGTGGCCGTCACTTTACGTGACGTCATATCTTATTAAGGTCGTATACTTTTCATGTAGGAACTTGCATTTCGATTGCAGAGTAATAGCTTTGGTTTTGTTTTTCGCGTATTTTTAGGCAAATGAGGATAATTAGAACCCCAATAGAATATAAAGTCCTTCCTCAGACACACAGCCGTTGGTCAGTTTTAAGTATCCTATCTTCTGAATCCTCAAATGAACTAATTACTGTGTTGCACAAATAATCAGTTAACTGTTTCTTCTGGCTTTCAAGCAAACACATTTCACGTAGAAGACGGTCGTAAGAGCTGCATTTTGAAACGCAGTCTCTTTAAAGATGCGAAGTTTTTCGTGACGTATGGGACAACGTTGATTTCCAGGAACATTTCATGAAAAAAAAATTAGCTTTTGTCGAAATCTAAAAATTTGGGCGGGGGGTGGGGGAGATGAAACTCTTGGGGGGGGGGGGGGGAGAGATGAAACTCTTTGAATTGCCATGTTGCAAGCACAATATCAGTATGTTTAACTTCTCTAGTCATTTGCTGAAATTATATCATGCTGTTAGGCTTCAAACAATATGTACGCTAATTTCGGCCTCACTGGATGAATTAAATATCTGCATCCTAAAGTGTGACGATGGCAACTATCAGGAGATAGCGCCGCGTATTAACCAAAATCCGATACTCCCCTCTAGAAGCCCGTATGAGACGAGCGTGATTTCGCGTTGCTTACCGCTACACAGGTCTTTCTAGTACAGCTAAGAACTGGCAACATCGTTGCTAATATTTGACAACACTGTGACAGTGCACTTCCCAAAGTGGTACTGAATTGTCTCGCTAAGTTCACTTGACATTCCTCTTCTGCTTTCATGACTCACGCTGTATAATGCCCATGTGGTATGAGACAAACTTAACTTTGGCACTCAAGGAATGCTGTTCTTCGTGTAGGTGACTTTCAGGCGATCTTTCGCGATGCGTTAGAGGCTCAACATCGAATATGTGAGAGACTGATGGAACCAGGCGGCAGCGTGTGGTTGGCCATGTGGTTCTGCTTGTCTTGTGATAAAACGGTGGTGTGAGTCGGCAGTTCTAATCTTGGTTGGGGACAGAGCGTTTGGGGATAGTATTTCATTTTGCTTAGTTTTATTTTACTTTATACGCTGCAGATTGTAAGAAGACTCTTTAACAGCATGACAAAAGCTTGATACAATGTCTTTCAGAAAGGTAGTCCAAATTAGGGAAATGGTATTGTCTTCGTTGTTTCGCCATACAAACGCCTTTGAAGAAATTCGAATTAACCTCCGATACGAACTTTTACTACCCCTTAGGACCCACATGCTGGGGATACTTACGGAGGAAGTGAACATAATGATTAATATAGTATGCCTGTGTTGCTTTAGAACGTGGCTGAAACGTATTCACATAATTTAGCTCATACTTACCGTAAGGAATCAAACCACACTAAAACATAGTACAGTTACGTCCTGTGTCTTGATGAAAACGTGAACTGAAACAAATTACATGAAGGGCTTATCTGAAAGGGAAAGGATAGAGATTTAAACCAGAAATAAGTGTTAACCATATTAGTGCCATTTGATTGGAACAATGGTTGACAATTTTTGCCCCTCTAATGTACTATGTATTAGTGTAATAATATGCACATCATTCAAAATGGGTGGTCTGCTCCGTTCATATCGTGTCTGAAATACACATCGCCACCTTTTCTGTGGATGACCACTCAGCAACACTACAGAATTTTACGTATCCAGGGCGATGAGCGGCAGCAGGCGCTGTGGGCAGAGGGCGAGGCAGCGCTGTGTAGCGCCGCCACCGCTGCTGCCGGCGAGTGGGCCGCGGAAAGCTCTGCCAAGAGGCAACAATGTTACTGAGCCTAAATGTTGTGTGTCAAAAATTAAATACGTTACGCATATGCTCGCTTTACACACGTGGCATCAGCACGCACGAGGGAGGTGAAATTAAAATTGTCAACAGCAGGTTTCGATCGCAAAGACTTGAATGTGCAAGTTACGCACTCACGATGTAGCTGGCCTAGACGTCTTCTAACTGAACGCCGCAGTCTACAGTGTTGCCAGATTGTGCAGTAGCCGGACTTAGAGTGAATCAGCGCGGCCACTTTTATTGTCCCATGTCGCGATAGGCTCGGACTTAGGCTCAGCGGCGGCCGGCCGGCGGCCAGGTTTTCTGTCAAAGTGGAAATCGAAGAAAACGGCATTGCGAACTATATATATCGAATGTTCGAGTCTTGCTCCACATTCGGTATGACAAATGCGAAGCGGTTGATTTAAATTGTATTTGTGATAGTGCGTTGAATTGTGATTTTTCTTGTTCTTTTCCGACTCAGTATGTGATTGCCATTTGAAATATCGATATAAAATCGGTAATTTCCAAGAATAGTGTATATTGAACTTTCAACTGAAAACGATTTAGTGTTTCTAAACCGGAGATTGTTTGACCTATACCTAACCCTCTTAAGGCTACATTACATATCACTTTAAGTGTTAGGTTAGGTATAGGTTAAAGTATATCTTAGTACGTGAGGGCGCGTAGCGCCCGTATCACCTGTTAAACAATAAATACATTTGCAGTTGTAAGTTATGTATCATTTTAGGCAGAGGTTCTGATTGCAAGCGTACTTGGAAATTACCGAAATATCGGCATAACTGAAGATAGGTATACCACCTGTCAGCTTTAAGCCATGATGTAATCACAATCTCGGAAAACACTTATATGGGATAATATCTTAATATTAACGTGTTGTAGATAATAGTTATAATCGTAAATTACATATATCAGAATGCACCATCCTTGACATACCATCGTCTAAAACTCGGCCACAACATTATTAGTCACGCCACATAGCAATAAGCACGTACACATGCTAATGACACGGGTGATACTCTTCAGATAAGCCAGAATTTCATAGAATCACGTCACAAAACATAGGAATTAGCTATATAAATTAGCTGTTCCGCCATGTACGCTTTGTCACTGGTGGCGAAGCGAGTTGAACGTCAGAGATATATCCATCTGAATGCCGTTTCCTTCGATGTACACTGGTCCTAGGAAATCACTCAGAGCTTACTTTTCAGTTAATCCACATAAATGTTCAGATAGGAAAATTATTCGTTCAGGATTCCTCATCGCGTTTGTACCTTACTAGCAATATTAAACTGCTTCTGAAGGAAAGACGTCTAATTGTATAATAGTGTTTCGTGAGATATTGGGGAAGACTTCTGTTAGCCTGTTGACATAACTCTGCTGTAAAGGTGTTTCGTAGGATTCTAGTTTCGCGGAAAGTACGGAAGCATCGTGCAACCGACGATTTTGAAAAATGGTTGACAGGTCTCCTGAGTGACAGAATGGATGTGAACGGTATTAATTTCCAAGAATGCTTGCAATCGAAGTAGCTCGGTGTGAAATGATATACATCGAACGCACAAAAGTAAATAGATGGTTTCTTAACCGGGTTCGGGCGCGTCAAGGAAATTTCTCGCTTGACCTATACCTAACTTTTGCCTTCAAGTGATCTGTACCATTGCCTAAGGAGGTTAGGTATAGTTGAAACGAAGCATTTTTAGTACGTCAGGGCGTTACGCGCCCGAATCTCCGGTTCAGAAACTCAACATTTACAGTTGCACTTAGATTAAGTTAACCGTTTTCATTTACATTTCTCTAAGTTGACTTTACAATTTCTATTTTTCGTTCCTCGTTGGTATTCTTATTCGATCAAACGGCCGCTAGTCAAATTAAAAATCTACCGTAATTTGAAGTTCCAAGATGCTACTGCATGTCGTTAAAACAGTGAACATCTTGCTCGGAAAGTGATATTACGATGGAACTAGAAATTATATTTTTATGATTTATTGTATTTACTCTTAGTCGCCCTGAGTCCGTTATTTAAGTCTTGTTTACGGATATGACGATGGACCGCTAGCACTAAACCGGTCACTTAATAAACATAAGTAATATAGAGACTGGCTTTGCAGATTTTCATTCAAATATGGAACGCGGGAACTTCCTGAAGACGCTTATCTAATTTTAGTCTTTCTTTGTATTATGTAAGTAATCTTGCTCCTACTAATGCAGAGATATTGATTAATGTCCTATTACGGAAGGAGAAACATTGAGTAGTGGTTGTTTGCACGAGGAAGTAGACGGCATGGGGACGTTTCACTTACGAACCACGAGAGGATCCGACAGTGTCGCAAAATGTCTACTAAAGATCAGTGCATTAGATACCCGTAGGTTGAGAAAGAGCATTTAAGTTTCTGTGCCGTAATAAATTTGTGGAACGTTAAGAGTATTCAAAGGCATTTTACTAACTATCTGAAAAACTAAATACCCGTCTGTTGCCTATGTAAGAACATTTTTAGGTGTACACAAACATTCACAATCTGATCTGATGTTTTACGCGTTTATTTCACCTGATTCCTCATTTGACCGAAACCCGTGCAATACTAAGTTGCAAATATTATGATGTAAATGAAGTCACTTTTACGAGTAGTAAATATTTAGGAAAAAACTTTTTCAAACATTAAAATTACTTGTGATTCATTATAATAACGGAACTGCCAGCGAAGTTAAGTTTGTTCTTGTTCTGTTATGGATACTGCCCCTGAGCGTGTATGACCAGCTAGACAAGACAAAAGCCTGCTACCCGCAATGTCTAATAAGTAGACGAGAATTTCATGCACTATAAATTCCCTATGCATGCACTATCAAACTACAAAACATGCACGATCAGCAGAAATAATCATTTAAAAAAGCATTATCGTTTTTACTCTATTTTCAATTCCATGTTTGCACATTTAACTAACAAAATTTCTAAATTCTTCTCCGTCAAGTTTCTGCGTTTCACTGTCAAATTATTTTTGTAGAGAAAATGATCTCTCTACACAAGACAATACGCGCACTTTTAGTGAACATATTTTAGTGTACCAGGTCAGATTTTTCACTCAGGATGCCATCACAATACTTTCTTCTTCACAGAACTTAAAAATGCAAAGTCTGGGCTTCCTTAAGCACTGCCCAGCTTATTCTTTGCAGCTACTGCCACTTTCACTTGGCCTTGACTGAGGTGTTCCTGGAATTCTTCAGTAATTGAAATTGAGTTTACCAGTGGTAGAGACGTGGCCTCTAATTTTGTACTTTGAGGGCAATGTAGAGAAATTTGATGTAAATTCAACCCTGCAGCACATAATTGCATTTAAATGCTCTTTGTGCGTCTCATGCATATGGCATCTGGCTGGAAAAAATTTACTACCTAAAATAGAAATTTTTTTAGAACAAGACATTGCAGTATTTATGTTACGTATGTATGAGTTTCATTTAATAGCATTGAAATTGTCAGCTTAGAACACTGCCCCACCTAGTAAGGATGGGTGGAGTAAGCAATGGGAACTAAGACGCTCTCTGTACGCAGCTACATGGGCAGGGGCTATTGAAAATAACTTCATAAAACGAGTCATTTTAAACTGACTTTTTAATAGGTTTGAGAACATTACAATTGATACATCCATACATTTTACACATACCTTTTCAGTTGAGCATATCAAACGGACAATTACGTCTTGCTAAAACGGTAAAGCAACACCACTGTGCTTTACTAGGAATGGTACTGTTTGGAGGTGGTATACCGTTGCCTTCTTACGTACCAAGCCAGTTATAGGGGGCCCTACAGTTTAACGTGGGTTCCAAACCACGGTGCTACTCGATATTTTTCACATTAGCAACACTGCCAGAGGTGAAAGTGAAAAGTGACAGACAAAAAATCTCAAAACCTGGCGGGGATCGAACCCGCTGTATAACGATACACTTAAATTTTACTTTTTGTTTATCTTTGATCAGCGATGCTTATCGCCTCCGGTTCCCTCTGACTCGGAATGCAACTAATTTAATTTCGTTCGTCATTTTTTACTCGGAAACAAGCAAGACGGGACCGTGATAGTTTTTTCTCACTCTCTGGTCTGTATCTAATCGGTGTAGGCGTCTTTCATACCTGTATCTACTCATGTAAGAAGAAGAATGCAAACTGTTGCTGAAAATATATTATTTAAATTTAAAACTCCTCCAAGCCAAATATTTAATTTCTTAATGTTTTCAGCTCCTTCGCAGCTGTAATAGTTTAATGTTCAGACGCCATTACAATCACTTTGCATTGTTTGCAAATTTCTATCAATCAATCATCCTTATACAATAATTTGATTTTAGAACCTGCAGTCATTTCTTTTGTAATTTCACGAAGTCCGATCCTTTTCTTATTACCAGTAACTTCATGTTTCACCCACGGTCACACAATGAAAAGCGAAGTGAACATTCATCTCCTACGGAAAGTATCTCGAATTTCACGGATTAAATAAGTTATCATTTCCAGCTTCTACAATACGAAGTGCAGGATCCAGCTAGATACTTTCCGTAAGTCTTATAACGTGCTGTTGATTGTATGGTGCCCAACTTTAATATGCAACCCGCGGTTTATTTGTTTTAATGTTCATTTTGTGCTGTACTTTAACTTATTTCAAATGCAAAGATTCGGTGCCATCAATTCCTTCTCCAAAATATAATCGCGGAATCTACTTTAACAGTTACGGCATCATACGAAGCAAGGGCAACGTTATACCAAGACCTTTTGGATTTGTAGTCTGGCACTCTACCACTGAGCAATCGAGGCGCACCTTTTACGCCTAGCTAGAAATCAATGAAGTGATATCAGGCATTTAAAACATAACTCAGTACATTATCATCGATCAAATGGGTAGTTTTGTTCTTGAATTTCAAATATGCACACACCGTGAAAAAGACCAAACTACTGAAAGTGACTTCATGCATAACGCCAATGAAGTACTTAGTGGGACTACTAGCCTCAGTAGGAACAGGAACCCTGTGCCCAACGCCAGCTGCAGCGGTCGTGAGTGGGACCCGCCACAGGAAACCTCGGCGATAGCTCGCTGCGGTCTGGCACAAAAGCTCCATCCATAATAGCAAAAGAAGCAACATCCAAACAATTTTAAACATCTTTTCATAACATCTAACAAATGACGCATGAATATTAAAGTATTTTAAAAATTGCAACTTGAGTTGCAAAGCAGTTCCATGATTAGTAAAATTTCCTTTGTTAATAGACTTCATACTCATTGTTATTGAAACTTAATTATTCGCTACTTGTATTTTTAAAACGTAACTTCTAAATCTCGGCATGCTACTGTATTTAGTTAAGACGGTGAACATTTTGTACAGATAAGGTACTGTGAAACTGCAAAAGATAATATACTGACGTGGCGGTTATTTAGGATGTAGTTCATAGAGTTGTCATTTATTTCTTCAGATATGATGTACATCTGGCCTTAAACAGATCATATGCAAAAGAGAAACGATCTGAAGACTCAATCTGCAGACTTTTTCAAAGAAACTATAAGAAACGACAAAAGTATATAGAACTGAGAATAATGTAAAAAATTACCTGGCAGCACTGCTGGTGTTAAACTGTAGCAGCCGGCCGCGGTGGCCGAGGGGACAGAGGCGCTCCAGTCGCGGTCTGCACGGCCACTACGGTCGGGGGTTCGAATCCCCCCTCGGGCATGGATATTTGTGCCGTACTTCGGATAAGCTAGTTGATAAGCAGTTTGTAAGTTCAGGGACTGACGATCCCATAGTTAAGTCCCATAAGCTACACAAACATTTGAAACATTTCAAACTGTAGCATTTAGTCAGTAGTTACTACCTCTCAAAATTAACCAAAATTCGATGACAATGGGATTCGTGTGGCACATAACCCCTAGTAAGTCATACAATTTAGCCTGTACCAAACTCTTCGCTGCCTTATAAGAGTGTTTAATCTTCTCTTCCTCCACAATGTGTCGCTTACGCTTCCTCTGAATGGAGAAATACTTAAAACGTTCAACTGTTTATTAATCTCCAAACTGGCTAGTGTTGGTTCTTAGTTTCTATGCAAAAGTTTGACTTCCAATCATTACTACTCGTAAACTTACGTACTTCATCCTAACCTTGCAAACTTTATATTTAAAGAGCACTTCAAACAATTCAGATAAGTTAATCACGTGAAGTGCTATAGATTCATCGTTCAGATAAAGTACCTAGTAAATAATGGTCGATTCAAAAGTTTATCCCCTCTTGCCTAACGTATTTTGAAATGTCGAGTGCTAACGTGAAATACAACATAGAGAATGAAGCCACACGTCCACTTCAGAATTGGTTTCCACAAGGTATCTAAAATATCCCCAGTAGTCGCTCAGTTACCTTTAACACTGGTTTTTCTTCCCGCTGGCTATGCGATCTCTTGACTTGGAGGAAATGACTCCACGACCAGCAACGCAGCGGCAGGGGCGCAGTCTCATATTATTCGCTGCCCTCACAAAGGGTTAACAACTCCACAATACAATCTAGCCGTGTATTGGTTTACAATAAGTCTTTATGTGCTCGTAACAGACCTAATAGTGTTAATGTTTTAAAATGTCTCAGCTAGTCACTTGGAAAATATTACGCCACATTTCTGTATTCACACTTAAGTTTCAGGTACAGCAGCTTCATGAGGTCTAAGGGTGTGTGAAAACGATCTTGAAGCCAATATTGGAGGTACTCCAAATCAGACATGAATAGTCGCTGAGAGCAGAAAAAGGCCCTCCACAGAATAGGGACTTCGAAAGTGGTCAGATGATTAGGTGTCAATTGTCAAATGTCTGTAAGCGATACACACACACACACACACACCTAACATCCATAGGTCCAGTGCTTCTGATGTGATAGTGAAGTGGAAACGTAAAGGGTCACGTTGACCACGAAAGTGTAAAGGCAGACCTCGTCTGTTGACAGACCGCCGTACCTTGAAGTGTCGTACAGTATAATAAGAAAGACATCTATCATTATCAGCACAGGGCTTCTAAACTGCCTCAGGATCCATTAAAAGTACTATGAAAATTATGCGTGAGGTGAGAACTTGAATTTTGTGGTCGAGCAGCTGCCCATTAGCCAGACATCACCCAGGTGATTGCCAAACGACGCCTAGTTCGTTCTAAGGAGCGTAAGCTTAGATTGAACAGTGGAAAAACATGTGAAGTGACGTAAGATACACAATGATTGCAAGCTAGGGCAGTGTGTATGGCGAATGACCGCTGAACGTAATCTGCCAGCGAATAGTGCCAACAGTAAAATTAGGAAGCAGTGGTGTTACGGTGAGGTGTTTCTTATGAGAGGGCTTGCTTCCTACCGTTGAAAAGCAATTCGGGTATGGCGATTCGATCATTAAACACTATCGAGCATCTGTTCACAATCCACGGCCTGTGGCAGACTGGTTACACTACACTAGTGGAAGGCATCATTATGATGTGTTGCAAAATGAAAGGTTAAGGTAGGGGAGAGGACGTTATGCAAATGGTTTGTTCACTTGATATTAAAGCATAGGAGTGGCTGCCCACCATCAAACTTCAAAGTAATAAAACCCATTCAAAATTGTGTAAAGGGGGCTATCTAATTTGAATTATTTGAGTAAAGAAATTTGTTTTGACTCTTTTTCTCTGAAGTCTAATGTCAGATGTTCACATACAATTCAACACAGATCAAATTTAACCAACCTATTTTACAAAACAATATATATTCCTACAGCAAGTGTCGGGGAAGTCGAAGTAATGGTATTCGATTCTAAACACTTAAGACAACCCACGTTTAACTGGAATCGTGGCGTAATCGAGAGAAATATTCAGATACCAGATTACTGTGAGTTTATCAAACGTTTTCACTAGTCCGAAAACGTGAGCACCTCAAAACACTAGCAAATGCACGCGATACGGTACCAAACTGTGCCGGCTGGCTATGTCAGCAACGCGATGGCTGGGCGGCGGCTGCGAGTGTCGATCGCTGCAAGTCGCAAACCCGGTGATATTTCAGCCTCGTATTCCAGAAGTAATATTAAACTAAGATCAGCCAACTTCGACCCGCCGGATCTTAATGCCTACGATCTCACTAGTTTGGCTATATGGTGCCACTAAAATTGTCGTGTGAAGACGAATGTACTGTAGGCAGAGATGACACCAGAACTATGACAATTGCAATTAGCGCGTCGATGCATCTAATATCAGGCAGGCTGACCTTGTTCTCGGCTTGCCGATACTCAGCGCTATTGGAACAAGTTTTGGAGCAAATCCAAAATTTGGTACCACACAAAGTACAGCTGATCGAAGAAAAGTATAAAACTGAGAGCAGAAGAGAAGCGTCTGCTGTCCTCGGCTGCCCAAACACCAGTCTCCTTCTCTCCACTTCTAAAATCTGTCTCCTTTCTTGAAAGCCTTCGGACAGCCAAACAGTAGCCAAATGTCAGCTCTCCCGCATTTCCACTAGTTGGGCCTCGCCATTACGTCCAGCGTTGTCGCGGTAGCGGCGGGTGGCCTTCAGGCACCTTAGAAAACGCGGCCAGCAAGTTGTTCCCAGCAAACGGCCACTCCCTCACTACTGTACAATTGCGGCGCCCACCAGCTTGGCGCCAAACGTACAATGTCCTAATGGGTGCCACCCTTGCGTTCGCCAACTAGGCGCCAGACATCTCGGCTCTCCCTTCACAAAGCACCATACACTGCCCATGGAGACATACTGTACTGCTCCAGACGCTCCCGCCTAGACTAAGACAGCGTCGGTTCCACCAGTCAGATACTTTGAAGGCTCACGTCTGTCCTACCTGCTGTGGCCTTAGGCCGTAAGGCCACCCTCGTGCTCGCCACCGGTCGGCGTTAGCTGTGAATGCGTGTTCCTCCCCCCCCCCCCCCCGCTACAGGCCTCATCACAACCAAGTAACAGAATATTTCTTTCACCACAAGTTATTAAATCGATAACCTACAAATAATACAATAAAAGTAACAAGGTTGTTGTCCTTTTACTTTCGGGAAGCAATGTGACAGTACTGAAATCTCAGTAACATTCCTGTAATACACTGGTTGCACAGTGTTGAACCCTATAAAACACGTCTGGAATGATCTGGAACGCAGACTTCTACGAGGCCTGAATGATCTATACCTCCTCAATGCAGCATTCAATGAAGAAACGTATCTTATGATGGCAAGTACGCCTAGGAGTAAAAGCTCAAGGCTAAGGGTGGGCCAACACCATCACCAATCCCCCCTGGGGGACCACAGCTCTTTCGTGGGTACGTGTGGCCCACACGGGCTCCCGAGCCGAAGTAGCCTTTCTTCCTCCCAGGCTGCTTAACACTCCCCCCCCCCTCCTTCCGTTCGTGCCTTTGCCCGGAGACGGGTGTCTGAGTAACTGAAGGTCATCTCCTTTTCTACGCTTTCCTTTTCCTACTGGTCCTTCCTTTCACTCGCCTTTTCCGCTCATTCTTCTTACTCTGTTGTTCCTACCTTGGAGCCATCCATACCATCTCCGCTTCGGCGTTTGAGATTCTTTTCTAACTTCTCTCCCTCTCTACATCCTCTATTCTTCTTCCTTCCTCCCCGTGCGTGTCTGAAGGCCGACCCACGCATCCCTATGCATAGCAGGTGACGGGGTAATGCATAATTCCCCACTCTGGGTAGAAAAGTAGGGCATCTAAGTACCCCCTGGTAGAGGCCCAGGCCAGGGACGGGTGATTACCCAAGCTGATACCTTCCGACCATGCCGATTGGTCCCTCCGTCCGTTTCTCGGGAGGTGTGACCTGAGGTGCGAACAATCACCTAAGGCGGGGTAGCCCTCAGTGAGAGTCCCCATTAGGAAGGAGCGCGCCATCGGAGACGCCAGTAATCATGGGGGACACTTCTGCAATGATCTCTCTCTTCCTGTTAGAAACGGATAACGCCTTTCAGGCTCAAAAACTGATACGTACCACCCTTTTGCACAACTTCCCAGTAAAAGTCGAAGCCCACCGTACCCTTAGTCACCTGGGGTGGTCTACTCTCGATCCCTCGACGGGTTATCGGACAAAGAAATAAGACTATTTGACTGATCAGGGCGTCATAGGGTTATGAAAAAGGCTGGTACAGGTTTGATACTAACCCAAAGTGTATTTTTGACTTTTGACAAGGTGGATCTCCCTTCCAAAATCAAAGCAGGATACGAAATCATATCAGTTCGCCCCCCACCCTTATATCCCGAATCCCACACGATGTTACCAGTGCCACAGGTATAATGATACCCGTGAGTCTTGCCCTCATGCAGCCAAATGCGTCACCTGAGACAGGGACGCTCATGAGGGGGACTGTCCACCTCCATCCCCTCACTGCTTCAACTGCATGGGCGACTAGGCTGCTTCATCCAGAGACTGCCCTGTTTACAAGAAGTGGGTAATCTAAGAAATAAGAGTACGCGAAAAAGTTTCAACCTCTGCTGTGCTGTATTTACCTGCTGAGAGCTCAGCAGGCTTTCGACCGGTTAGTACCTTTCGACCTCTGCTGTGCGGAAGGTACTAACTGGTCGAAAGCCTGCTGAGCTCTCAGCAGGTAAATACAGCGCTGTCCTTGCCTCTCCTCGCCCTACTAAGGAGGTTGGCACAGAAATGTGTGACCTTACTTTTAGCGACACGGTTGTCAGATCGACCAGTCCAAAGATTGCCCGATCAACCTCTCCACTCACTTCCTCTCACCGAAAAAGTCATCAGCAGCTTCTCCCAAATCATGGGCGTCTAAATCGGATGCCCGGACTTTCAAGAAAGAGCCTGTCCGTGACGATTTCTTAAAATCTCAGCCTGCACAACCTACGTCTGTGTGCACAACTCGTCATTCCTCTAAGAAGGCACACAGAAGACAGTTCCTCTTCTTCCCCGCCACGGCGCAACTCACTGTCACGCCATCTAGCAGTGGCACCACCCAGTCTTCCTCTGTCTCGCCGGGGCACGCTACTGCTAGCCTATCATCCGGCCCTTTACTGGTGGAGGAAGCTGCCCCTGCCGATAAATCCTGGCAGGTGGCACACTCCAGATGAAGCAATGGAATATGACCCTTTACCTATAGATTCCAGTAGCAGCGTTCCCTTGAAGTCAGACCCTCAGTGGCCAGCGAGGTGATCTCTTCTAGCTTTTTCTTCATCTTCTCACCTTATGAAGAATGGAATATTTGCGGCATTTCCTTCCAACAGAGAAGAATTGAAACTACTACTCAGATGGCACCGTCCATTCGTGGTCGGACTTCAAGAAACAACATAGTTTGTTTCACAATAAACCTCTGCGCGCTTTGACATGCCCCCTGTGGAGGTTATTGCGGCCCATGGAGGGGTTATGTTGCTATTTAGAGATGACATCTACTACCATCCTATGCCACTGCACACTCAACTACAGGCAGTTGCCGTCTGCATCATTCTTTCCACCTTTTCCTTTTCCCTTGGTAACATCTATACCCCATCGTCTTCTGCCTTTACTAGGGCAGATGTGCTGCACCTTGTTGCCCAACTTCCTTCCCCCTTTTTGTTGTTTGGCGGTTTCAACGCCCACCACCCCCTATGGGGTTCTTTCTGAGAGAGGCTGTCACAGGGGCACACCCTGTGGTCTTCAGGTGTCTCATGGGAGAGTATGAAAACTCGCATTTCTGGATCGTTGCCGAAAAGTGACACATTATTTCTCTTAATTTTCCAGGAGTCGCTGCAGGCCGCAGACAACTTCCTGAAGGTGTTCGGCGCTGACATGGCGCTGCACGCGGACCTGGAGGACTGCAGCGAGAGCGCGCGACTGGACGCGGCGCGGCTGCGCGCGGCGGCGGAGTCCGCACGCGACCTGCGGCGGTGCGAGCTGCAGGAGCGCTGGCCCGACCAGCGGGCCGTCGTGGCAACGCTGTATAGAAGAGCCGGGCAGCCCGCCAGCCAGCAGGGCGGCCACTGGCTGGGCCGCGGCGCCGCCCTCTGGCTGTCCGCGCCGTACGCCCTCCACGTGTAAGCCTCCACTGCCCTACTACTGGAGCACGTGTCGCGTCCTGCCAAAATACCACTCTCCTACCTGCACGTCTCGCTGGCCGATAAATTCTGAGCTTCCTAGGGTCGCCTAGGTGTCAGTTGCAGAGGGCAGTCGCAAAGTACGTAGAGATGGCACTAGATGTCAGGTGCATAGAGTTCTGTTTTTCATGACGCAAAATTTCATTCCCTGGGTGGGGCGAGCTGGCAGCACCTGAGGCGCTCTTCGACCTACAGAATTGGCACATGTTAAGAGCATATATACAAAACACAATGGCAAACAAAGGGAGACAATACACATAACATTGCGACATAATTGAAGATGAAACATTGGAAATGAAGTGCTGTTGTGCAGTACATAAAATCACATGGCGACACTAATGGGGAAAGATGCACTGATTCAGTGAATCACATGGACAGTTAAAATACATGGGCGTCAGCTGTTGGTTGGCTGTTCGCAGTAGCATTAAAAAACTTAACACACCAACAGAAATAAAGAAGAGGCAGATGGATGGCATGAGTCTATATAGGGGAGCAGCGAAAGGCTGCAGAAAAAGGGGGAGAGAGTGGAAGATGGGGCGAACAGTTGGACGGGGAGGAGGGGCCATAGGGCTAGGAGAAAGGGGGTTGGATGTCCCTGGAAGCTGTAAGGAGCAAGAGGTGGAATTCCAGAGGGACTGGCAGTAGGGGTGGCGAGGAAGGGAGTGGTGCCCTATTTGCGGAATCAGATTTGGGGGTAGGAGGGGGAGGATCAGAGCTGTTACGAGGGATAGATGTCTAGGCGGAGGACATCAGAGAGGGGGAGGGTGTGGAAATTGCCACAGGAAAGGGTAAGGTGGGAGTGAGGCAGATGGGACAGTTATGGAGGGTAAATTAGAAATCTTGGGGAGAAAGAAAGGGGTGGTGCGACCTACAATAATCGCCTGGGTTTTCGTAGGATTTATAAACAGGAGCCACTGGTTGCACCAAGTACAGAAAAGGTCGTGTTCTTGCAAAAGGCGTGGGTGGGAACTAAGAAGAGGAAGGTGGTGTCATCAACGGAAGAGGTGTATAGGGGGAGCAGGCTTAGGCATATCGGCGGTATAGAGGAGATAGAGGAGCCAAAGTATTGAACCTTGGGGCACGCCACCAGAGGGATAGAAAAGACGGGAATCGGTGTTCCAGGCAGTAACATAGGGCGGTCGGAGAGAGTGGAAGCAATGACCCGGACAAGGTTGACGGAAATAGTATAGGTTTGAAGAAGAGCAGGCCAGGATGCCAGACCCGATCATAGGACCGTTCGAGGTCTAGGGAGACAAAGATAGCAGCATGACGAGAATTGAGCTGGAGGGAGAGGAGTCGGGTAAGGCGAATGAGTTGGTCGTCAATGGAGAAGGATGAATGCCACATTGGGTGCCAGTCGGAGGTGATAATAGGTTCGATGGGATAGGGTGGATTTGAAGACTTTGCTGAACACCAGGATGAGGCAAATTGGACGGCAGGAGGCATCAGAGGGGGGAGGGGTTGTTAGGTTTAAGGAACATGAGGACATGAGAAGTTTACCACAGGCAGGGGTAGTAACCGGTGTAAAGGATGGTGGTATAGTGTAGGTAGGGTGGTTAGTAAAGGAATGGGCATTCACGGAGGTGGCGACATAATGCGAAAATAAGTGCGGTGTATTTGAGCTGTTGAATTTGTTAGTCTGCTTTGCTGTTGGGTAACACTATACGCTGTATTGAGTTTTCTTCAATAAACATAAATATAACCTCATAAATGGATGTTCTGTCACTCCTTGGTAGATTATTTACAACACTAAATATAGAATCAATGTTCGTTCTAATTTATTTGCCAATTAATTTTCGGCTTATTACGCCATCTACAGGTAAACACTTCACAGGCGTCGACAAAAACATTTGTGGTTACGTTGCAAACTTATTGGAGATAAAACACGCCAAAACTTTAGATATTAGCTTACGGCATTGTCATATTGGTCTCTCGCAATGCAAATTTGAGCTGTGCGATAAATGTCTTATAATTTAGATTTGTATTTAGTGATTATGCGACACTTCAAACATTCTAAGCTACAGTAAAATTATTGAACTTTTCATATCTTCATATCGTCAATTATAGTGTGCTTTTACATTTTGTAAAGACGATATGTCATTTTTAATATTGAATCATCTAATTTAGAACTGTACTTCACATGTACTTAAGGGAATTGGTAGTTACATGTAGGAGTTTGAATGTTGGGGTAATTTGTGGTAGCTGGGTGGTTGACTACATTATATGAAACGGGGATGTGTTCAGTTTTTCAAACCTAAATAACTCCCCAGTGGCTCTGCTGCCGGAGATAAAGGCAGTGTATGAGGTAGTCACAGTACGACCCTATATCCTTAACCCTACTCGGTGTTATCAGTGCCACCGCTTCAATCCCCCCCAGGGGGCCCACAGCTCTTTTGTGGGTACGTGTGTGGCATGCACGGGGCCCAGAGCTGAAGCGACCTTTCTTCCGCCCAAGGCCGCTTCCGTCTTTCCCCCCGGTTTGTGCCTTCGCCTGGAGACGGGCGTTTTTAGTCAGTCCAAGGTTTCTTTTTTCGTTTTCTCTTAATTCCTCTTTTCTTGGTCCTCTCCCTTTCCTTTTCTTTAGCCTTCCCCCCTTCTTTCTCCTTGTCCTCGACCCGCCCTTTCAATCTCCGCCTCGGCGTTTGAGATTCTCCATCCTTCTTCATCCCTTTCTTTCCTTCATCCTTTCTTTCCTCCCTGTGCGTGTCTGAAGGTCGACCCACGCTCTGCGTAGCTGGTGACCGAGTAAGGCATAACTCCCCGCCCCGGGTAGACATGTAGGGCACGTACGTAACCCCCGGTAAAGGCCGGGCCAAGGGAGGGGTGATTACCCGAGCTGATACCTTCCGAACATACCGATTGGTCCCTCCGTCCGTTCTTGGGAGGTGTGACCTGAGGTGCGAACAGTCACCTAAGGCGGGTGCGCCCTCAGTGAGGGCCCCCACAAGGAAGGATCGCGCCATCGGAGACGCCGGTAATCATGGGGGACACCTCCGCTATGACACCTTCCAAATCATCTATAATCTCGACCCATAAGCGTAAGCATGATGATTCTCAGCCACAGAAAGTATTGCCTAATATTCCTAAGTTCCTGGTGGTATCACATACTGACGATAGGGATTTTTCTGCAGTAAATCCGTTTATTATTCAGAAGGGTGTCGATGCGATCGCAGGTCCCTTGAAGACCTGCTCCAGGCAGCGCAACGGGACCTTGTTACTCGAAATAGATAATGCATTCCAGGCGCAGAAGTTACTTTGAGCTACACTTGTACATACTTTCCCTGTGAAAGTGGAGGCTCACCGCACTCTCAACTCTTCGCGGGGGTAGTGTTCTCTAGATCGCTGGATGGGTTATAGGACGAGGAGATATTGAACTATATGTCTGATCGGGGAGTCACGGCTGTTCATCGCGTGATGAAAAAGGTTAACAATGACCTCGTGCCAACCCGTACTGTCTTCTTAACTTTTGACAGGGTTGACCTACCATCTAAAGTGAAAGCGGGCTACGAAGTTATTTCCGTTCGCCCATACATACCAAAGCCTACATGCTGCTTCCATTGCCAAAGGTACAATCATACCAGTAAATCTTGTCCAAATGCAGCCAAGTGCGCCACCTGTGGTAGAGACGCTCATGAGGGTGATTGTCTACCTCCATCCCCTCGCTGCATTAATTGCATGGGTGACCATGCTGCTTCTTAACGGGACTGCCCCGTTCATAAAGAAGAGCTGGTCATCCAAGAGATTCGCGTGAATAAAAAGGTCTCAACCTATGCCGCTTGGAAGTTATTAGCGAGTAGGAAGCCCACTGTACTCCCATCAGGTACTTTCAGCCAGGTCCTCTCCTCCCCTCGACCAACTAAGGAGGTAGGCATTCAGACTAGCGATTTAACATTCTGTGACACTGTCGTCAGATCGGCTAGCCCGAAAATTGCTCGTTCTAACTCTCCGATCCCTTCTACCCTTTCTACAGTGAATTCGTCGACCAGTTCACACACATCCCGGGCACCCAAATCTGCTGCCTGGAGTTCAAAAAAAGAACCCGTCCGTGAAGATTTTCTCAAGACTCCGACTTCTCAATCGTCAACCGCTTCTTCAACCCGTCATGCTTCTAAGAAGGCTTCCAAAAAGAACAGCCCCCTTCTTCCCCGCCGCGGCGTTGCTGGCCTCAGCCATCTTCTGTTTCACCGGGACGCTCCGTCTGCCAGGCACACCGCTGTTTACCGGCAGTGGAAGCTGCCCCTCCTGATCAACTCCGGGAGGTGGCAGACGCGTCGATCGAACCAATGGAACATGATCCTTCGCCACTAGATGGCGATAGCAGTGCTCCCTCGAAGTCCGGTCCTCAGCGGCCGTCGAGGTGACCCCACCTGCTTGTTCCTTTTTATCTTTTCATTTTGCTTGCTTGTTAGTTTTTATCCTTATTTCTTATCTCATTTTTTATCATGGTGCTCCTTCATTGGAATATTCGTGGCATTCGTTCCAATCGGGAGGAATTAAAACTACTCCTTCAATTGCACTGCTCGCTTCTAGTCTGCCTCCAAGAAACTAAGCTACGTCCAAGTGATGGTGCAGACTTTCCACACTACACCTCTGTGCGGTTCGACCTGCCACCCGTGGAAGGTGTCCCAGCCCATGGAGGGGTTCTGATGCTCCTTAGAGACAACTATTACCATCCCATTTCATTGCATACTCACCTAAAGGCAGTTGCCATCCGCATCACTCTATCCACATTTACCTTTTCCCTCTGTACTGTCTATTCGCCATCATCTGCCATTACTAGGGCAGATGTGCTACACCTCGTTGACCAGCTCCCTTCACCTTTCGTGTTGGTAGGCGACTTTAATGCCCACCACCCCCTATGGGGCTCTTCGGCCCCTTGTCCGAGAGGCTCCCTTTTGGTGGACATGCTCAACACCTCAATCTTGTCTGCCTCAACACCGGTGCACTGACCTTCCTTTCAGACACAACACACACTTAATCCCATATAGACCTCGCAATATGCACTCCTCAGCTTGCCGGTCGGTTTGAGTGGTATGCACTTTCTGACACGAACTCGAGTGACCATTTCCCTTGTATCATCCACTTCCTGCATCATTCCCCATCTCCTCATCCCACCAGTAGGAATATTTCTGAAGCAGACTGGGGGCTTAATTCTTCCATGGATGTTTTTCACGATCAGGATTTTCCCAACTGTGACAGTCAGGTCGATTACCTCACAGAGGTTATTCTCACAGCTGCCGAACATTCCATACCTCGTACATCCTCTTCTCCACGTCGTGTCCCGGTCCCCTGGTGGACTGCTGCCTGCCGCGACGCGCTTACAGCCCGGCGCCGTGCTTTACGCACCTTCCGCCGCCACCCAACTTTGGAGAATTGCATCAATTATCAACGTATGAGAGCACAATGTCGTATCATAAACGACAGCAAAAAAGCTTGCTGGACTGCTTTTACTAGTTCTTTTAACCGTTTTACTCCCTCCACAGTCGTTCGGGGTGGCCTACGCCGTTTATTCGGCATCAAGGTTCACTCCCCGATTCCTGGCCTGACCGTGGAGAACGCAGTACTCGTGGACCCCGCTGATGTTTCCAATGCATTGGGCCGTTTCTTTGCGGAGGTTTCGAGCTCTGCCCATTACCACCCTGCCTTTCTCCCTCGCAAACAGGTAGAGGAGGCACGGCTGCCTTCTTTCCACTCTATTAGTCGTGAAAATTATAATGTCGCCTTTACCATGCAGGAGCTAGACCGTGCTCTCGTCCTGTCCCGATCTTCTGCCCTCGGGCCAGATTCAATCCATATTGAGATGCTGAAGAACCTCTCTCCTGCGGGCAAGTGTTTCTTTCTTAGTACCTACAATCGCATCTGGACTGAAAGTCATGTTCCCACAAGTTGGCGTGAAGCCATTGTTGTCCCCATCCCCAAACCAGGAAGGACAAACACCTTCCTTCCAGTTATCGCCCCATTTCTCTGACGAGCTGTGTCTGTAAGGTGATGGAACACATGGTGAACGCTCGGTTGGTCTGGCTCCTCGAATCTCGCCGCCTCCTAACAAATGTCCAATGCGTTTTTCGTCGACACCGCTCTGCTGCTGATCACCTCGTTACGTTGTCGACCTTCATTATGAACAACTTTCTAAAGAAGCGTCAAACAGTAGCAGTGTTCTTCGACCTGGAGAAGCCATACGATACCTGTTGGAGGGCGGGCATTCTCCGCACATTGCACACATGGGGCCTTCGGGGCCGCCTCCCTCTTTTCATTCAAGCGTTTTTGGCGGATCGCAAGTTCCGGGTACGGGTGGGCTCTGTTCTGTCAGATACCTTTTGCCAGGAGAATGGGGTACCACAGGGCTCCGTCTTGAGTGTGGCGCTCTTTGCAATTGCAATCAATCCGATCGGAGATTGCCTTTCAGCCGACGTTTCCGGATCTCTTTTTGTAGACTATTTCGCAATTTATTGCAGCGCCCAGCGAACGTCTCTTGGAGCGTTCTCTTCAACGCTGTCTTGACCGTCTATATTCCTGGAGCATCGCAAACGGATTCAGATTCTCTACTGAGAAAACGGTGTGTATAAACTTCTGGAGATACAAGGAATTTCTTCACCTTCTCTACGTCTCGGCCCTGTTGCTCTCCCTTTCGTGGAGACTACGAAATTCTTGGGACTCATGTTGGATCGTAAACTTTGCTGGTCCACACACGTGTCCTACCTGGCTGCCCGTTGTGCCCAATCCCTTAACGTTCTTCGTGTCCTCAGTGGCACGTCATGGGGAGCGGATCGTACCGTCCTGCTTCACCTTTACCAGGCCATTGATCAGTCGAAGCTCGACTATGGAAGCCTTGTATACTCTTCAGCACGGCCGTCGATTCTCCACCGTCTCAACTCTATCCACCATCGTGGATTACGTCTGGCGACCGGTCCATTTTATACCAGCCCTGTTGAAAGTCTGTATGCCGAGGCTGCTGTATTACCCTTGACCACTCGACGTGACATACTCTTGTTGGTACGCATGCCGCCTACGGTCGATGCCAAACCATCCATCTTACAGATTATTTTTTGACGACTCACTCGATCGCCAATATCAGTTGTCTGCGATTGCCTTGCTTCCACCGGGAGTTCGGATTCGCAGCCTGCTACAGCGGCTCGATATTACCCTTCCTTCCACCCTTCGGTTGAGCGAAAGCCCATTGCCACCGTGGCATCAGGCCCAGGTTCACACACACCTCGAACTTAGTTCGCTCCCCAAGGAGAGCACTCCGGATTTGGTATTCCGCTCGAGGCTTGTCGAACTCCGTTCGCGGTTCGATAATGCCGTATTTATTTACACTGATGGTTCCAAGAGCACTGCCGGTGTCGGATCTGCCTTCGTCGTCGGGGACAACCGTTTCCAATACAAGCTCCCTGACCGGTGCTCAAACTTCACGGCTGAGCTTTTCGCCCTCCACCAGGCCGTTTTGTATACCTGCCGCCACCGCCAACCTTTCTATGCCATATGTTCTGACTCCCTTAGTGCCCTGCAGAGTCTTAAGGACCCTTTCTCGAACCATCCTCTCGTGTATCGGATCCAACGCTCCCTCCAGTTGCTGGCGGATGACAGCTGTCACGTTTCTTTCTTGTGGGTCCCTGGCCATGTGGGTGTGCCCGGGAATGAGGCCGCCGACACAGCAGCCAAGGCAGCAGCTCTTTTGCCTCGCATGGCTACCTTTTGCGTCCCATCGGACGATGTTCAACGGGCTCTTCGCCGGAGTATCGTGTCGCAATGGCACAGTGTGTGGCTTTCACTGTACAACAATAAATTGCGAACTGTCAAACCGATCCCGACCGCTTGGAGGACATCCTCACGCCCCTCTCGGCGGGAGGAGGTCGTCCTGGCTCGGTTGCGGATCGGTCGTTGCCGTTTCAGCCACCGTCACTTGCTATCCGCCGAACCTGCACCGCTATGCTCCTGCGGTGAACTGCAGCAGTGCGACATGTTTTACTGACTTGTGTTAATTTTAATCATCTCCGAGTAGCCCTTCATTTTCCGTCTACTCTGGAGGAAATTTTAGCTGATGACACACGAGCAGCTGCTAGAGTTTTGCGTTTTATCAACTTGGCCAACTTATCCAAGGATATTTAACCCTTTTAATTGTCTTTTATCTTTCGTTTTTAGCCTCTTGTTGATGTTCTGACAGTAACCATTTTTTTGAAATCATAGCGAATCTATGTTCTTGGCTGGGCGCTAAAGACCATAGAAGTTGTGCGCCCTAAAACCACAACAAAAAAAAATCTCCACATAAGAACCACAACCTACATCTGTATGAATCTGCTTACTGTATCCATCTCTTGGTCTTCCTCTGCGGTTTTTACCCCACACACTTCCCTACAACGCTAAATTCACAATTCCTTGATGTCTAAGAATGTCTCCTACCAATCTATCCCCTCTTTTAGTCAAGGTATACAAGGCAACACGCCATACAAATGCCTTCAGAAAGGACTTCCTTAGACTTAAATCAATATTCGATGTTAACAAATTTCTCTTTTTCAAAAACGCATTTCTACCCATTGACATTCTGCGTTTTATATCCTCTGTATTGCGACCATCATTTGTTATTTTACTGCCCAAGTAACAGAACTCATCTACCTCCTTTATTGCTTCGTTTCCCAATCTAATTCCTTCAGCATCACCTGATTTTCTTGCACTGCACTCCATTACCCTAGTTGTGCTCTTGTTAATTTTCATCTTATATGCACCTTTCAGCACACTGTCCATTCCGTGCAATTGCTCTTCCAGGTTCTTTGCTGTCTCTGACAGAATTACTATGTCGTCGGCAAAACGCAGTGTTTTTAATTCTTCACCCTGAACTTTAATTCCTTCTCCAAATTTCTCCTTGCTTTCCTTTATAGCTTGCTCAATGTACAAGTTGAGTAACAATGGAGAAAGACTACAACCCTGTCTTACTCCCTTTCCAACCACTGCATCCCTTTCATGCCCTTCAACTCTTACAACCGCTGTCTGGTTTTTGTACAAGTTGTAAATAACCTTACGCTCCCTATATTTTACTCCTGCTTGCTTCAGAACTTGATTTTATTCCAATCAACATTGTCAAAAGCCTTCTCCAAATCTACAAAAGCTAGAAATGTAGGTTTGCCTTTTCTTAATCTATCTTCTAGGATAAGCCGTAAAGTGAGTATTGGCTCCCGTGAGCCTACATTTCTCCTGAACCCAAACTGATCTTCCCCGAGATCGGCTTCTACCAGCTTTTCCAACCTTCTGTATATAATTCGTGTTAATATTTTGCAACAATGAGTTATTAAACTGATGGTTCTGTAGTTTTCACACCTGTCTGCACCTGCTTTCTTTGGAATGGGGATTATTACATTTTTCTTAAAGTCTGAGGGTACTTCATCTGTCTCATACATCTTTCACACCAGGTGAAACAGGTTTGTCATGGCTGGTTCTCCCAGAGACTTCAGTAGCTCTGAGGGAATATCATCTACTCCAGGGGCCTTGTTTAGACTTAGATCTTTCAGGGCACTGTCAAATTCTTCTCTCAGTACAGTATCTCCTATTTCATCTTCATCTACATCCTCTTCCCTTCCTACAATATTGTTTCGAAGTTCATTTTCTTTGTAGAGCCTCTCGATATACACTTTCCACCTTTCAGCCTTCCCTTCCTTGATGAGAACTGGCTTTCCATCAGTGTCCTTGATATTCTTAGAGCTGTTTTTCTTATCTCCAAATGTTTATTTTCCGGTAGGCTGTATCTATTTCTCCCCTATTTATATATTCTTCTACATCCTTGCATTTGCCTTCTAGCCACTCCTGCTTAGCCATTTTGCACTTCCTGTCAATCTCATTTCTTAGTCGTCTGTACTCCATTTTGCCTGTTTCATTTACTGCATTTTTATATTTTCTCCTTTCATCGATTAAATTTAGTATCTCCTGTGATATCCAAGGATTTTTTGTAGGTCTTGCCTTCCTACCTATTTTGTTCTCTGCTACCTTCACTATTTCATCTGTTTACCCATTCCTCCTCAGTTTTATTTTCCCCCGTTTCTGTCATTTGTTGCCTAAAGCTCCCTCTGAAATTCTCAAGAACTTCAGGTTCCTTAAATTTATCCAGGTCCCATCTCCTTATTTTCCTACCTTTCTGCAGTTTTTTCAGTTTCAGCCTACAGTTCATGACCAGTAAGTTATGGTCAGTCTATATCTGCCCCTGGGTATGTTTTACAGTTTAAAACCTGGTTCCGAAATCTATGTCTTACCATTATAAAATCTATCTGGTATCTTCCAGTGTCTCCTGGTCTCTTCCACGTATACAACCTTCTTTTGTGATTCTTGAACCAGGTGTTTGTTATAATTAAATTTTGTTCTGTGCAAAATTCTACCAGGCGGCTTCCTCTTTCATTCCTTTTGCCCAAACCATATTCACCTACTATCTTCCCTTCCCTTCCTTGTCCTACAACCGAATTCGTCTCCCATAACAATTACTTTTTCCTCTCCCTTAATTGTCTGAATAATTTTCTTTAGCTCCTCATATATTTCTTAGATTTCCTCATCATTGGCAGAGCTAGTTGGCATATAAACCTGTACTACTGTTGTCGGTGTTGGCTTCGTATCTATCTTGACAATGATAATGCTATCACTGTGCTGGTCATAGAGGTTTACCCGCATTCCTGATTTCTTGTTCCTTATCAATCCTACTCCTGTGATACCCCCAACTGATTTTGTATTTATAATCCTGTAGTCACCTGACCAGAAATCCTGTTCATCCTGCCACCGAACTTCACTAATCCCCACTATATCTAACTTCAACCTATTCATTTCCCTTTTTAAATTTTCTAATTTTCCTACTCTATTAAGGGATCTAACATTCCACGCCCCGACCCGTAGAATGCCAGTATTGTCTTTTCTGATGATCACATCCTCCTGAGTAGTCCCCGCCCGGAGATCCGAATGGGGAACTATTTTACCTCCGGAATATTTTATCAGAGAGGATGACATCATTATATGTTCATGCAGTAGAGCTGCATGTCCTCGGGAAAAATAATGGCTGTAGTTTTCCCTTGCTTTCAGCCGTTCGCAATAACTGTGTGGCAAAGCCACATTAGCTCATGTTACAAGGCCAGCTCAGTCAGTCATCCAGACTGTTGCCCCTGTAACTACTAAAAAGGTTGCTGCCCCTCTCCAGGAACCACACGTTTGTCTGGTCTCCCCACAGATACCCCTCCGCTGTGGTTGCACCTACGGTACGGCTATCTGTATCGTTGAGGCACGCTAGCCACCCCACCTCGGCAATGTCTGTGGTTCATGGGATATTTAACCATTTTAGTTGTCTTTTATATTTCGTTTTTAGCCTCTTCTTGATGTTCTAACTGACGGTTACCAATTTTTTTAGATCTAGCGAATATTTGTTCTTGTCTGGGCGCTAATGACCGTAGTTGTGCGCCCTAAAACCACAAAAAAAGCTTCAATCACACAAGCTAGTCGTGCAAGAACCCGGTAACACGAGTCACCTGTGGTAAAGAAGCACATGAGGTATTTGTCCACTACTGCCCCCCATTACATCAATTGTAATCGGAATCATGCGGCTTCCTCCCGGGAATATCCCGTGTTTGCCGATGAACGGGCCATACAGGAAATCCGTGTCAAGGAAAAGGTTCCAATACAAGGTGCATGCAAAATGTACGCCAGTAGTAAGCCTAAAACCCCACCGCATGGTAACTACAGTACTGTAGTTGCAGAGCCTCCACCAACAACCAGTTTACCACAGTAGTTGTCAGTCTACATCGACAACGGCATCACATTCGACGAAAAGTGTAAGTATCTATTCCAAATCTTCATCTTCAGCTGTGAAACCACAGATAGACACGTAAGTCTAAGGAGCATTCGCGCTAGGATTTCCTCCGCGCGGCTTCCAAAACATATGAGCCAACCAAAGAGCTTCACCAAAGCTCCAAGAAGTCAAATAGGGGGAAACTTCCCCCCCCCCCCTTCTACCTCACAATGCGACGATGGCATCCCCTGGAAGCCTATAGTCTCTCCAGGTGCATCAGCCAAAGATCGGGCTGCAGACCACGCTCACACAGCTGCTGTGGTCACCTCTGAGAATATGGAGCAAGACCCTCCCGTCTGACACGACCAGTTGCGAACATTCGCACTGTGGCCCGCCGCCTTCGTCGGGCTGATGTCCACCATCATCTCATTTTATCCTATTATGGATATTCTTCAATGGAACATTCGTGGTATCCGGTCGAATTGGACAGAATTGCAGCTTCTAACGCGAACATATAACCCAATTATCTACTCTCTACAGGAGACAAAATTGCTCCCTGGTACTCGAATTACTTTCCCACGCTACACTACCGTTCGCGTTGACCTTTCTCCAGTGGCAGGAATTCCAGCTCACGGGGGGTAATGTTGCTTATTCGGGATGACGTACACAGTACACCGGTCCCTTTGTGTACTCCAATACAAGCTGTTGCTGTACGGATATACCTTCCTGGATTTATCTTCACACTATGCAGTATTTACACTCTTTCCTCCTTTCCTGTCACTAGATCTGACCTAGATCTTATTGACCAGCTTCCACGTCCGTTTTTGTTGGTGGGCGATTTCAATGCCCACCACCCCCTCTGGGGCTCCCCACGACCATGACCACGGGGCCCCCTCCTAGCAGATATACTGAACCACCTTCAGCTCATCTGCATTAACAATGGTGAACCAACATCTTTCGGACTCCACAAACACTTTTAGCCATATAGATCTCGCTATCTGCACTGCACAGCTGGCACGGCGTCTTGAATGGTCTGGTCTCTGACACACATTCGAGCGATCATTTTCCGTGTGTAATTCACCTAATGACGCCCGACACCCTTGAGCATTCACACCGCTGGCAGATAACGAAAGCGGACTGGGAGCTCTACTCGTCACTGGCGGATTTTGGTACTTACCATTATCCTAGTATAGACGACCAAGTGGAACACATTACCAGTTATTCTGACAGCCGTGGAATGTTCCATTCCCTGCAAGACTACCCACGTACGTCGTCCTTGTCCCATGGTGGACCGCGGAATGCCGTGATGCTCTACGAGCGTGGCGACGTGCCCTTAGAATCTTCAAACAACGGCCCACGCTCGACAACTGCATCCGGTACAAACGGCTGCGGGCCTATTGTCGTCGCCTCTTTCGCGACTGTAAACGCGCCAGTTGGCGCTCATTCACGAGCTCTTTTAATAGGTCTACCCCTTCCTCCATCATTTGGGGTTATCTCAGAAAAATTTCAGGCACTATTGCTCATTCCCCGATTCCCGGTCTGTGTCGCAACTGACACCGTCGTCGATCCTCCACAAATAGCCAACGCACTGGGTCGACATTTTGCAGATGTCTCTAGCTCTTCACACTACACTGACGCTTCCCTTGCTAGGAAACGGACGGTGGAGGCGACTCCATTGCCCTTTACCTCTCAGAACCGTGAATGCTACAATACCGAGTTTACTGTACGAGAGCTCCACCACGCACTCTCGTCTTCGTGGTCCTCCGCTCCAGGACCAGATGGCATTCACGTGGCGATGCTGCAACACATTTCACCAACGAGCTTGCACTTCCTACTGGCCACCTACAACCGCATATGGATAGAAGGCACATTTCCGCGACGCTGGCGTGAAGCCATAGTCATTCCCATACCAAAGCCTGGGAAGGCCACCTCCCCATTTCCCTCACCAGTAGCGTATGATTGACAGGCGCCTGGTATGGTGACTTGAAACGCGACATCTCCTTTCTAATGTCCAATGTGGTTTTCGCAAGCACCGTTCTGCGGTGGATCATCTGGTTGCCCTGTCTACCTCAGTAATGAATAACTTTTTACGGAAGCGCCAGACGGTAGCGGTGTTCTTTGATCTGGAAAAGGCATACGACACCTGCTGGAGGATAGGCATCCTCCGCACTCTGGATACATGGTTTTCGGGGTCGCCTGCCAATTTTTAACAGACCGTGTTTTTAAAGTGCGCGTTGGTTCGGGTTTATCGAGCACTTTTATTCAGGAGAACGGGGTCCCCCCGGGCTCGGTCCTGAGCGTTTCTATTTGCAGTGGCAATCAATTCTGTAGCCAATCACTTTCCACCAGGAGTGTCGGCGTCCCTCTTTGTCGAAGACTTCGCGGTCTACAGCAACTCTGAGCAAACGGTTCTCCTGGAACGACGCCTTCAGTGGTTCCTAGACACTCTCCACATGTGGAGTATGGACACTGGCTTTCGATTCTCAGCTGACAAGCATGAGCTTCTGGCGGCGGAAGGAGTTCCTTCCCCCGTCCCTTCGTCTGGGCCCCATATTACTTCCATTTGTGGATACCACGACGTTCTTGGGGCTTGTTTTCGACAGGAAGCTAAGTCGGTCTCCCCACATATCCTGTTTGGCAGCTCGCTGTACCCGCTCTCTCAAAGTGCTGCGGGTGTTAAGTGGCACATCGTGGGGAGCTGACAGGTCTACTCTCCTCCATCTGTATCGCACCATAGTTCGGTCCAAACTGGACTATGGTAGCATCGTTTATTCTTCGGCTCGACCGTCCATACTGCGCCGCCTTAATACAATCCACCACCAAGGTATCCGTCTGGCTACAGGAGCGTTTTACAGTAGCCCTGTTGAAAGCATGTATGCCGAGGCCGCCGAACTACCCCTTTCTTACCTTCGGGAACTCCTACTTAGCCATTACGCTAGCTGTTCGTCGTCCATGCGAGGACACCCAACGTATGCAGTTTTCTTTAATGACTCACTTGACAGTCTCTTCGCCATGCGCCCGTCTGCTCTGCTACCACCGGGAGTACTTTTGCGTTCGTTACTCGCTCTTCCAACGGAGTCCACTCCGAGTTTCGTGTACCAGAGAGAATTTCTCGCACTTTGATTCAAATTTGATCAATTTGTTCATCTACACTGATGGTCAAAGACAGACCAAAGAGTTGGGTGTGCCTTTTTACTTGGCAACGTCTTTTAACTATAGTCTTCCTGAGTTGAGTCTCCGTCAAGATCTATGTTTACCATTTGAAATGCCTGATATTTTAGCTGATGACCCACATTCTGTTAACAGAATTTTACTTTTTATACATCGTGCAAATATGGCAAAAGCCATTTAAGTTCTAACCCTGGTTCGATTTTACTATGGGCAGTGTTGGGCCCTAAAACCACAAAAAACCTTAAATAAATATAAGCGTTTATCGCACGTAACCAACTTACTTTCATATCTATATTCGCAAAACCGAGGCTTTTACTGGTGATTAAACGAAGAGTTTATTTGCAATTAATCGGTACAGTGTTCAAAACTGCATCCTGGCAACTTGTATTTCAGTACTAACATTTCTGTGAACTGGAAATTATGAATAGATCTGAATCTACTCTTGAACAGACTATCCTACAAGCTGAAACCAAATTTCCTTGCGCAATGAATTGATTTGCCCGGAAACTTAATGATGTTGGAGAAATTCGTGTATGCTTGTTTCTCCTTGGAAGGAACAATATTTTTCAGCATTAGTAGAGAACAGAGGAGATAAATACCCCTGAAAAATGAACATGCAGTTGATCAGCAGAGCGTTCTGCACATACTAATCGTAAAAATAATTCAGACTAGATGTAAAAATTCCAAAAGCTGTACAGAATCTGCAAAAATCTCTGCAGGTGCATTTTCTGGATGTTTTCTATCTCCTCTGTGTGAGGCTAATGCCCAATACCGCCTTCCTTCCGTGGCGAAATGAGCATGTACATATTATACTAGTGTTATTAATGAAACATCTTGATAAATTAACCTCATTTCAAGCTTCAAGATTACATTTGAGCGTTCTCGCCACTGAAAAGTGGGAAGTACTGTCCATTAGCTATTATTGGTGTACATAAGTAAAGTCTTGTTGAAAGACGGCTGTCTGCCGTCTTCCCTCGGTTTTTAGCTTTGTAAATTCTCAGTTCACTAGAAGGCCTTCTTTGCTAAACGAGGCTGCGCTCTTTGCATCTATGGCTTCATGTCAATAGGTAGTCGTTACCAACATCTTTTGATGCTACCAAAGAGGTTCCTCCACCCTTTGGTTTCAAGTTGGGTTAGCAACGCCCGCTAGCGAGCCTCAGTTGGACGCATGAGTTTAAGCTCTTCCCCCCCCCCCCCCACTCGTTTTTCGTGGGTTTTGCCGATTTCCGGCCGCTGGCGAGGGGCTCACTGGTTGGCTGTCTTGGACATTCTGTGGCTGTGCTTCGACCTGGTAGGACGTTATGGATTTGCTTTCCTCCTTTGATATGGTAACGATTCGTTTCTCTGGTTTGTTAGACTTCAGATCTTGTTTCATTTTTCGGGATACATTTCTCTGATCATGTACGGAAATGTATTCAATTTCATTTCAGTGATTTTGCATAGGTAAACGTGAATATGCAGCTAATTCGGTTTGATAACGGCTGGGAATCTGTAACCTGTGAGACTTGCTGGAGGTGTATGAACTGTTTCTTTCTAGCTTTGTAGAATGCCACTAATATGTGGGAATATTTTTATTCTGTGTAGTGCATGTGAAATATTCTTTTCCGTTTTCTTCTTCCACGAGGGATATGTACTGAACGTATTGTGTTCTTAGAACAAAGCCTTCAGCTACCCCTGTGTTTCTAAGCCCTTCAGGCAAGAAATACCGCAGTGGCGTACCCAAGCGGTCTAAAGCGTCTCCCTGCGGAGCTCGCAGTTGCTCGCCGTGGAGGTTAGAGTCGTCCCTGGGTCATGGGTGTGTGTGTTTGTCCTTAGGTTAGTTTACCTGGGTTTAAGTAGTTTGTAAGCTACGGACTGGTGACCATGCAGTTTGGTCAGATAATTTACAAGCATTTGAACATTTGAAGGCAAGAAATTCTGCATGTATCCTTCTGATTTCCCTTAGGCGGAGAGGACTATTTTAAATTGCTGTTCAGTTTCCAAACTTGTACTTTGCTTTGACTGTCAGTAAATTCTCTTCTAGCCTTGTACTACCCCCTTTATTAGCTTACTTATTAAATACGTATTTCTAGGGGGCTGCATGCCGTATTTCTTAGTTGCTTTGAGACCCTGAATTTATTCCACTTTTCAGACTTTTGAAGACTGGAATTTGTCCATCCGTGTAAAACCTTCCCAATCGCGTCTTTCTTTAGCTTCCTTATGACATCCTATGCATTTCTAAGAGTTGCATGCCGTAGCTATTTTTCTTTATTTTTCAGAAATTCGATGTTTATATTTTTTCTGGTTTTCGGAACCACGTGGCTCCGAACGCAGACTTCAAGGGATTATAGCTAGACACGAGAGTTCTCAACTGCTCACACACCAGTGCCTTCCTATTGTGTATTCTTGCTTCTTAATCTGGGATTCCGTTGGTTTTTGTTGAAATGAGTACGATCTTCAAGCACTTCGCTTTCAGTGGGGTGCGAATATGTAATGTAGCACTTGTGCCGTGTCTCAATTCCGTATGCTCACGGTTTGAATTGAATGGAACTTAATCTCGCTATTATTGCGTACCATCTCATGTAACGAGACAGACCAGAGCGACCTACGCAGTTTACTTTTTCTTGTGTTGTGTGCTGCATCCTGGATCGCTGAATTTCGCCTAAGATAGCGGCGCCTGCTTCTGCTTCGTATCAGCATGCTGAGTTGGGCGAGTTTCGCTTTGCTTCGCGTGTGAGTGGCTGAATGCTTGTTGATTCTAAATCCATCCCCCCGACGATGTTCAGCTGAGATTACCTTCAGTAGTTCAATGGGATGCGTTTTTAACAAAATTGGTTCCCCCATTTGCTCATGTTTGAACTGATCAATGTCAATGAAATTTCATCTTTTTGTAGATTTGTTGTTTAACGTTTTTCATCAGTTGTGAGAACAAATTCAGATGCATATATTTTTACTTCCGTTGCGCCATAAATGTTCTCACTGCTACCTTCATGAAAGGGTTTCGTACGGGGTGGCTTGTATATTGTGTGTAATTCTCGTGATCTACGACGTATGTTGGCCACCGTCTTTGTCTTCCTGCTGCTAAAGTCTGAGTCAGTTCTGGGCCGGGGAACAAGATTCTGTTGCAGGAAGTAGTTCACGCGAATACTTTAGCCTTTTTTTACGGCCAGAATTATATGTTTAAGGTGAGCTTTTAACTGACGCCTTTCAACTAGTTCATTTGAGAACTAACGGTGGTCTTTCATTGTCTGTATCGAATAGTTTCACACAATCCACAGTAAGTCGTTCTCATTAGAATATTATTCACATTTTAAGTTTTCCAGACGAAAAAACGTAGCATTGAAGTATAAAAAAATAAAATAAGCAGGATTGAACTTGGGGCCTTCCGTTTGGCCACGTATGACTTTCACACCCCGGAACACTACAATCCAGATTACTATAAAGCGCATTCACACTACATATCATGCAAAAATCGCTTTTTTCACTTTTATTGAAGTGAAACTTATTACGTATTCTCATTGACTAACAAACATAAACAGTGTATGTGGAATGTCCGACAATAACTACAGTCGGGCCGAAATACGATGATGCTTGGCTCCGCCTACTGGGCTGGGAGACCACCCAGATCGGAGAAACGAAATGCAACCGTGTTGCCAAATAAAGTACGCTGCAGGGCAGTGTAGCTAACTGTAGCTGTTATGACAGAACTGGCAAGTGGTACAGCGCATCCGGACGTGGGCATGCGCAGAGCAACGTTCGCGTTTGACTTAGGCCAATGGTTTGCTGCCACAGCTGGCGCTCAAAGCCGATTGGCTCAAGCGGCAGGATCATCGTATTTCGGCTCAACTATAATGTACGCTGCAGTTATTTTCCCGTTATGAACTCCTAGCGCACGGCATCCGGTGGCAACGATGGGTACTCGCAGCGACTTCCATCTATCATCTGCGACTGCGACCTTAGCAACCCGAATAAGCTCAGGATTTAACGTAAAGTCACCACTCAACCCACTGGGTGCTCCTGCATCACCACACCCAACGGTTCGTCACGTGACGTACAGCGCTCGCTACTTTTGAAACGCTGTATTCACCCATTTTCTTTGTAAACAACTTGCCTTCAATTACAGCACACTGTATGTAAGGAACGGCTCAATGCAGCTTTATCACAGTTTTAGATACACGTTACTCAATGCCAGTAAAGGTAAAAGCAAATTGTTCAGTGTGTTCAGCGCTGTCCCATGGTTAAAGCCATAAGTGTGGTGAGCTAAAAGTTGGTGGAAACAATCCTGCAGAATACTTACATTAAAGTCTTTTGCATTTCTGATAGTTCATAAAACAGCAGTACGGGTATGTTCTGCAATATTCTGTTGTGGTATTCAGTCCGCAGTTTTATGCAGCTCTCCATGCTACCCTGTCCTGTTAGTCTCTTTATCTGAGAATACGTTCGGCAATCTACATCCTTTTCAATCTTACTATATTCGTTCCTCGGTCTTCCTCTACGATTTTTACTCCACACGCTTCCTTCTAATGCTGACAATTCCTTGATGCCTCAACGTGTCCCACCAATCTATCCGTTTTCTTAGTCATGATATGCGAGAAACTCCTTTTTGCCCCGATTCGGTTACGCAACTCGTCATTACTTACGTGATCTACCCATCTAATTTTCATAATTCGTCTGTTACACCACATTTAAAAAGCTTTTTATCTGAACTCCTTATCGTCAACGTTTCACTCCCATACGATGCTACACTCAAGACGAACGCTTTCAGAAAGGACTTCCTAATAGACAAATTAATATTGGATGTAAAGCGTTTCTAAAGAAGCGAAACTTTTCTTCCCATAGCCATTCTGCATTTTGTATCATCTTTACTTCGGCCATCATAAGTTCAATATTCTGTAAATAACATGAAACAGCTTGCCGTCTCAGTAACTGGTTTCATCCAGTTCACCATTGTTTCCATCTTCGCTTTTTACAAACATTATTCATGTAACATAACTACTTTTTCAAAATCCGATGTCACTTCCATCTAAGAGATGCCTGTTCCCAACGACCTCGTATCTTTCTTGATACCGAGCAATTGCTTCATAGCTTCCAACAGCTATGCCTGGAAGTTTATAGATCTTCCTTTCTTACATTCCTCAATATAAACGTTCGTGCAGCATATTCCGCAGTTCCAGGAGAATACGTTTTGCATTTTGGAAGATAGGCAACAAATAGCTCAGCTCACTACCTAGATCAACGAAGTTCAACTATAAAGAATGTTAGTTTCCTCAAGGACTTTGTCTGTTCACATCCAGCGAAACTGTATTATGCTGTTGTTATTTGAAGTATTCCGGCATATTGTCGGAAAATTTGTATTTTGTTGTTAAAGCAATGTTTTTATACATGCCATACTAAGCATTATAGTAACTAAAAAAGACCTGCATCATATGCAACTAGTAAATAATTCGAAACTTGGCAAATTATAGCTTTGTTGCGTAAATACACTAATAGCTACCTCGATTTAGGAAATTTTCAGTATTAAAAAGAACTTAAGAAGATTCTGTGTCTTGCGAAATTTTGGTTTATTAGCTAGTATGTAAATATGCAACCATTTTATGGATGTTTCTATTCCATAACTGGTTTTCAAGCCACGGCAGTGTCATCAATAAATAAGTTACAGGACTATTTATCATCTTGTACCAAGTGTAGGTTAGAGGTATGGAGGCGGTTTGTATTATTTGGAGTCAGTTGAAAGCGAAAGTTGTGACGCAGTGTAGGAACAGGCTGTCATGTGTCAAAATCTCAAGCGCCCGATGTAAAGCATGGCTATACTAAAAACCCAAACTATCACACTTGGTGCAAGATAATGTTCCTGTAACTTATCCACTGATGAGCCTGCAGTGGCATGAAACCTAGGTATGTAATAAAACATAAAAATTTCTGACTGCATATTTTTTACTAAACTAAATAGCAAATTCATGCTACAGCTGCAGTTCACAATCCAACATGTGTATTTCGAAATTTTAGTACATTTAGAAAGATTTACGATAAACGACTTATCTTCAAGAAAATGGCAAACACATAAGCCACCTGCAACAGGTATATTTTACGTAAATCATGAGGCAATCCACTTAAGAGACGCTTCCATTTCGTAAATACACAGTAAAAACTGACTTGGCTGCCCCCATATTCGGCAGCTGAAGATAAGCTGCATGCGGAATTTTAATGCCCTCAGTTTCCTAGCTCATTCCTCCTGGGGTGCAGATCGAACACTAATTCATATCTACCTGGCTCTGATTGTCACGATTAAATTATGGGAGCCAGGTATGTGGCCCACATATCACGTTCTCTTTGCGGGCGACGGTCTTAAAACTCCAGATACTCGCCCTCGGGTGGGTTCACCTGTTGGGTTGCGGCTGGCTTACCTCTGTAGAGACTTCAGCCTCCCTTCCCTTGACAATATGTGTCGTGCTATACCCTCCTTGGTTGGTGCCTCGGCCGCAAATCCGACTGGATCTCTACCACGCCCCGAAAGCTTGTCCCCCATAATCTTCCGGCGTTTGTTGCATACAGTACTTGGAGAATTTCAGGGTGCCGCGATTTTCCACACTGTTGGCTCTAAATTTGCTAGTCATACGCGATATGAATTTACGTCTCCCATTGTTGTGGAATGCCATTCTCTGCCAGAATTGTGCAGTGTGTTTACGGCAGAACTGCTATTACTAGGGCTCTTCATTTTTTCAAACAGGTAGCCCTGGACCGTGTTTTAATGTCCTGACTCAATGAGCAGCCTGCAGGCCGTAGACCGATGCTACTCCTCACATGCTTTGGTCATTGGTATCCTTGATGTCTACATCTACGTATCTACATAGATACTATGCAAATCACATTAAAGTGCCTCGCAGAGGCTCTACCGTTCCATTCTCTAATAGCGCGCGGGAAGAAAGAACACCTAAATCGTTCCGTTTTCGATCTGATTATCTTATTTTATTGGGATGGTCATGTCTACCTAAGTAGGTGGGTGCTAGCAAAATATTTTCACATTCAGAACTAAAAGTCGGTGATTGAAACTTAGCAAACAGATCACGCTGCAATGAATAACGTCTTTCTTTTAATGATTTCCACCCCAATTCGTGCAACATTTCCGTGACGCTCCCCCCCCCCCCCGTAACGTGATAAAACAAAACGAGCTGCCCCTCTCTGAACCTTCTCAATATCTTCCGTCAGTCCCACCTGGTGAGGGTCCCACAAGGGGCAACAGTACTCCAGGAGAGGACGCACAAGTGTGATGTAGCCACTCTCTTCGGTGGAGCTGGTGCATCTTCGAAGCGTTCTGCCGATGAAACGTAACCTTTGGTTCGCCTTTCCAACAATATTTTCTGTGTATTCTCTCCAATCAAAGTTGTTCGTAATTGTAACTCCTAGGTATTTGGTAGAATCTACGACCTTAGGGTTTGACTGATTTATCGCGTAATTGAAGTTCAGCGGATTTCTTTTAGTGGTCATGTGTATTACTTCACACTTTTCTTTATTTAGTGTCAATTGCCAATTTTCGCACCATGCAGAAATTTTGTGTAATAGCTTTGCAGTTTCTTTTGATCCTCTTACTTCACTAACCGATAAACGATAGCATCGTCCGCGAACAGTCTCCTTGCTGACCTTCGTCATACTGATTGCTCTGTTTATCCCCAGTTATATGGGTATCCTAGGAAATAAACAAGTTGGCTAGAGTAGCTGTAACTCCCTGACCCTTCACCTGGGTTATCCTGGCCGCAGATTTGCGGTTACAGAGGAGATCGCTAGTCATACAGGACTGGAACACCAACTGGCAGGCTACTGCACGGTCTAATAAACAACGTTCCATCAAGTCTACCACTGCAGCTTGGAGTTCTTCCTTACACCCTCCTCTAAGTAAATCCGCTGTCCTTTGCCGTCTCCGCATTGGTCATCCAGGCTGACCCATGGTTTTCTTTTGCGCAATGAGCCTCCCCCACATTGTGGTTGTGGGGCTCAACAATATGTGGCTCATATCTTAGTGGAATGTCCGCTCCTCTTGGCGCTTCGTGCCAAATACGGAATTCCGCACTCATTGCCCTCGGTTTTGGCGAATGATTCACGGATGGTTGACAGTCCTTGGATTTAACCGTGAAAACCGTTTTTACTCTCTGCTATAAGATTTTATTGCTGACGCTTGACAGGATAGGTGGGTTCGTGGCCCACCCTGCGAGCAGCAGGCTTTGGAGCTCTCCCCTCCTCCCTGACTTAATTTCTCCTTCTAAGTTTTTAATTCAAGTTTCCATTTTTACATTTTTCGGCTTCTCCTTTAGGAGCGCACACTGTTCTCCTGTATCTGCTTGTCATTAACGGGATTCTAGATTTGTCGTGACGTTCCTTGCAGAATCCCGCTTTTTCTTTTCGTTTTAACCCCCTTTTCGTTTCTTTTACTCTAGTCACGATTTTTGCTGACCACACCAAGGCTTGCACTCTACCCAGAGGTCATGGGACTGATGACCTAGCTGTTTGGTCCCATCCACCCGTCAACGAACTAACCTATAGAGTGTCTGTAAATGTTACATTTACAAAGAAAAAAATATTTTTGCCAGTCTTTAGAGCCGACAGAAAGACGTCGAACCATCTCAGTTCATTCTGCAGATGGCAGTACTTCAGAACCTGGCTATCTCAACTGATCCCCTAATTCTTTTGACATGTGTAGTACAGATTATCAGATCAAGCTTTGCTACATGAAATGAATGCTGTAGAATGTGGTCCTCCTTCCGCGGTGGAGTAGCCGAGCGGTCTAAAGCGTATCGCTGCGGAGCGCGCGGTTGCTCGCCGTGGAGGTTCGAGTCTTCCCTGGGGCACGGGTGTGTGTGTTTGTCCTTAGGTTAGTTTACCTAGGTTTAAGTAGTTTGTAAGCTACGGACTGATGACCACGCAGTTTGGTCCGATAGATTTACAAACATTTGAACATTTGTGGTCCTCCTGTTTCAGCGCCGAGTGGCACGAGAAGTTCATCCTCCAGAAGGAGACGGTTGCTGACGACGGGGAAACGAAGGCGCAGCACGATCCCCAGCCTGCCAATGGAGGCTCTGACCTGGAGGACGGCCACGGGTCCGACTCTGCGCTGGAGTGCCGGCGGGGCGAGCGCAGCCCCTACCTGCCCTCTGGAACCTCCAGCGGCCTTCCTGGACAGGGCGCCCACCAGCCGGCTGGAGCCTACAGCGGTCTCAGCCCCTTCCTACCCAGCGCCTGCTCCCTGGAGGCCCTCACGGCGCCAGAACCAGCGAGCTGCCCCACAGGGCGTCGGCTGGTGGATGATCTGGGAGCCGGAAGTGGGCATCGGGGGCCCCAACAGAGCTACTTTGACATGGTAAGTAGTGAGACGTCTCCCCCACTCGGGTTCCAAAGCAATGTTACGCACGTCGGGTCGGTCGGGTCGGTCGGGTCATTCTTTAAACAGAACACTGACAACCTTAAAGCAAATTCAAATTTTCGCATATCAGTGGCAACATGCATTGTAATTAAAGCAGTGACGCCTCAGTAGGTCCTTACAGTGCTTTGGGATATGGAGCCCCCAAACTCCGACGCCACGTTTAGTAACGTCTCAGATTAATGAAATCTTCTCGGGTTACGAGCCGCGTCATGTGGTTTACTGCCCACCAGCTTTCGACAGAGAACTCCTCTGCCATTGTCAAGTGGATGACTGTCATTTTACAGCCGCTGCCGTGCTTATATAGCCGCACCGCCGCCAGTGACGTCACTGGTGCCCAGTTCCTTGACCATATAAGGCAATGTTTTGCTCGCGCGTACGCCGCGCCCGCTTAGATTCAGACATTACGAGCTCCCAAGCCGTACTGAGCTGCCAGCCGCCACCTTTACTGCGTACTGCCTCTACAGCCTCGTTTATTACGCTGTCCCAAGAGCTGTTGGTCCTTTTCATAATAGATGTCTCGTCGAAAGCAATTCGGTGTCCGTTTTCCAAAGCATGTTCTACCACAGCCTGATACTTTTTCTGGGTAGCGTAATCGAAAACACCGCTCGTGTTCTATGCGTCGCTGTTCAATGGTGCGACAGTCTGGCCGACATAAAACTGCCCACAGTTACACGGAATTTTATAAATGCCTGGTGTTCTGAGACCTACATAATCGTTAACATACTTTATTTGCCGGATCTTTGCTGGAGGCCTGAAGATTGTCAATTTTATGTCTCTTCAGGACCCGCACCAATTTTTCCTGTTGTGGAGCCACAAAAAGGCCAAAATGCTGTCTTCTTGACTTCTTCACATGTCTTCTGATTTCGTGCCTTAAGTGAAACTGCTAGAGATATTTCTCTTGCCTTTATCCTTGAAAACTTTGCGTACGTGGCTAAGCTCGTTTGGCGGATTTTCAGCATCTGACACGGTTACGGCTCTGTGTACTAAGCCCTTCAGAACAGATTGTTTCTGTGCTAGGTGATGGTAGCTGGTGGCGTGCAGATACCGGTCCGTGTGAGTGGGCTTGCGGTAAACGCTGTGACCCAGACTTCCATCGGGTTTACGACGGACAAGAACGTCCAGGAATGGCAGGGAACCGTCCTTCTCTACTTCCATCGTGAATTTGAGGCCGTTGATACTGTTGAGCTTCAGGAACTCTTCTAGCTTTTCTGTCAGAGACCAGATGACGAAGGTATCGTCGACGTAACGATAAAAGCAGGTAGGCTTTGCAGAGCTAAAGGGCTTCCCATCGCTACGCCGTCTGTCTAGTTAAAATAATCTCCACCATATAAGAAATGTCAGGGTGTCCTTAAATAAATCCACGATGGTATCGTCAAAAAACTGGGCCAGTAAGTCAATAGTCTGTGATGGGTACACATGAGAGAATAAAAACCACATCGAAACTATATCTTTCTCCCTTAGGTGCCGTCCTTTAATTCGGTCGATTAAATCCGCCGTACGCTTTGATACTCAGTGTCCAACGTGCGTAGTGTGGCCAGGTGTTTGGCAAGTCTATAGATAGGAGATCCGATGGTACACACTATCGGCCTTAACGGTGTGCACCTTTGGTAGACCGTAAAAAGTGGTCTTGGGGCCTGAGGGAGGTTCTTAACTGTATTAACATCCCAGATGTTTGTTCAGTTTAAGATTTCGAAAGTTACAGTACAGCACATTAACAGAAACTAAAGACTTGTACCTCAAAACGTTCATATTCCTGGCAGTGACATGGCGAAATATCGCACTGAAATACGCCTCCACCGTTTCGAAATACGAATGCCGAGAGGAACTGTACGGTCTGCAGTGAGTGCAGTGTACTTCTTGTGCGTTAGTGGCTTTGACGAGCTACACTAATTCATAGCTGCCAACGTGAATGTTCCCCAGACATGATGCCAACATGTCCGTCTCGCAGTACAATGATCAAACTGTACCACTGGAAAGAGATTTCACACCCTCTACTGTTGTGAAATTCCCGGGAATTTAAAATAGAAGAAATATTCTCATGGAATATTGCTGGCAAATTTCCAAAATTCATAAATTCCCAGGAATTTGATTAATTAGTCATATATCTCAATAAAATTGATAGGTTTAAGGCAGTAATTAGGTAGTTCAATCAGACACAAATTGAAATACATTTTAAGAAATACAATTAAATTTCTTGGGAATTTATAATTTTACTACCGAAATAACTTAAATTAATGGGTCAGTGCTACATAGTTTTAATAACAATCATAAACACTCTTGAATGTTGAAAAAATGATTAACCTTTTGCCTTTTAGTAATTTGATCAGATAGCCACTTTTGATATTAAGTTTTCAAGTCCACAAGTCATTATCACTCTCAATGTCTATTAAATCCTTATCTTGTACATTTCCAACTCCAAAAAAGTCATCGTTACAGTCGATCTCGTCTTCTTCCTGTCCTACTTCCTCTGGGCTAGCTTACGGTAGCTTTCTTTAATGTTCTCTCTTGTTCATGTTTCCACTTCTACAAAAGAAATGACAGTTTTGCCGCCGGCTCAGAAGAGTTTCCTTTCTTGGAATGCAACCAAGTAAAAACGTAGTAAATGTACGCCTCCAGAGATATTTTGTAAGTTTAGGTTTCATTCAGAGAAATGGGGTTTCAACTGCCGAAAAATTTTAGCCCTAGCTAATGTTGTCAAGTGTTTTTTCCACTAGACTTAAAGTAAATGATGTTCTGCATGGAATTAACAAGGAAATCACTGAAGAGAATGTCTGATTAAAATGTACGAACTTAGTTAACCTAGTTAAAAAGAGGTTCGTGTTAATAACTGTTAAAAGTATCAATCTAAAAATTTTCATTTTTTTTTTGCAATCTTCCCGGGCCAAAGAAATATTCCCGGCAATATTCCCATTTTGTAAGTTCGTTGAATATTCTTGACCCACGTCACTAGCACCCTACCATTGGAATGAGGCTGTCGAGATGCATCTCGGCAATGCTTTGCTACTGCTCCAACGTCAAGTAACGGTGGCATGTGCATAGATCGCCGAATGCAGAGGCCTAAAAGTGTTCCGTGTACTATGTCTACAAACACTTTCACTCGGCCCGGCAGTAAATTCTGGTAATTCCACCATAGTTCAATCACGTTTTACTAGTGTGTCCTGAGATCTGAACGGTGGTCGTCAGACACCTGGAAGTTACATTTCGTTTCGTTCCTGAAAATCCACTAAAGCATTCTTCAGACAAGTCTTATGGTTTTGAGCAGTAGTTTCAGACACATCTGATCTCGGTCACCCAGATAGCATGCCTTCCCTCCCACACAAGAACAGCATGCTCAACACTATCCACTGGATGGATTTACGTAGGCATCCCGTAGGTGGTCAATGTTCAGATTGATCAATGATATTGTCATCTCTGTGCTACACCCATATAAACTATTTAGCCTTCGTACTCCTCTGCTGTTGATTTTGGCAAAAAAAGAATACCTTTACCTTCTAAAACTGGTTTAAATTCGTAGTCCCAGATATGAACATGTAATACCAAACATCGTGCTGTACGTCGCCAAAGCAGTACATAATCTTAGCAAGTCGGCTCGTCTAACATAATCCCCAGAAGAAAACGGAAGACTCTGTACAATCTATGGCACTAAATACCCCCCATAAAATAGTGTTGTCAGGGAAGACAGCTTCACACTGATATATTGTACCGTTGTATTATACAGCAAATTCAACAGCCCTATTAATAGGCTGCTATAAACAGACGAACAAACTGCTATAGAGGAAAAGCGGTCGTAGATGAGCTGGCGATTACATTATCAAACGTTCTTGCATAAATCCCAACTATTCCTCGGTAACGCTGTCCTCGTTAAACAGACATAAAATGCAGATTTGGTACGTTGACATCCGTAACCCCCTAAGACTATTTCTCCAATGAGTGTTAAGCGCTTAAGTCTTAACGTGTCAATTGGTAAATAGTGAAAATGATAAATCTGATGGTAGAAAGTTACAAACTATACCTATGACTCTGCTTAACAAAGGAGTTTTAGGGCCTTAACCATTTCGTTTTTAACTAACATTTAATCTTATTTTCCTTAGACAGGAAATAAGTTGAAAAACGCAAAAGTGTGAAGTTTTCTATACAAAAAGAGAATTTACAAGAAGTGAGCAGAACCGAAATAAGGTGAAGAAAATACATACCTCAATTTGGCAAAGATCCATTTTTACAAAATGGACTGGCAACACAGGCCAATACTTGTCGCCTTCTATCCACAAGCTTCTGTAAATAAGAAAAAAATGCAACCTTACAAATATCATTAATCCTGTTGGACTATAAAAGGTGGCGACAAAAAATAGAGAAGTTTCTATTAATAGTCTCCATGAGACTGCAGTCAATGTGAAAATACCGGAACTAGAAAGGTTCTTAAACATTAGATTCATATAGAGAATAATATTCAGACCATTAAGGCCCGATCTCAGAAGAATAGGCCAAGAAGAGCACCAGTTCACCAGCACAAAGCCTTGTGCAGGGTAGGTCAAGGTGGCTAGTTAAAATAGGCGGGTCCTGTACGAATTTGGGAGTGTTCTTGATAGAGGCGATATAGCAGGTGATGAAAGATAGTTATTAAACAGGAAGCCAGGAAGTAAAACGTGCATTTAGAGCTGATGTTGGTAATGATCGCCCTCATCTTAATACAGCTCTAAGGTGTGTTAACACGAGGGTCCAGGACGCAGCGATGGCGAAAGGTATGACCAACAGAGGTGCTGGGAGTCCATCAGCAGTTCGGGTTCCACTAGGTCCGCACCTCGGATATGTGAAAGGAGGTACACACAGCTTGCAGATTCTGGAAGTGGAGGACACTGTGGGCGTTCAGGAGAGGTGAAACCTCGTAGTCGTGGAGTCCAATTTTCCAATTACATATATTGACTTGATCCTGTCTCAACCCACGTTTTCCTTTTGCTCTTCCGAAAGTTAAAGTGACGTAATAGACAGGAGCAATTGTTTTAAACAAGTGGTAGCGTCAGTGAAGTCAAGAGTACATGCACATGCATCTGGTCTCGGATTAGAGTTCTGTTAAAGGCTGTAAAACATTCCAGTATTGTTTAAAACTAATACTTCGTCATAGGATTCTATTCTACAAAGAATGCTTTAGTAATATACTAGTGTCTAAGATAGGAGAGAATTCCAGGGACACTAGAGGTATGTCAGTCATATTGGAAAAATGTAGGTTTACAGAACGATTTTAGATTTTAAGTTTATATTAAACGACATTCACTCTGAGAAGGTGGTTGTTTCATGTCAATCTTATAACCATTAGCAAAACTGATTTTCACTAAATGGACAAATCAGTTCTGTATTATTAATGTTTCCAGCTAAGTTTCTGCTCTGGATCCAGATGTGGGCACTGTCCAGCTACATATTTAGTTTGACAATCCTAGGTACAGATTTACGTGTAAAGCACTCTGTACCATCTATAAGGTGCGTCTGAAGTTAGTGTCAGGAAATGAAGGAAAAAAAGGTAACAATTCCTTTACTGGCCTTCAATGTAATCGCCACTGGCCACAATGCACTTCTCACATAGGTTGTAAAGCTGTTGCAAACCAAGCACTTCTTGTGGAAACGCTCGAAGCACTGGGGTAAAGTGTTTGTGGATCTCTGAAACCTTCGTGAAGTGTAAGATTCTCAGGGCTAATTTAAACAGGACCAAACGTCTGCATGTGCTAAATCTGGAGAACAAGCATCTGTCGTCTGTGACTGTGGTTGGGGGCGGTCAACTCAAATGTGGCGCGTCCTCCACATCTACATCTCCAAAGCGTTTAAAACACTCACACACATTTTACTCACTACTTGAACATAATACACTCACAAGAACATCTCATGTCTCCTACGCCGTTTTGCCTACTTAACGCATTGCTCCATTTTGTGGTTATGTTAGAATGACAAGCCGAGCACAGCACTGGCCACATGGACTGTGTATTATTCTGAAGATGACCTACATAAGGTTGAAATTAGTTAATTAAAACTATCAATCTCTGAGATCAAGACTGTTTTCTTTATATTGATAAGTAGAAACGCTAAAAGTACTAACCTATTTCGCCCCTCCCCCTCCCCGATCAGAAGGGGTATGTTGTCCTCTCACCCCCCCTCCCCCCACCCCGTTACATCTCCATGGAGAAGATTTAGGAACTTACGAAAGCATCACTTTCAGCCAAAGATCTGTCACCGAAGGTTTCCCAACCATCGCACCTCGGGCGCCTTGCTGGATGAGTTGTACGGCCTGCACGAGCGCGTGTACCAGGCGCTGCAGCGGCACGTGGAGCAGCTGGAGAAGCTGATGTCGGACAGCGAGCGGCGCGCGCGGCGGCCGGGAGACGCCCGCCTGGAGGCGCTGGAGGCAGAGCGGCAGCTGCGCGTCGAGGTGCGGGAGGGGGTGCGCGCCGCACGCGCAGAGCTGACGCGCTTCAGGCGGCAGCTGCGTGCCTGCGCCGAGGAGGCCGCCGTCTTCAGGGACCTGATGCTGAGCGCCGCCCGCACCGGCTGGTGGCGGCGTGGCGGCGGAACAGCTGCGGCGGCCCGGCGGCTGCAGCAGCGCCTGGCCAGCTGGTGGCGCGGCGTGGCCCGGACGCCCGGGCAGCCCGGCGACAGCACTGCCGAAGTCGTGGTCAACCGGCTCCTGACGCAGGAGTGATCTGCCCTGCAAACGTGCTGCATGTCCTCGTTTTTTAAACTCTGCTCGGATTATATAAAGTGACAGCTGCAGAAATAATTTTAGTAATGTAGCGAAACGACAAAAATCAATTCTCAGGCATTGACTAGGCTTAACGATATTTTAGCAGTTTTACATATGGTATAAAAATTTTAACGTAGGTTTGCGTGTTTACGTAACATTCATAACTGACTGGTATGTGAATATCAAATTTCTTGAGTAAAAATTGACACACTGTCCTGTTTGGGTAGAGACTTTATTTTCCCCATAGACAGGCTGTTCAAGTACTTGGTCATCAGAGATTGGCTCTTTGCACAATTAATAGTAGTCCTCTCACCTATAGGGTACCTACTATGAAATGAGTTAGCTCCCACTGTTTCATGGCTACTTCGTAAATTGGTACACTGTTTCAATGGCTGTGCATTTAGTAAAGCTTCAGGAGATACGGGAATCTTACAATATGATCTACTGAGACACTACTCATCAGAAAAACATTTACCAGATTACTAAGATTAACCTGTGTTCTTGCTCAGCAGCTCAGGAGTGTAAGGCAAGGTACACTATATCTGAAAGTATTCAATTCTCGAGCTGCTTACTTCCTTAACATAAAATTGCCATTCAAAACGCAATGATATAAAATTACCATAATTTTCTAAAATCTGAACTACTGCATGAACAGCAAATCTGGACTACTGCATGAACAGCAAATCTGGACTACTGCATGAACAGCAAATCTGGACTACTGCATGAACAGCAAATCTGGACTACTGCATGAACAGCAAATCTGGACTACTGCATGAACAGCAAATCTGGACTACTGCATGAACAGCAAATCTGGACTACTGCATGAACAGCAAATCTGGACTACTGCATGAACAGCAAATCTGGACTACTGCATGAACAGCAAATCTGGACTACTGCATGAACAGCAAATCTGGACTACTGCATGAACAGCAAATCTGGACTACTGCATGAACAGCAAATCTGGACTACTGCATGAACAGCAAATCTGGACTACTGCATGAACAGCAAATCTGGACTACTGCATGAACAGCAAATCTGGACTACTGCATGAACAGCAAATCTGGACTACTGCATGAACAGCAAATCTGGACTACTGCATGAACAGCAAATCTGGACTACTGCATGAACAGCAAATCTGGACTACTGCATGAACAGCAAATCTGGACTACTGCATGAACAGCAAATCTGGACTACTGCATGAACAGCAAATCTGGACTACTGCATGAACAGCAAATCTGGACTACTGCATGAACAGCAAATCTGGACTACTGCATGAACAGCAAATCTGGACTACTGCATGAACAGCAAATCTGGACTACTGCATGAACAGCAAATCTGGACTACTGCATGAACAGCAAATCTGGACTACTGCATGAACAGCAAATCTGGACTACTGCATGAACAGCAAATCTGGACTACTGCATGAACAGCAAATCTGGACTACTGCATGAACAGCAAATCTGGACTACTGCATGAACAGCAAATCTGGACTACTGCATGAACAGCAAATCTGGACTACTGCATGAACAGCAAATCTGGACTACTGCATGAACAGCAAATCTGGACTACTGCATGAACAGCAAATCTGGACTACTGCATGAACAGCAAATCTGGACTACTGCATGAACAGCAAATCTGGACTACTGCATGAACAGCAAATCTGGACTACTGCATGAACAGCAAATCTGGACTACTGCATGAACAGCAAATCTGGACTACTGCATGAACAGCAAATCTGGACTACTGCATGAACAGCAAATCTGGACTACTGCATGAACAGCAAATCTGGACTACTGCATGAACAGCAAATCTGGACTACTGCATGAACAGCAAATCTGGACTACTGCATGAACAGCAAATCTGGACTACTGCATGAACAGCAAATCTGGACTACTGCATGAACAGCAAATCTGGACTACTGCATGAACAGCAAATCTGGACTACTGCATGAACAGCAAATCTGGACTACTGCATGAACAGCAAATCTGGACTACTGCATGAACAGCAAATCTGGACTACTGCATGAACAGCAAATCTGGACTACTGCATGAACAGCAAATCTGGACTACTGCATGAACAGCAAATCTGGACTACTGCATGAACAGCAAATCTGGACTACTGCATGAACAGCAAATCTGGACTACTGCATGAACAGCAAATCTGGACTACTGCATGAACAGCAAATCTGGACTACTGCATGAACAGCAAATCTGGACTACTGCATGAACAGCAAATCTGGACTACTGCATGAACAGCAAATCTGGACTACTGCATGAACAGCAAATCTGGACTACTGCATGAACAGCAAATCTGGACTACTGCATGAACAGCAAATCTGGACTACTGCATGAACAGCAAATCTGGACTACTGCATGAACAGCAAATCTGGACTACTGCATGAACAGCAAATCTGGACTACTGCATGAACAGCAAATCTGGACTACTGCATGAACAGCAAATCTGGACTACTGCATGAACAGCAAATCTGGACTACTGCATGAACAGCAAATCTGGACTACTGCATGAACAGCAAATCTGGACTACTGCATGAACAGCAAATCTGGACTACTGCATGAACAGCAAATCTGGACTACTGCATGAACAGCAAATCTGGACTACTGCATGAACAGCAAATCTGGACTACTGCATGAACAGCAAATCTGGACTACTGCATGAACAGCAAATCTGGACTACTGCATGAACAGCAAATCTGGACTACTGCATGAACAGCAAATCTGGACTACTGCATGAACAGCAAATCTGGACTACTGCATGAACAGCAAATCTGGACTACTGCATGAACAGCAAATCTGGACTACTGCATGAACAGCAAATCTGGACTACTGCATGAACAGCAAATCTGGACTACTGCATGAACAGCAAATCTGGACTACTGCATGAACAGCAAATCTGGACTACTGCATGAACAGCAAATCTGGACTACTGCATGAACAGCAAATCTGGACTACTGCATGAACAGCAAATCTGGACTACTGCATGAACAGCAAATCTGGACTACTGCATGAACAGCAAATCTGGACTACTGCATGAACAGCAAATCTGGACTACTGCATGAACAGCAAATCTGGACTACTGCATGAACAGCAAATCTGGACTACTGCATGAACAGCAAATCTGGACTACTGCATGAACAGCAAATCTGGACTACTGCATGAACAGCAAATCTGGACTACTGCATGAACAGCAAATCTGGACTACTGCATGAACAGCAAATCTGGACTACTGCATGAACAGCAAATCTGGACTACTGCATGAACAGCAAATCTGGACTACTGCATGAACAGCAAATCTGGACTACTGCATGAACAGCAAATCTGGACTACTGCATGAACAGCAAATCTGGACTACTGCATGAACAGCAAATCTGGACTACTGCATGAACAGCAAATCTGGACTACTGCATGAACAGCAAATCTGGACTACTGCATGAACAGCAAATCTGGACTACTGCATGAACAGCAAATCTGGACTACTGCATGAACAGCAAATCTGGACTACTGCATGAACAGCAAATCTGGACTACTGCATGAACAGCAAATCTGGACTACTGCATGAACAGCAAATCTGGACTACTGCATGAACAGCAAATCTGGACTACTGCATGAACAGCAAATCTGGACTACTGCATGAACAGCAAATCTGGACTACTGCATGAACAGCAAATCTGGACTACTGCATGAACAGCAAATCTGGACTACTGCATGAACAGCAAATCTGGACTACTGCATGAACAGCACGCCTGGACTACTGCATGAACAGCACGCCTGGACTACTGCATGAACAGCAAATCTGGACTACTGCATGAACAGCACGCCTGGACTACTGCATGAACAGCACGCCTGGACTACTGCATGAACAGCACGCCTGGACTACTGCATGAACAGCACGCCTGGACTATTCTTTATGATGCAATTTACCCATCTCATGCGTTTTGTGCTGACAGAATCTCTCTAACACTGTCTTCAATTGTCCTTACATTACATTAACTACGATAATTATTTTACACCATTTAAATTCAAACTTTCTGCAAAGCTTTTTATAAGACCTAGTACTTTGCTTTCACAGACAAGGAGAACAAGCTACATGCCTAAATGTAGTTAATGTGTTTTTGATTTTGCTTCAATAAAAACGATGTATTCTCAAATCTTCAGTTTCCTACACCTTGTATACTTTATTACCCCTCGAATGGCAGCGCTGGTTTAAATATGCTACCACATTTATATAAAAGCTCGGTGTCGTAATAAGGGAGATTCCGTATTTTCACTTTAGTATTTCTCAATTAAGCTTCTATGTCAGTGTCGGTTCTGAGTTTCTACTGCACGGTTGTCCACCCAAAATGTGTTTTATTAAAGACTGCAATATTGGTAGCAGATTTGCACCACGTTGCCGGTCATGTAAGTAGATTTTAATTGTTCTGTGTTGTCTAGTTTCCTTGCAAATGGATTTGTAGCAGTTTCTAGTAAATATTTATTGTATAAATTTTACCCTACATATTAGAATGCACAAACATTTAAATTTGTTTCGTAAGTAGAATTTTAATTCTTGATAAATTGTCCTTATTTCTCCTGATTAGCCATGCTGCAGTTTCCGTCACTCATTTTTTAACCCTTTTTAAGTGTTACACAATGCGAAACAGAATGTTATTCTATTACATAATGTAATCAGGTCTGGTAGACGTGTTATGGGGCTACCGGATGAGGAAATACTTTCAAGTAATGATAGTGACATTATTACCTCATCAATCATATTATTTAAGTTCACATTGTAAGAATACCTCCCAATAGAAATACTGGTAATTAATAGCATTTGATAATTACAGTATGAAGTTCACTGCAAATTTTGACCATGCCAATGCACTAAATGTTACACAATTTCAACCTTATTAATTATGGTAGCAATGTATGTACGCAGTTCGGTGACAACATTTATAGTTAGGCCATAGGTAGAAATTCTCCGCGTTGAGATTTGCTGTGTGGTTGTAGCTGACGGGAGGCCAGCGAGCAGGCCGACGTTGATGGCTTATTCCAGCTTAGGATTTTCCAGTTCGTTTCCGGTCAGGGGAGAGAGGGACAATGGCGAGTGCCAGGCACAGTGCAGTGCACAGTGTGAAATAAAATATTCTAATACTACTCGCATTTGAAGTAATACGATGCAGTTAGGAACCTTTAAGGCCCTCATTACAAAATAGCCTATTGATAAATAAACAATACATTAGATGACAGTCACATCTGGAGTAATATGTTTAATTGACTATGAAAAGTAATAAATTACCAATGAATACAAGGCAGTTACACAACTAGCATGGCAATGTTTGTTTATAAAAATAATATATTAACTATTTCTCATTTTATTTTCAATTAATCTTGTGTATTATATCTTGAAGTATTCAGTTAAATCACTTATCTGTGATATAAGAAATTGCACGATTATAATAAATAGTACAAAGAATGTTTATACTAACATAAAAACGTAAGAATATATTTGTTTAATATGTAATGTGATTATTTTGATTTGAAGTAAAGTTTTAGAAATGTATTGGCTGAGCGCTGTACGTTGGCAAATGGGTTACAACAGCTCACATGGGGAAGTTGATGACGTAGGGGGGAAAAACCCCGGTAGTTGAGCTTTTGGGGTGCACGCTCCGGAGCATGTAGGGAGCTGGCGGGGCGGCGTCGCTCGGCATTCAGTCGGCATGTGGATCTCGAGGTGGTAACTTTAGATTGGTGTGTGGCAATCGCAACGTGTGGTTGCTCGTCGTAGACTGCACCAAGTTGAATAGAGTGCTACTGTGTGTTGTGAATATTTAGCCGATGGAACAAGGTGTGCATTGCATTGAATTGAAGTGACTGTGATTTGTTAATGTAACACGTATCGTAGCATAGGCATGAACATAAACGGTGTTTGAGACAGCCACATGGTGTGAAAACAATTTGCGACAGATATTCATTTTTGTCTGGGGTCTCATGAGCTATAACTTTATTTGATAAATGTGTCGACGTGCAGACGTATCAGCCACAGGGTTCTAAGATTGTGAAATAATCAACATAAATTGAACTTTCACACGTTTTTTTTTTTTTCAAAAATAGTAGTTAGTACACCCTTTTCTCTCATGAACTTGATTTTATTATGAATTTGCTTTGTTAATCATATGCAGGGAAGGAAAGCTGCGAACGTGTGATATCATCCCCTAGAAAACGAATTATGAATTTGCTTTGTTAATCATATGCAGGGAAGGAAAGCTGCGAACGTGTGATATCATCCCCTAGAAAACGAATCAGTCGCAATCACAGTTCCAGTGTTTTTGCATGTTTAGGAATTTGGTTCGCAGCTGGTGGTTGTGAGTTTTAAAAACTAAACTTTCTCTATTTTAAACTATCACCTCGACCATTACGCTCGCTACATAACACAAGAAAAAAGCTGACACTAATTACTCAAGAGACAGGAACTACAGGGAAGTAACGAAAAAGGAAATGATGATACCGTTGAGTCTATTATACACGATTATTGCTATGTTTCGGAATAGTGTTAAATTTATGTACGAATGTAGGCTTTCACGATCATTATTCTTAACGTTAAAAAGTCTGATAATTATCATGACACGGCAAATAGCTCTGAAGCTTAACGCTAGTTTTACATTTGTTACGTTTATTCACCGGAGGTAATTCATATACTAACTCACATATTAACAAATGTGATATTTCTACCTGTACATTATACAGTTTTTATCGTTACGATCACTTAGTAGCTATATATACTGGGTTTGTAACTCTGTATTCAGAGTGGTAGCAAATTTGCACAGCGCTGCTGCTGAAGATATAGTAATTGGTGCTGCCGTCCTAGGGTTAATCCTGTCAAAATAACAATCCTGCTTTAGAGTTGCGTCAATACATAGGCCATACATTTGACCTCTAATTGGGGAACTCTGAAAAAAGCTAAGCATTGATCCATAAGCGGACTTAAACAAAATGGCATAGCAAAAACCTACCGAAATAAATTCATAGTCGCTCTGGGTATTTGAATACCAATAAAATCAGAATAAGACTGTGAAGACAGTCAAGGAACCTTAAAATGCCGGGGTGGAGTAGCCGAGCGGTCTAAAGCGTATCGCTGCGGCGCGCGGTTGCTCGCCGTGGAGGTTCGAGTCCTGTCTGGGGCATGGGTGTGTGTGTGTGTGTGTGTGTGTCTGTCCTTAGGTTAGTTTACCTTGGTTTAAGTAGTTTGTAAGCTACGGACTGATGACCACGCAGTTTGGTCCGATAGATTTACAGACATTTGAACCTTAAATTGCAACACTAAAGATTTAAACCCAAATTGATATGTTTACACTCTTGTCAATTCGTTCTATAAACGTAAGGTTCACAATTTCGTTCTATGCTTCGGATTTTCCCTGGCTGGTATGAAGTGAAGGAGTCAGACCTTCATGGATTATAATTTGAAAGTGATAGAGATTTTAAATTTAGGAAGACTAGATACCAATTACTATATGCCAATCGTGCATTTTCTCTTTGGTTTGCTTGTACAGTATTTTGCTCCTTAATAATAGATGCACTGTAATACACAATGACACATGGTATGCTGAAGACAAAATAAAACTGCGACAGCACATTGTCAGCTGGTGAAAAAGCAGAATTCGTCGGGAAAGCACGGAAAATGTAAAAGACCAAATAAACCTTAAATATGTAAGATGGTTTGCTACACATTTTTGAAGTGTGCCCTTAAAGAGCAAATTAACACTATCTGAAATCTAATCTGTAAGTTACTATCTGACAGTTGGTATCTCAGGAATACATATACACACAATCTCGTAGCCAGAGTAGACTCTTAAATTTGTCAACCGTTCTGAAGCTCATTAAGCTTTCGTCAATGAAATCGTAGAGATGAGGTATTAGTGCTGGTTATACTAATTGCATCCGGCCTTTGAATGAAGTGCTTACACTATCCTATGAAACTAGTTTGTGTTGAAAGCTGCAAAAAAGGATTTTGAAGCCTCCTGGAGAGTTGCAGATTTCACAGGAAATGATAATGGCTGTAAGCAAAATAACTCCCCCTAGCAGATATATTGTGGATGATACTAAAGTTACATTAGGAGAGGTTAGATTACGGACAATAGGAAAAAGGCTAGAAGTATAAGTCTTAGTTTCGTTTCCTCCAATACAAATAGGAGCGAGCTATTGAGAATAATGTTAGTACATCATTAGACCCCCCCC
>CM048745.1:881008713-881158713 GCA_026315105.1 Locusta migratoria
TAAAAAGTAGCATAATCCTAGAGGCGCACTGGAAGTTTGAACCCATTTTTCTGGCACTTAAATTATACCTAAAATCTTTTATTATGTCTAATAAATATTTGTTAATGCCTGGGATAAGTGAAATAAGAAGTCCTGATGAATAGGACGTAGCTCAAGTCCAAATAGAAAAAGAATAAAAATAGAAACAATGTTATTTCTTAACTGTCCCCCCCCCCCCATTCCACAACTCTCTCTCTCTCTCTCTCTCTCTCTCTCTCTCTCTCTCTCTCTCTCTCACACACACACACACACACACACACACACAATGATAATTTAGAATGAATGTAAATTGTAAAATTTATTTGCACAATCATTATCTAATTATTAGTAGCATTTTTAATTAACACCGCCAGCTTACTGAAGGAAAATAAGTATATAAGTGATTAATGATGAAAATTCTCCTCAGAGATAATAAATATTGTTGAAATGAGATAGAAGTACTGGCCAGCCATTCTATCTCATTTCAACAATATTTAAGTATATAAGTGAGTTGTTGTGGTTTAACCACTGCTAGATTCATTTCACCTGAGAAAACCAGTATCTCCATCACTGTAGGGGCTACGCTCGAGCATCAACAGCTATGGGTGAGTTTCTTTACACAGGTTTCCAAGCCTGATGAATGTAAACAGGAATGGTGTATTGCCGGCCAGACGAATTTACTGATGGAGCTGGAATACGTGCAATAATGTGGTGTGATGGAACCCAGTACTTGTCACTTATTGGTGGTCAATAAAATGAATCTGCTGGACCATGAGGGTGCATAAAGTTTATTAATGCACCCCTTTGCTCAGTGGAAGTCTCACAGATATTCCCAATCCACCAAAAATTTTCTTAGATGCATGCAACATATTGTCCAGCTTGGAGAGCAGACATTAATGTGCCTTCTTTAATTCTCTGACCCATTGTAGCTAAAAAAAAAAAAAAAAAAAAAAATGATCAATCATTTGAAACTCTGCTGACCTGAATTATTGTTTCATCAATAGGTAAAAAGTGACAATTTTCTCTAGTGCCTGCTACAGTTTGTCCATGTTTAAACCTCACTTCTTGTGACTTTTTTTTTTTTCTTTTTTCCTTTTTTTCCCCCAATTTCATCTTTACTGACGAAAAGAAATTTGATTCCATTAATGTTTTCAGAGAAGAAGTGAAACAGGTCTAGGTAAGTAAGATTGAGCACTGGAGCCATCACTGAAATTATGAATGTGAGATATCTGTTCAAACTGTGCCTTTATGTATTTGATGAGCTCCTTGATAAAAACGTTAACTCTACCAGTGTCATGCCACAAACAAGAACTGATAATGCAGAAACTTAAAGATTCCACTTTCTCATTTTGATGAAAGTAGATAACAAATGGACGAATTGTTGCTAAAGTGGAAGCCTTGCACAGCATCCTGAATAATAAAAGAATAATTTTCCAAAAAATCCATTAGGACAACAAGCTCTTTGTTTTTCAGATAACATTTAAGGCCTTTAAGGTGCAGTTATTCCAGCTCCATCAGTAAATTTGATTGTCTGACAATACACCATTCCTCTTGATATTCATCAGACAATTAATGTAGCATAGGTAAGGTGGTACAAATTCGATATAGGTACAATTCCGATCAACATAAGTTTTCAGTCTCGTATTGTTGCTAGCACTTGCCTTTGTGTGGCATTGCAGTGTAGCAAGTTTCTACAGCTCCTCCTGTCTTTTTCCAAAAATACAACACTCTGTGTTAAGGAGAGACAAATTTTTTTCCTGTAAAGATGTACTTGGAGCTACTTCATCGAACGTGCTCTTATAAATGTTCTAGTTTCCACGTGCTTGTAAACTCGTTATTGTGCAACATTTGGTACAGCGAAGTATGCACTGGTGCCCGAAGGAAAAAGTGCTTTTTATGTGGGAAAAGTCAGTGATCAAAATTGTACGAGGAAGTGATCATAATTGTACCTAGTGTGGTACATTTTATATCGATTTTTCTCAATTCTGTAACCTTTTTTTGTGTTCATACCAACATATTGTAATTGTCTAATATTTGTGATACATATTCATTAAACATTCAAGAACAAGTGCCATAGTTAAAATTATTTCTTTTCTCAATATGTTTGCAGTTACAATTACATTTGTCAGAATTGATTGAAATTGTACCACCATACCCTATAAAAAATTGAAATAGGTTAGAGGAAACTAAGCAACCTATGAGTGGCTTCTAATTTTACCCAGGACACTTCAATAATTTTATTATCAGGCTTGGGAACCTGTGTAAAGAAATGCTTATCATGCTTGGGATATCCTGTGGTAAAGGAACCCACCCGTGGCTGTTGTTGCCCCTGTGGCGATGGGGATGTTGGTTTTCTCAGGTGAAATGAAACTAGCAGTGGTTAAACCATAGCAACTCATTTATACACTTCGTTTCCATCAGTAAGCGAGTGTTTGTTCATTAAACAGGCTACTAATAATTAGATAATGATTATGGAAATAAATTTTATGAATTAAATTCAGTTTTTGTGTGTGTGTGTGTGTGTGTGTGTGTGTGTGTGTGTGTGTGTGTGAGAGAGAGAGAGAGAGAGAGAGAGAGAGAGAGAGAGAGAGAGAGAGAGAGAGTTGTGGGATGGGGGGGGGGGGGGACAGTTAAGAAATAACATTGTTTCTATTTTTATTCTTTTTCTATTTGGACTTGAGCTACGTCCTATTCATCAGGACTTCTTATTTCACTTATTCCAGGCATTAACAAATATTTATTAGACATAATAAAAGATTTTAGGTATAATTTAAGTGCCAGAAAAATGGGTTCAAACTTCCAGTGCGCCTCTAGGATTATGCTACTTTTTAGGGCCTTATATGCTTGCATTGCAAAACCAAATCCACTTTTCTAGATAGTTTAGAATATGCTCTTTCTAATGAGCATAGTTTAAAGTAATTTGGAGAAAACACTTTTTTGAAAAATTTGACTGAAAATACCCATTTTTAGCACTTTTTGAAAAATCGTCAACTTTACCCTAGATTTGTGAAATAATGGGAAGCAATATGAGAATGAAGCTTTATATTCTAAGACCTTGTGTTGGTGAGTTATGGTGTGCAAAGTTCATGTACATCCCACAATTACTTCTGGAGATATAAAAAACTAAAGTTCGCACTTTTTTTAACCAGTAATTTTTTCGCCCAACTTTGCCCCAAATTTTCTATATGAAAATTGCTCAGAAATCCTGTTCTTGTTATTTTACTTTAAAGAGCTCTAAAAGTTGTATAAGATGGCCATGTTTTGTTTCTTTCATGCAAATACTCCCAGAGATATATCATCTCAAAGTTACTGAAAATTCAAGGATGCACTATTGGAAGCTGTGCTATGGTCTTAAACAAGTGACTGTATCTCCGGAAGTATTGAATTTTTGAAACTGAAACTTTACCAGTGTTCATTGAGAACATGTGTGATTGTTCATACCAAATTTCATCAAAATCCATGAGGGTCATGTGGGAACTTTTCTCGATATTAGACCACTTGGCACGGAATGGCCCAATTACTATTTACATTTAAACCAGTCTAGAGTTATTACAAAATATTACATGTTCACCACTGCAGGTATCATAAATATTGTCACAATTTTACAGTGAAAATTCCCACTACAGACCTCAAACTACATTATAGAATACATATTACACCTTGATCAGCTTAGAGTACAACTATTTTGTAATACTACATGAAGGGGAAAAAAGATGGTTAAACTTGCCTAGATGCAGCAACTATACACCAGCCAGTAAGCGTGGCATCGGCCAGAGTCTTAGTGATGTAATATGACCAAATCTGTGTACTGTAAAGTCACCCATAGGTGCAGTAGAATCTAATCAGTTGAAACCAATCATTACATGCAAATAATAGGAGGTACAACATGAAGGAAGGAAGATTATGGTTTAATATCCCACTGACAGCATGTTCATATGCTTTGATTATTTTTTAAGGATGGGCAAGGAAATAGGCCATTAAGTTTGAAAGGAACCATCCTGTCATTTGCCTGGCGCAATTTAGTGAAATGGGAGAAAACCCAACTGTTGATGGTCAACTGTAGTAAACAGAATGCAGAACATCACTTTAAAATGACCACTTTTATTTTTTGTGAAGGTGATTTCTTTGTATCCCATTAACAACTAACCACCTTTTTTTATTGAAAGGTGTGGGACAGAGTATTATGTTGTGATGGACAATACAAAATGCAGTGTCACAACTTAGCAGTGTCAGAGAGAATTCAAAGAGGTGAGAACAACATGCTTCTTAACTGTGCCATATGCTGGTGGCTTGACAAGGCTTTAAATATTAAGTTAGCAATGCATGTATTCACAGAGACCATCAAATGGTTTGATGCTATTAAATGAGAGTAACATTCCAGTGACATAGCCATGTCACTTAAAAATTATAGTGACATAGCATTCCGTAAATTTTGTAACAGCCTCACTTGTAGCACCTATATGGAGCACAAAACAACCTGTACTTTCAAAATGTCAGCTAGTTCAAAGAGAGAGTAATGAGTGAATTCTGTTTTTCAAGCAGTACTAATATCTTTAACTGAGTTAGTGATTACCCCTCATAGCAAATGTGCATGTGGGACAAGAGCACCATCATATCGTTTTCTTTATCACAAGTTTTAAAACTTTCCCTCAGTGGATCTACATAAATGCTTTGCAAGTCACACTGAAGAGCATGGTAGAAGGTTCATTGAACTGCTTTTATCACATTCCTCTACAGTTCCATTATCTAATAGCTTGAGGGGAAAAAGAAACACCTAAATCTTTTTGTTTCTGATCTGATTTCTCTTATTTTCTGTGATGATCATCTCTCCCTATGTAGGTGGATACTAACAAAATATTTTTGCTTTCGGAAGAGAAAGTTGTGAAAGAAATTTCACAAATAGATCTCACTGCAATGAATAACCCCTTTCTTTTAATGATTTCCACTTCAACTCGTGCAGCATTTCCGTGATACTCTCTCCCTCCCTCCCCTATATCACGATAATCCAAAACAATATGCCCTTCTTTGAACTTTCTCTAAATCATCCGTCATTCCCACAAAAAGGAGCAATACTCCAAAATAGGATGCACGAGTTTTGTGTAAGCAGTTTCTTTAGTAGAACTGTTGCATCTTCTAAGTGTCCTGCCAACAAAACATAGCCTTTGGTTCACCTTGCCTACAATATTTTCTGTGTGTTCTTTCCAATTTAAGTTGTTCCTAATTGTTTCTCCTAGGTATTTAGTTGAATTTACGGCCTGTAGATTGACTGATTTATTGTGTAAATGAAGTTTAATGGTTTTCTCTTAGTGGTCATATGGATGACTTCACCCTTCTCATTATCAACGGTCAATTTGGCAATTTTTGCACCATGCAGATATCTTATCTAAATCATTTTGTAGTTGATTTTTATCTTCTGGTGACTTTACTAACAAATAAATGACAGCAGCATCTGCAAACAGTCTAAGGGAGCTACTCAGAGTCTCTCCTAAATTGTATATAAAAATAAGAAAGAGTAAGGTCACTATATACTTCTCTGGGGAACACCAGATATCACTTCTGTCCTACTCAATGACTGTCTGTCAATTACAACATGCTGTGTCCTTTCTGTCAGGAAATCAGTACTCCAACCACACAACTGTGGTGATACTCTATAAGCACTCAGTTCGATTAGAAGACACTTGTGAGATACAGTGTCAAAAGCCTTCTGGAAATCAAGAAAAATGGACTCTATTTGACATCCCTTGTCAACAGCACTCATCACATCATATAAGGAAAGAGCGTTTCACAAGAACAATACTTTCTGAATCAGTGTTGACTATTGGTCAATAGGTCATTTTCTTCAAAGTAGCTCATAATATTTGAGGCAAGTGTGTGTTCTAAATCACTGCTGCAAAACAATGTTAATGATATAGGCCTTAATTCTGTGTATCACTCCCATTACCTTTCTTGAATACAGGAGTTACCTGTGCAACTTTCCAGTCTTTGGGTACATATCTTTTGCTGAGCGAGCATTTGTATACGATAGTTATATGGCTATTGCATCAGCATTCTCTGAAAGGAACATAATTAATATACAATCAGGACCAGGAGATTTACTTTTTTTAAAGTGATTCACATTGCTTTAATACTCCAAGGGTGTTGTTGCTGTGATCATTAGTCTTCAGACTGGTTTTATACAACTCTCCATGTTACCGTGTCCCCTGCCAACCTCATCATCTGAAAACTGCAAACTACGTCCTTTTTAATCTGCATACTGCATTCATCCCTCGGTCTCCCTCTACAATTTTTACCCCACACACTTCCTTCTAATGCTAAGTAGGCGATTCCTTGATGTATCAGTATGTGTCCCACCAACCTATCCTTTCTCTTCATCAGGATATGCCAGAAACTCCTTTTTTCTCCAATTCTGTTGAGCAACTCCTCATTAGTTACATGAACTACCCATCTAATCTTCATCATTCATCTGTAGCACCATATTTCAAAAGCTTCTATCATCTATTTGTCTGAACTCCTTATCGTCCACGTTTCATTATCATGCAATGCTGCACCCCAGAAAAATGTTTTCAGAAAAGACTTTGTAAAATTGAAACTAATGTCAACAAATTTGAATTCTTTGGAAACACTTTTCTTCCCACAGCCATTCAGCATATTATATGTTCTTTAATTCACAGCCATCAGAAGTTATTTTGCTACTCAAATAACAAAACTCATCTACTACTACTTTTATTGTCTTATTACCTAATCTCATTCCTACAGCATCAGTTGATTTTCTAACACTACATTCCATTACCCTTATTTTACTCTTGTTAATGTTCATCCTTTACCTCCCTTTCAAGACTCTGTCCATTCCTTTTACATCTTCCCTCTTCCAGATAATTTGCTGTCTCTGACGGAATTATTATACCATCAGCAAACTGCAAGGTTTTCAATTTCTTCTCCCTGTACTTTTATTCCTTCTCTAAATTTCTCCTTGAATTCCTTCACAGCTTGTTCAATGTACAGACTGAACAATGTGGGGACAGGCTACAACCCTGTCTTACTCATTTCCCAACCACTGCGACCCTTTCATGCCCTTCGACTCTTAATAACTGCTGTCTGGTTTTTGTACAACTCTTTGCTCCCTATATTTTACCCCTGTCACCTTCAGAATTTTAAAGAGTGTATATCAGTCAACATTGTCAAAAGCTTTCTCCAGATCTACAAATGCTAAAAACACAGGTTTCCCTTTCCTTAACCTGTCTTCTAAGATAAGTTGTAATATGAGTATTGCCTTGCGTGTTCCTACATTTCTCTTCAATTCAAATTGATCTTTCACAAAATCAGATTCCACTAGTTTTTCCATTCATCTGTAAATAATTTGTGTTAGTATTTTGCATCTATGACTTATTTAATTACTTATGTAATTTTCACATTTGTCTGCACTTGCTTTCTTAGGAATTGGAATTACTATATTCTTCTTGTTGCAGGGTATTTCCCATCTCACACATCTTGCATACTCCATGGGTATATACTTCTAAATTACGCATATTGGCAGCTGTTCTTGATACAAATTTTGGAGTGAAGGAATTTCAGAAAGATGTGTTCAGCAATTCTGCTTTAGCAGAGCTGTCATCAGTAGCATCACCATCGTTATCGTGTAGTGAAGGTATTGATTGTGTTTTGCCGCTAGAATCCTCTATATATGACCAGAATTTTTTAGGAATCTCTGCCAAATTATGTGACAGGACTTTATTGTGGTAACTACAGTAACATTCTTGCATTGAAGTTGAAGCTAAATTTCTAGTCTCGACAAAAGAATGCCAATCTGGGGAATTTTGTGTCCGTTTAAATTTAGGATGCTTTTTTCTTTGCTTTTGCAAGAGTGATCTAAACTGCTTTGTGTACCATGGCAGATCATCCCCCTCTTTTGTCACTTTGTTTAGTAAGGAATCGTCAAATTAGCATTAGAAGGAAGTGTTTGGGGTAAAAATCACCGACGGAGAGCAAGGGACGAATACAGTACACAGATTCAAACGAATGTAGGTTGCATACATATTCTCAGATGAAGAGTCTTGCACAGGACATAGTAACAAGGAGAGCCGCATCAAATCAGTCTGCGGACTGAAGACCACAACAACATAAATCTGTCAAGGTTTGTTGGCATTTTTCTTTGAATGAAAGCAGCATTTGAGCTGCACTCATGTTGTTAGTTTCGAAAGTCTAGAGATTCTCACTCAGGAAAGAATTAATCAAATTTTTATCTGTTATTTTTTAATAAATATACTTTTCTCTTAGATTTAACAATGGAAAATCCGATAAGAATGTCAATAATGGAGGCTAGGCAACATGTCACCATAAAGAGGCTCTCTGAGCTGCTGACAGACCTGAAAATAGATAATCACATGTAAGGCACAGACCTTTAAAGGGCACACAATGCACAGCCACAATGGCTGTGCCATAAGAAAGAAATCAGAGTAAAATAAAATTAAATACGTTATTCTGACCATAGATTTGAGTTGCCAGTAAAATTAAAAACTCCCAGGTACCAGTAACAGACCGGACGGGTCCTCAATTACAAAGTAGCAAAATTGAATCAATTAATTTAGGATGGTTTATTAATTTTCACCAACCAAGGAGCATCACAGAATGATTGCTTACTTAGAGGACAATTGAATGAAAGGGACAGAGTGATTTCTACATAACCTGTTTGGTTAATCTAGAAATCAAAATTGAGAAATTCCTGTAGCCTTTAAATTGAAAAGCAACCAGAAGTGACACCATAGCAGAGGCATACCAGCTTTGTCCCGCACTCCAAACAGGTGTCCCAACCTGAGTGGCCAAGACACAGTGCCGCCTGCAAGGGCTAAGCTTCCCCAACGCTCTCTCCCCCCTACTTGTAAGGTTGGCTACAGGGACTAATTTTGAACAGCGGAAGCTCACTCCAGTACCGTGCCCGGCAAACAGCCACGCACCACTGTTTGCTTGCAGTGCTTCCGATTATCCACCTCGTGGACAATCTAGGGTGGAAGTTACCACCATATTAGTAAAGTGTGACTTTGAGGACCATTTGCGTCTGTTACAATGATGGGCAAGTGGAAGCATCCGGTACACTTACCATGCAGTTTACAGTGAGGTAAGCTTGGCTGTTTGGGTCCTGCTCTGGTTTTAGTATTACAACTTCATGGCTAGCAACATTCTCTCTGATTCAACCACTCTCCGCTCTCTCTACGGATTGCAAATGTATCTGTTTTAAAGTGTGTTTAATTATTGACTATTAAGTAATTCCTTGTCCTACAGCAAGGTGGATTCGTGGCACAATAATCTTATTTGTAAAATAATATTAAACATGCAACAGGGCTACCCACATTCGTCATATCTTTATGAATACAGATTTCACCACAATTCTGCCTATTTATTCTGTAAGTTTTCTAATGCCCTCTTTTCAATTAATGAATCTTCAATAAGGTGACGAAACACCTGTCAAGAGAAGAAGTCTGACGCCTTTATGGTCCAAGGTCAGAAGATCAGCAGATGAGTGTAACTTCCTGTCTGAGAGGAAAGGCGATAGGCAGCAACCCTTCTTGCTTCATCTTCATTAGTAAAACTTCACCATTTACAGACATGGCAACCGTGACAGGATTCGACAAGCTTTCAATGAGCATCATATTATTTCGGCAGTCCTAGTTGTGTGTTATTGTTTCAATAGTTATTTTGGTTTGATTTTGCCATTGTTCGAAATATTAGCGGTGACGGTAGTTTTACCCGTATCCCACTCATTACATACTGTAGGTGGCGACCAAATTTCTAATTTGATTTTTATAAAACCTAGAGAGATATTCGTTTTGTTGCTTACTGCAATTTATCAGCCATGAGAGATCGTTTATGAAACAGAGCAGGTGGCTTTGCAGCCGAGGAAAGAGAATAGTCAGGCGATAGGATTAGCAGGGCTCCTGTGCCAGTACAAAGGCCAGTACCTGCGAACTCGGCAGGGGCCGGTTTTCACGACCCTCCTAGGCTGGAGGAAGAAAACATGATTTCCGGCATCGGTTTGCTGTCTCGTCTTGACCTAAATAAGGACCCCACCGCTGCCACCACGACCGCCGCCGCAGCAGGGTCCGCCACCACAGCTGTAGCTGGTGACACCACCACGAGGCAAAACACAGATGACTATGGAGTCGTCTCACTGCCCTCGACGCCAGGCTGCTTAACACACATCAACAAAAAGCAAGTACCGCTACACAGCTGTTGCCGCTGACGTGATGCACACTATGCTAGTTCAGTAGCTGGCCTTGGTCAAAGTTCAGGGTGATCAATTTTCCCAGTTAGATGCAAAACTAGATGAGCAATTTTCCACATTAGGTGGGCAAAGTTCTATATTAGGAGCAAAGCTTGATCAGCACTAGCAAGCATTAGATGAGGTTAAAAATTCATTTTCAATTGCCCTTAAGGCACAGAGTGATGAGTTTTGTAGTTGTCTAAATTCTCATGATATAGAATTGCAGTGACAGGGAGATACGCTAGGTCATGTGCTCACTGAGAATAAGGAAGCCAAGGAGAGATTGAATCTAAACTGAACTTGGTGGGTGAAAAGTTCAAGGGAATGCTGTTGCCACTCAGTTTGACGAGCAAAAGGTTAATCTTGAGTTACTGAATGAATGATTAGGAGAGACCAGCACAGTTCTTTCAGGTCACACCGAGCTATTTAATGTCTTTGATACAAGGTTGGTAGAGACCAAAGGAAAATTGGAAGAAATAGGGACAGATGTAATTGCAAAGATTGCGGCACAGTGCGCAGAATTAGAATTAACTTTGGTCAGTAAGATTAGCGATAAGGTTTACAGTGCCACGGCTGCTTGGCAGGCCTCAGAGCCTTGTGTGGGCAGGTCGCTGTCGGTAGGAAGACAGGCACCCCCCCCCCCCCCCCCGTCAGTGTTGAGGCAGCTGTCGGAGCCACCAAAATGAAGGCAGCGTGCCTAAGGTGACATTCCGCCCGAGGTTCCATTAACAGTAGCCGACATTTGTTCAGGTCCACTACCCGGCTGGTGACAGTTTCTGCGTCAAGTAATTCAGGATCTGCCTGAATCATTGGAGTAGACAAAACAAATGAAGCTAGCCCATGCACTACATCCGATAAAGTCTTAACTGTTCCGTAGGGCGCAATCACACAAAATAGTATCCGGGAAGATTTTTCAGCTTCTTTGGTGGGTAACTACCCTCAGCTGCGGTGTCCTACTGTTCCATTCACTCCTCCTAACTAGGAACGTTTCAGCGGAATGGATAGTAAATTCCATCCTGTAAATTTTGTACAAAATTTCCAAGACTGGTATGGAAACAGTCAATATCAGTCATCGACTGTTGTTAAATGCATTCGGACTACACCTCGTTTCTGAGGCAGGTGTATGGTGGCAGATCATCGGGCTTTTGTGCACAGACTTCACACAGTTGAGCAGGGAATTCTGGGAATTCCTAACACAGTACTGGAATCGGGTGCGACAACAGTGGGTTAGATGTTCTCTAATAACGGGTTGTGCGTATAATCCCATGACTCCACAGGTTACTTCCCAACCTAACTCATGCGGGAGAAATCAGTAATCACTTCAGTGAGAGAAGCGGCATGATTACCACCTTCAGCCACAAAAGATTTACAGTCAAAGTTGTCAACTGCCTCAAGAAGAATTAGGCGCAAAGAAGCACTGGGAAAAGCCAGACATAATCGTACCACCAAGCGACCGACAATCAGATAAGGCGATTTGCGTTAGTCTGTAACCATTACCGTTCTGACAAAGTTAAAAAGAAAATAGCTAAGTATTACCTGTTATACGATGGCCCTTACTGAGTAGAAAAGTTACTTAGTGACCATTCTTATGTTGTTGTTGATCCTGAGACCGGTGAAGAGAAAGGAATCCAGAACATCAGCAACATTAAACTGTTTATTAGCTAAGCCTTCTCTCTTTCTATTTATGAATTAATATCGTCAATTTCTAAGGCATTTCTTACGAGAGTATTTCTTGTGTTAGTGGCATGACCAGTTAAATCCTCATTGTTTGGTAATTAAAGAAATGAGATTTATTTGCTTCTTTCATGTATGTGTAAACCTAAGGTGTAGTATTTCCCTTATCAAGAGGTACGAAGTAATTTGAAACTGTCATTTTTCTGGATGTTCCAAGACGGGAACCAAGGGGAAAGAATTAGTTTTTGAAACTGTTGCAGAGAGACAGGGTTTCTGAGATGTGAGGAAAGGAAATCAGAAGTATTGCTCATGTGACCTGACGTGAAATGGGTGGACAACTAAGGTGGTAACAGCACATGGGCTATTCCCTTAGAGGCAGGAGGCGTTTGTGAAGTCACTGCCATGCGTGGATGGCTGTAGCCAGCGCGCCACTAAGCAAGAATACTTACCAGCAGGTAGACAGAGTCTGAGGATCGGTCTCTCACCTAAGTCCTCCCAACAGAGTAGCATAATGTAATCAAGTAACCCTGCCAGCAGACAGTAGAAACACGAAAGCAAACCTTTATTGAGAAACAACCAATTTGAGTAATCCAAAAGTAAATGAATAAAGCTAATACACTCATAAGAATATATGGAGGAATGCAAGGCAACTGTTATGTTATAAACCTCTAAATTTTAAGTAAATAACAGGGCCTTAGTAGAAGAAAGAACATGTTTACTATATTCAATAATCTGTAAAAGAGAGCACACAGTAATAAGTAAGGTAAAGGGAAGCAGGGGAAGACACAAAGTACACCATTGGATAATGCAGAATCTACAAGGATCGAAAAAGAGGTTAATTTGAGAATTGTGATTTGGTAATCGTAAGATATAAATGCTGGAGGCAACACAGGAATAGTGTCAGGTAGCAATTATTGCAAATGGAAGAGATAAACCTTGTAATCAGAAAGCACTTGACCGACATCACTAGTTCAGAGCCGAAAACTTCAGGAAAAAGAAACTAAACAAGCATATATATAATCATAATTTAACTGCATGAGTGTTGAGCAATCGAGAATTGACATGGTGCCACTATGGGAAGAATGGCAACCAAAATAAAACTAGTTTTAAGGAAATTCAAGGTTTTTATTTATTTATTTATTTTTATTTATTATTTGTGTAAAGGTAAACCTTAAATGCAAACTTGGAGTCTGATAGGGATCCTTTCGCAAGTGAGCCAAAATAGTTAGGTGTTGTCTGCACCTCCTTCAGAGAGTGCTAGCTAGAAAGTAATCTGCAATGTCAGAGGCAAATAGCAAAAACTGTATAGATAAAGGCGATAACAGCTGGTTGTGAGCGGACACCTATCAGGGCCAGGGTCTGAGTAAACAGTCTACTGAGGCACCAAAGGGTGCGTTACAGAGGCCGCCGCCAAGAACTGGTTGCAGCCCCCTCGCCTACCAGCTGACACGGGCAGCTATTGCAAGGGGCCGGCCTCGCAAGGCCTTTCATCGCTTACACCCTCTCCCTTCCCACCAGCTATGGGCCAGCACAGATGATCGCCCGACGCGAGCAGGTGCCTCAGGTACCTGCGTGTGTGCCGAGTGTGTGTCTCTTTCGGTAGAGAATGGGAGAGAATCTACCTGAAGGCTTAGCAAATAATATAAGGGAAGCGAAGTGTCTCATGAAAATACTAGAGTGTGGTCATAATGAAACTTTCACTCTGCAGCGGAGTGTGCGCTGATATGAAACTTCCTGGCAGATTAAAATTGTGTGCCAGAGCCGGGACTCGAACCTGGGACCTTTGCCTTTCGCGGGCAAGCGCACTACCGTCTGTGCTATCCCGACACACCTCACGATGCCGCCTCACAACTCTACTTCCGCCAGTACCTCGCCTTCTACTTTCCAAACTTCACAGACGTTCTCCTGCGAAACTTGCAAGACTAGCACTCCTGGAAGAACGGATATGGTGGAGAAATGGCTTAGCCACAGCCTAAGGGATATTTCCAGAATGAAACTTTCACTCTGCAGTGGAGTGTGCGTATATATATATATATATATATATATATATATATATATATATATATATATATATATATATACGCACACTCCACTGCAGAGTGAAAGTTTCATTCTGGAAATATCCCTTAGGCTGTGGCTAAGCCATTTCTCCACCATATCCGTTCTTCCATATATATATATATATATATTGCTTACATGTGACGTTTTGGGGAAGTATTCTGTGTCCAGGGCAGGCAGCTAATTTCCTGTGTCCTGTCATGGTCGCCATGTCAGTAAATGGTGAAGTTTTACTAATGAAGATGAAGCAAGAAGGGTTGCTGCCTATCCCCTTTCCTCTCAGACAGGTAGTTACATTCACCTGCTGATCTGCTGTCCTTGGACTGTAAAGGCATCAGACTTCTTCTCTTGGTAGGTGTTTCGTCGCATTATTGAAGGTTCATTAATTGAAAAGAGGACAGTAGGAAAGTTACAGAACAAATAGGCAGAATTGTGGTGAAATATGTATTCATAAAGATATGACGAATGTGGGTAGCCCTGTTGCATGTTTAATATTATTTCACAAATAAGATTATTGTGCCATGAAACCACCTTGCTGTAGGACAAGGAATTACTTAATAGCCAAAATTCAAACACACTTTAAGACAGATACATTTGCAGTCCCAAGAGAGAGCGGAGCGGAGAGTGGTGGAATCAGAGAGAATGTTCCCAGCCATGAAGTCGTAACACTAAAACCAGAGCAGGGGCCAAACAGCCAAGCTTATCTCACTGTAAACTGAATGGTAAGTGTACCGGATGTTTCCACTTGCCCATCATTGTAAAAAACGTGGATGATCCTCAAAGTCACACTTTACTAACATGGAGGTAACTTCCGCAGGACAAAGCTGGCATGCCTCCGCCATGGTGTCACTTCCGGTTACTTTTCAATTTAACGGCTACAGGAATTTCTCGATTTTGATTTCTAGATTAACCAAACGGGTTATGTAGAAATCACTCTGTCCCTTCCATTTAATTGTTCTCTAAGTAAACAATCATTCTGTGATGCTCCTTGGTTGGTGAAAATTAATAAACCATCCTAAATTAATTGATTTAATTTTGCTGCTTTGTAATTAAGGACCTATCAGGTCTGTTACTTGTATCCAGGAGTTTGTAATTTTAATGGCTACTCAAATACGTGGTCAGAATAACATATTTAATTTTATTTTGTTCTGATTTCTTTCTTAGGGCACAGCCATTGCGGCTGTGCATTGTGTACCCACTAAAGGTCTGTGTGTTACAGACATTCACACAACTTAAATTGGCCTTCGTCAGAACAAGAAAGACATACATTCATGCAATCACTCAGACAACTAAACATACACAACTATCATGTCCAGCCACTCCAGCGACACAAGTATCTAGACTGTGAGTGAGGTGGGGATGGAAAGTTCTGAATTGCAAGATGGATTTTCAAGGCTCTGATAGGTGGAAATTTGAAATGCAGCAATGAATACAGTGAGGAGAAGGGGCAGGAAAGGATAAAACGGAAGTGTAGAGGAGTGTGGGGAGGGAGTGGGGGGATTTGAAATGATATGAATAATGAGGGAAAAAAGTAGGTAATTAGTAAAAATAAAAATAGGAAAAAAGTAAAAATAAAAATAGGAAAAAAGTAAAAATAAAGTTAGGAAAAAAGGGAAAAAAATAAAAAGTAATTAATTGAGGGGATATTGTAAGTGGTGTCACACAGTTGTAAGAAAGACGTGAGATACAGGATAAAGAGTGGGAAAGAGGGGGTTGGATGTTAGGCATAGTGTGCAGGGATGGTAAATTATCCGAGTTTGAGGCCAGGATGGTTGCAGGACTGTAGATTGTGTTGAAGGGACAACTGCCATCTGTGCAAATCAGAAGAGCTGGTGGTGGAGGGGAAGATCCACATGGCTCGAGTAGTGAAGCAGCCATTGAAATCTAGAGTGCTGTGCTCAGCTGCATGCTGTGCCACAGTGTGGTCTATCTTGCTTTTTGCCATAGTTTGGCCAAACAAGATAGACCTCCCTGTGGCACAGCAAGCAACTGAGTGCAACTCTCTGGATTTCAATGGCTGCTTACTACTCGAGCCATCTGGTTTCTCCCCTCCACCACCAGCTGATCTGCGAAGATGGGCGTTGTCCCTTTCACACATTCTACAGTCCTGCAACCATCCTGACCTCAACCTCAGGTAATTTCCCATCTCTGCACCGTATGCCTAACATCTCTCCCCCCCTCTTCCCACCCATTATCCTGTATCTCATGTCTTCCTTACAACTGTGTGACAACACTTACAATTTCCCCTCAATTAATTACTTTTTATTTTTACTTTTTTTTAATTTTTTCCTTTTTTCCTAACTTTATTATTTTTTTCTATTTTTATTTTTTCCTATTATTCTTATCATTTCAAATCCCCCCAATCACCCTCTACACCTCCCTTTTATCCTTTCCCACCCCTTCCCTTCACTGTATTAATTACCTCAATTCAAAATCCCACCTATCAGAGCCTTTAAAATTCATCATGCAATGCGGAACTTTCCATCCCCACCTTGACACAGCATCCTTCCCCCTCCACTCCCCACCTCCCTCACAGTCTAGATGCTTGTGTCACTGGAATGGCCGGACTTGTTAGTTGTGTGTGTATACTTGTCTGAGTGATTGCATGAATGTGATTATCTATTTTCAAGTCTTTCAGCAACTCAGTGAGCCGCCTCCTTTTAGTTTTTATGGATTTGGGAAGTCCTGTATTAAATGTCGTTACAATGACACTGTGCTCACTAATCCCTGTGTCTGTTTTTATGCTCTTTATTAGCTCCAAATTATTTCTTGCTAAGAGGTCAAGTATGTTTTCATAAACATTCACCATTCTAGTGGGTTCATGGACTAATTGCTCAATATAATTTTCCATGAATGGGTACAGTACAATTTCGAATGATGTTTTATGCTTGCCTCCAGTTTTGAACATGTAGTTTTGTCAACATATTGGAGGGTAAGTTAAAGTCACCACCATAGAAATTCGATCCAAGCTTTCTTTGAACATTTCTGCAATTGAATCATCTGAATTAAGGTGTCAGTAAAAAGAACCAATTATTAATTTTTTTCTGGTTGTCGGGTGCAACGTCTACCCATTACAACTCACAGGTACAATGTACTTCCATTTCACTACAGTATAAACCGCTTGTGATAGCAATAAATATGCTACCACCTATTTTATTCAATCTATCCTTTCTGAACACCATTTACCACTTTGTAAAAATTTTGGCTGAACTTATTTCCGGCTTCAGCTAGCTTTCGGTACCTATAATGATTGAGATTCGGTACTTTCTATTAGCGCTCTGCCATACACTTCAATGTGACTTGTATTTATGTAGATGTGCCGCTTGGATCTCTGGTAATATCCCCCACATCTAAGACATGTCACACAGTTATTACATTTGTGGTTGTCCTATCTTTGTCTTGTACGCTTTGAGATTGAAACCCTTTCTGTGAGTTCCAAAGCTCTCTAAACAGTCCAGTCCATGTCACACAGCTCCCACTACATGTAACTGTTTCCTGCTTGTAGTGCACTCCTGACTTATTAAGCAGAATCCGGAACCCTATCACATGATAGCGCAAGTTGAGGAATCTGAAGCCAACATGGTCGCAGAACTGTCTGAGCCTCTGATTCAGACCCTCCACTTGGCTCTGTCCCAGATGTCTACAGTTGATCCTGTCACCTATGATGCATATGGTGAGCTCTGCCTTCATCTTGTGGACAGCAGTCTTTACCACTTGATATAGCCACTCAAAACTGGAGAGAATCTCTTTAGAACCAAAGCAACACATCATTGGTACCGACATGATCCACCACCTGCAGTAGGCTGCATCCTGTACTCTTCACGGTATCCGGAAGGATCCTTTCCACATTGGGAATGATTCCACCCGTTAGCACATGGAGTGCACATTGGCCTTCTTCCCCTCCTTAGCAGCCATATCCCTAAGGAGCTCCATTACCCAAATAACATTGGAGTTCCTGACTACAAGTAAATCCACCCTCTGTGAATGCCCGGATCTTGCAGGCTGTGTGGTGACATCCGGATAAGCAACACCATCTGTCTCAGGAACATTGTCTGGAACAGACAGTGCCTCAAACTTGATGCCAAAATGAATCGTGGAGGCCTCAAGATCGATCCGTTGGAAAGTCTTTTACTGCCTGCCAAGCTCTGGAGGGACCTCCTACGCAACAACAGGTGGGTGTGTCTGCCTCATTGCAACCAGTAACAGGGCTAGTTGCAGCGATGGGCCGATCGGTGGACACGCCAGGCATCAGTTCCGTTTCCACAATGGGCCAACAACAATGGCGACCCTTTACCGCAACCTTGAGCTGTGCAACCCCGGTTAACAAAGCCCGAAGCTGGAAGCAAAGTGTCACCAACTCAGTTTGCACCTGCCCACAGCAGTTGCAGTCCATATTCATAAAAACTAATGACTAGAAGAAAGAAAGAAACCACAAGAGTGGGCCTACTAAATAAAAAAACTAGCAACGAAGGGTCATTCCATACCAAGTCATCCAGTGCCCTACACCCACCTGTCACAGATGTTTATGAAAATTTATTTTCAAATTGCATGCACAAAGACAAAAAAATATTCCAAGTGTCATCTAGTTCTAACAAGTAGTTTCCAAATTATCATCATTTAAAGTTTCAGGCAAAATGTACTTTCGGCGGCGATGAAGACGTAAAATGTTCAAATGTTTGTATAGTCTATGGGACTTAACTACGGGGTCATCAGTCCCTAAACTTACAAACTACTTATGAACTACTTACGAACTAGGACGGCACAAATATCCATGCCCGAGGGGGGATTCGAACCCCCGACCGTAGTGGCCGTGCAGACCGTGACTGAAGCGCCTCAGTCCCCGTGGCCACCGCGGCCGGCGATGAAGACGTAACTAAGGTGTGCATGCTTTCACAGAATTTGAAGCAAAATCGTTAATTTTGAAGCTAAAGCCTTGAAATTTTCACTGTTTTTTTCTAAATTAAACACATACTGATAGATTTTATAAAATTCTGATTTATAATCTTCAGTCATATTGAAAAACTGTACTGAAATTCAAAATATTGTTAACTTCAAAGTTGTGATGTAGGTGTAGAAAATTATGAATAGCTAAAATCTCTCTCCAAATAACCCAATACGACCACATATTTTTGAAAATAGCATAAAATTACCTTTCAAATGGTGCAAAGTGATCATGCAGAACATTTGAACAAATAGTAGAGGGGCTGGTGGAGCAGGACATCTGTCTTCTTTTTTAGGCCAAAAGAAAGTTTCTGCTGGTGTGTGAGGGTGCATAAAAAGAATGTCATAGTCCCCATCTTCTTCATTGAAACCCCGAACCATTCCTATCTACCAGTTTTGCTCATAAATGCACGCAACAAAATAATGAAGGCTAAGTTTAATGGTTGGGAAGGTCATAAAAATATTTGTGTTTCAACAAAATTTCCGAGTCTGAACTCACTTGTTTGGCTGTAATTTCTTCCCAAAAAATTGGATTATAATAATGGAATTTTCTTGTACCCAGTATTGTTTGACCCATTTGAAATCTAATTTCAAGCATTGTTCTTTTGGTTTCAATTGCTTTTTGCTTTAAAAATAAAATATATATTTTTGAGGACAAACTTTTGGAAAAACTGTACATTTGTTCAGCATTTCTTATTTGCTCACTTTGCCTACTGCTCTGCATGTTTTTTTTAACAGTTGTCTTGACTGTGCTCCCGATTTCATGACGTGTTGTTTTACCATAACTTGTAGCATGAAATGACCAGCTTGCATTTAATTTAAAATCTATATCATGAAAACATAAATTTAACATGCTTTTGAAACTTTTGTGCTGACTATTGCAACCATCTGCAAAATACTCTATTTGGTCAACATCAAGAAAATTTCACTTTATGAAACCTATGTTTTTTTTGTTTCTTTTTTTTTTCCTTGTACTGAATAAACAAATGGTAGAGTGCACATAGGATAAATTGGCCGCTAGATGTGCAGAACGCTGGGCAAGTGTAGGGATAGCAGTAGTGGTAGGGGTAGCAGCCAGAGCATTGAGCAAGCGCTGGAGGCGAAGTGCCTAGCTCACAGGCCGGCAGGTGGAAGTGGTCTGACGCGGCCTCCCCTTCCGGACGAAGGAATGAACTCGCCCGGTGCTTTGGACAAAAACTCATCTCTGCGCACCGTCCACCTTATCCTGTGCAGACGCTACACCATGCTTTAGATCATTTTGAAATGAAACACAATTATTTTTCTTTTGTGGTGGAATCATCATTCTTAGGAAAAAAAAAAAAAAAATAAATAAATAAATAATCATTACTCGATGAACTGAGCAGTTTGATTAGCCCTAGTGGTAGGATTGCACTTCATTTTGCAGAATGAAGTTATAGTTTTCAGCAAAATCCATAAGAACTAAAACCTCATTAAATGTCAAATTTTCTTTTCTTTGTTTCATGTAAGAGTTTTGCGTTTTGTGATGTCAGAATGAGGTATTAGAGATTCTTTTTTTTTTTTTTTTTTTTTTTTTTTTTTTAAATAGTAAAATCAACTCCTTGCAAGGTACTGACATTATTTGTAAAGTCACTCTGCCATCTCTTGAAACTCACTGTGAAAATTTAATGTCTTTGTCTTCATTGTAGTCTTCTAGTGTGCACACACTAAAATCCGTAATTGAAAAACAAGTCATAACCCGTACAAGGACAACAGCCTATTGTTCTTGGGGGGGGGGGGGGGGGGAGGCGGGCAAATAGGCCCCACCACTAAATAGACCAATAAAAGCCAGTTGCGCGAATAAAACCTAAAATGCAGTCAACCATAGAGGCATCATCAGGAAGCTCAGAAGGCAGGGTAAGAGACTACCTCAAATCAGCTAAAAGTGGGCAGTCCACCAGACTGTGGCCCACAGTCAATAGAGCACCACAACGGCAATGTTGTGGGTCCTCCCGACGTAGAAGGTGGCCGTGTTTCAACCACATATCGTCAATACGTAGTCTGCAGAGGACTACAGACTCCCTACGAGAGGCTCGCAGGGAGGATCTCCACATGGCTGTGGAGGACTTGATTATGCGCAGCTTATTTGGTTCTTTCAAGACGGCCCATTCCAAGGTCCAAATCCCTAGAACCTTACGGCTCAGTTGCAGTCTGAAGTCCCTGTCTTGGAGACCTATCTTCAAGGGCCCGTGATGTGGTGGGCTGCTTGGCCAGGTGATCAACTTGTTTGTTTCCCAGAATACCTGTGTGGCCAGGGGTCCAAATGAAAACCACCGAACGGTCTGATTCGCCAAGGGTGAAAACGGTGTCCAGAATCGACAGAACCAAATGGTGCTTTGGCATAAATTTGTCAAGGGCGAGCAGGCCACTCAGGGAGTCACTACAGATAACTATGGACTCCCCGGGGCAGTCGCAGAAATGTGTAAGAGTGCGAGAGATGGCCACCAGCTCAGCTGTGAAGACACTAGTCCCACAGGGGAAGGAATACTGCTCAACGTGGTCACCATGAACATAAGCATACCCAGCACGGCCGTCCACAAGGGAACCGTCAGTGTATACTACTTCTGCACCATGGACAGAATCAACGAGTGCCTGGATTGGCGAAAAACGACCATTGGCGAAACTGAGGCTTTCGAGTCACTGGACAAGTCTAACCGAAGCTGCAGACGAGGTACAAACCATGGAGGTGTATGAGAAAGGTAGTGGAATGTGGTACGGATAGGAAGGGATACGAGGGACGAAAGAAGGGAATGAACACGAACTGCAATCAGGAGACCTGACCGAGGACGTCGTCGAGGGGAAGGGAGGAAGGCAGCTAGGAACAGAAGCCTGTGATTCGGCTGGTCAGGTGAGGTATGAATAAGGGCGACATAAGAAGCCAGTAGCTGCTGCCGGCGGATTTGGAGGGGGGGAATCCCAGCTTAGCAAGGAGACTTGTCACGGGACTTGTGCGGTAGGCAACAGTAGCTAAACGCCACCACTATGGTGTATTGGATCCAAGACGCAGTGCAGAAGGGGCCGCAGAATCGTATACCAGGCTGCTATAATCCCGACAGGATTGGATAAGAGCCTTATACAGTTGCAGGGGAGATGTATGGGCTGCTCCCCAAGTGGTATGGCTTAGGCAGCGAAGAACGTTCAGGTGGCGCCAACACTTCTTCCGCAGCTGTTGAAGGTGTGGGACCCACGTGAGCTGGGCATCAAACTGCATACCTAAGAAGCGGAGCGTCTGTTCAACACAAAGCAAATCCTGACCCAAATACAGCTCAGTGTCTGGGTGCATGCCCGACGGCGACAGAAGTGAATGACCCGGGATTTGGCGGCAGAGAACTGGAAACCATGGGTCATGTTCCAGGACTGAGCCTTTCAGCGACACCCATGCCATGAGAATTGAAATAGAGGCAAAAGTCATCGGCATAGAGTGAGGATGATACGGATGACCCCACTGCTGCAGCGATAGAGATGATAGCAATCAAAAAGAGAGGAACACTAAGGACAGAGCCCTGTGGGACTCCATTCTCCTGTATACGGAGTGAGCTAAGAGAAGTACTGACACGAACTCGGAAAGAGTGAAGTGAAAGAAAGTTCTGTATAAACAGCAAGAGCGAGCCCCACAAGCCCCAACTGTGCAGTGTAGCCAGAATGTGGTGGCGCCAGGTGGTGTCCTAGGCCTTCCTGAGGTCAAAGAAGACAGCAACAAGGTGTTCACGCCTGCTAAATGCCGTACAGATGGCCGACTCCAGAGCTACCAGGTTATCTAGAGTGGAGCGGCCTTGGCGGAAGGCCTCCTGCCGTGGGGACAACAGACCTCGATGTTCAAGTATCCACATGAGCCGCCGGCTCACCATACGTTCTAAGAGCTTGCAAAGGACGTTAGTGAGGCTGATCGGGCGGTAACTATCAGACACCTGTGGGTCAGCACCAGGTTTCATCACCGGGATAACAATGCTTTCCCGCCATTGTGATGGGAAAGCCTCCAGAGGCCCATAGATGGTTGAACTGGGCAAGAAGCTGGTATTGGGACTCTGCTGAAAGGTGGCGAAGGAACTGGCTGTGGATCCGGTCTGGTGCCGGGGAGGTATCGGGGCACGCAACAAGGGCAGTTTCGAATTCCCTCTGACTGAATGCCGCATTGTATGTTTCGTCGTGGCGGGTACGGAATGACAGATGCTGCCATTCGACCCGCCCTTTCAGTGCATGTAAGACTGCACTGTAAGCTGCAGTTGCAGAGTTGCAAGCGTAATGGTCCGTCATATGTTCAGTGATTGCAGTGGGGTCTGTGCAGACAGTGACCTGAAAGTTTATGTTGGGCATTGCTGCTGGTGGATGGTGCCCATAAAGGTGCCGAACCTGAGACCACACCTGAGAGGAAGATGCGCGAGAGATGATGTTGGTGACATACAGCTCCCAACAGTCCCACTTACTTTGTCGGATGAGCTGTCGAGCTCAGGCCTGGAGCCGTTTAAAGGCGATCAGGTTTTCCATGCTGGGAGGACGGTGGTTGCGGTGGAGCGTATGGCCTCAGCGATTTCTGGCGTCCACCAGGAGACAGACCTACGCCGAGGGGAGCCAGAAGTGATGGAATAGTTGCCTCAGCGGCTGATACTATGGAACTGGTGACCTGGTGAACTGCCATGTTCACATCAGCTGGCAGTGAAACAGGAACCACAGCGGCTGAGGCATAATGTAGCCAATCAGCTCTATGGAGAGACCATCGAGGCTGGTGGCCGGCAGGTTGAAAATGCAGCAGCGACACTTGTCCTCACGCTGCTCAACAAAGAACTGAGGCTAAGTGGTCACAAACGATTCACCATCGGAACGCACACATACAAAATATTGTGGCGAGTATGGCTCTGATCTATTAAGGGCCCTTCGTTCCTCCCATGGGGTGGGTAGGGAAGGAAACATCTTAGGGTCATAGGTAGATGCATTAAACTCGGTTTTGCCACGCTTAGCAATGGCGTTTTTGCAACCGCCCACGCTATTAATTGCTCATTTCATTTTTGTCCCATGAGCAGCTAAGGAAAAGAGGTCCACCCAGGCAGAGTCCCGGTTGCCTGGGTAAGCCTTATACAACTGAAGTGAGGCAGATTCCTCAGAGGTTACTCGCTAGCGACTGTTCAACGTCAACAGCCATGCATCTCCTCGGCACGTAGCACACCTTGAAATTGAGGGTTTTTATAGAGTTTTGTACCAGCCTCACGACCTGGGCGTTAAGCCAAGATCCCTAGGCTCTGAAACCAACAAAGTTCCAACGTCGTGCCAAATGATGGTCGTTGAAGCACGCATAGAGCTTATGGTGTAGCGGACTGTTGGCGTGACACAGCCCACAGCTCAGGACCCCGGGTTCACCAAGCCCGTACTCAGCAATTTAATGCTGAGCCCATGAGGGGATTTACATTAGTACGTCCTCCAAGAGTCCAAGAGTCTATTACATAAGTTTGTTTGTATGCCCATTTTTATATACAACCTCCGACAAAGTACGGTCAATAGTCCTATAACAAAAAATAACATAGATTAAGTATGATCTAGAATACTCTCCTTTCACATAGTCACCTCCAATAACTATGCACTTCTGAGCTTGATGATACATGTCCTGAAAACTTTGCACAAAGTCTTCCTTTAGAATGGTGTTCAAAAGCCTTGTCATGTTTAGTTGGATGTCAAGAATATTGTCAACTCTTTCGTTTTAAAGGGAGTCTGAGTCTAGGGAATAGGAAGAAGTCTGGAGGATTGAGATGTAGTGAGTGCACCATCCCCCTTTTTGATAGGAACTGTTTGAATATATTCACTGTGTGTGGTTGAATGTTGTTGTGCAACTTGAACATCCACCATACTCACCGGATCTCAATTCACCAGCCTTCTTCCTACAACCTTGAATCACATTCAATTTTGATGATATTCCTGACATACCAGAAAATGTGACAAGTCTTTTGAACACCATCCCATAGGAACACTTTGTTTAACGTTTCCAGGCCATGTATTGCAGAGATCAGTGGAACATAGTTAAAGGATGTTACTATTTTGAAGATGAACAGTAGGATATCTGTAGTTCATAGTTCATCTACATTAATGTTACAGGACTATTCACCAATCTTTATTGTCAGGGGATGTAGTGACATCTAATAATTTTGAATGTTCAAATGTTTGTAATTCTATGGGACCAAACTACTTTTGTCATTAGTCTCTATATAAACTAACCTAAGGACAACACACACATCCATGCCCGAGGGAGGATTCCAACCTCCGACGCGGGAGGCTGCGCGATCCGTAACAAGGCGCTCCAGACCCCTTGGCTACTCCCGCAAGGCCTAATAATTTTGACAAGTGTATTTATATCTCCATTAATGAACTTAGTTTGTTTCTCAAAATATAATTATCTATCCAACTATATTATACACATGCCCACTGCTTTAGGGACAATTTTTAGCTTCTAATGATTAATTTTTTCAAATTTTATGTAACAGTGAAGAGTTTTATAAAAGTACAGAAACATCAAAAACAATTGGTACACCAAACCTCAGAAATAGAAATGGAGTAAGGGCTACAGGCAAGATACAGAAGGAGAAACATTAGAATTTAGTACCATCAACATTGAGGTCATACAGAGCACAACCTTGGAATAATTCAAGGATGTTTTGTTTACATTCTTGTACTATTCAGTAGAGTTCTCATCTTTGATTTGTTTACTTGAAAACAGGCAGAGACTTTGATTCAGCTAGTCAGTGCCAGTCTACTGCTTGCTGCCGCCTGAGTGAGACACCAAGTACACTAAGTTAAGTAAGCTTACGCTACCCTGTCCTGTGCAAGTCTCTTCATCTGAGAATATGTTACAGGACTACTCACGTAATGTTACATACTGTTCTGTAGTCACTAGTCTTTTGGTTTGAACAGTGGGGGGCTGTTTATCACAGCTCAGTCAGCTAACAGTCGCCATTAGTGAAATGCTAGTATACTTTATTTGTTTTCACTGTTTAGGTATTTCAGTAGTAGTGGCGAGGACCCAAGAGGAGTTGGCTCCTGGCCATGGTCAGCCGTCTCCAGGCTGCTGCCTCGGGGTGTGGCAGCTGTGGAGAGTCTGGCTAGCTGCACAGGACACCTCAGGTGCCACGTGGGTCGCCCGTGGTGTCTGTTGCCTCGGCTTCTTCATGTGTACCAGACGCAGATGATCCGCCCTCACCACTGGGTAAGTGGTGGACGCGCATTCACGTCGCTTGAGGCGAAGGACCAATGTGGAGGCTGGTTGTGTTGCGTTGCCTGTTCATCCTGTGAGTGATCATGTGGCCGGTCCTTCAACAGGGTGTGAGTAGGCCTTCGAGGAAGGGATCCGTTAGTGACTGGGAGCTCCAATGTTAGGTGCGTTATGGAGACCCTTAGGCAGATAGCGTCCAGGGCTGGAAAGCATTCGGATGTGCACTCGGTAGTCTGTATGCCAAAGGGCCTCATTTGAGATGTGGAGGCAGCCTTGCCAGTGGCTATAGAGTGTAACTGGTGCAGTCATCTGTTGGGGCTAATGACTCTTCATCAGATTGCCTTCAATAAAGAAGGTTTCTTGTGCCCATGACTATATACGATTTCCAAAAAGGCGATTTGAACCAATCAGTCGTCATTTTTTTAAGTAAAAGAAGAACACCTGCTTTATTATGCAGATCTAGATTTTGGCAAGTGACTTGACATTCTCAATGGATAATTTTTTATCAGCATTCTTTAATTCCCATTACCACTATATAATACACTTATCACAGTTTAGTTGTGACGCAACACTCACCTAAACTGTGATAAGTGTACTACATAGTGTTTATGGGAATTAAAGAATGGAGTGCACAGCATACTGATACAAAAGAAAAGAAAATAAAGTTGTGTATTGAGAATGGTAAGTCACTTGCCAAAATCTAGATCTTCATGATAAAGTAGTTTAAAAAAATGATGACTGATTGCTGCAAATTTGGGACTAATGACTTTTGGCACTTGGGTTCTGAGGACATCCTCAGATCATATGGGTGGCTGGTGGAATTGGTGAAAACTACTGGCCTTGCAAATGGGGTGCTAGTAGAGATTACAATTTGCAGCATTGCTCCCAGAGTGGATCAAGGTCCTTTAGTTTGAAGCTGAATGGAGGGCCTCAACCAAAGGCTTTGCTGACTCTGTAACAATCATTGTTGCAGATTTCTGGACCTGCATTATCAGGAACAAAATTGTAGGGATCTCCTTGACAATCAAGGGTGCAGTAAACACAGGAAGTGCCTACTCGGGCAGCAGAGTACTTGTGGTGTGCACATGGAGATTTTTTAGGCTAGACAATAGTGCTGATGAACAATCGTCAATCAATATGCAGACAGTGAAATCAGGCTGCGTACAGGACTCTTTGACTATCAAAATATTGGCAATAAAATATTCAAAGAATTAGAAACAAAGTTCCCGAGTTTACTGCATTGTAAGAAATTTGTTTACCAAACACTGCTTTGAGCAGCTAAATCATCGGCCCACACACAATGGAAATATTTTAGACATTGTCGCTACAAACAGGCCAGAGCTTGTCACTGATGTCGCTGTAGTAACAGGGGTTGGTGATCATGATGACATTATAACGACAATGGTCACCAAAGTTCATAAATTAGTCAAGAAGGCTAGGAGAGGGTTTGTGCTAGAAAGAGCAGACAAGCAACTGTTAGCATCCCACTTAAGGAATGAATGGATATTGTTTAGTTCAAATATGGTGGATGTAGAGGAATTATGGGTAAAACTTAAATGCATTTTAAATAAAGCACTGGAAATATGTGAAGACAAAGTGGATTAAAGATGGGAAACCCACCATGATTCAATAATAATATTTGAAAGGTGCTAAGAAAGCAAAGGTGTTGCACACACTGTTAAAAAAAGGTGAAGCAAATCAAATCAGATAAAAGTTAGTAGAGATATGCACATCTATAGAAAGATCCATGCGCAAAGCATACAATAACTACCACCATCATTGCTTAGCAAAAGATCATGCAAAGAACCCAAAAAAATTCTGGTCCTTTGTTTAATTGGTAAGCGGATCAAAGCCTTCGATTCACTCACTCGTTGATCATTCTAAACTGCTGATCGAAGACAGCAAAATGAAGGCTAAAATTTTTAATTTAGCATTTAAGAAATCATTCATGCAGAAGGACTGGACAAACACATTCATTAGATGATTGCACTGACCCCCAATTGAAGGACATAGTAATAGGCATAGATGGTGTAAAGAAACAGTTTAGAGTTGAAAACAAACAACCCCAGTGGGGTACCAATCCGGTTTTACAAAGAGCACTCTCTGACATTGGCTTATTACTTAGCTTGCATTTATTGTGACTCTTTAATCGTCCAATGTTCCAAGCGAATGGAAAAAGTTGCAGGTGACTTCTGTGTATAAGAAAGGCAAACAAATAGACCCACATAATTACAGAGCAATATCATTAACATCAGTCTGCTACAGAATTGTTAAACATATTTTCAGTTGTAAGACAGTGTGTTTGCTTGAGACTGAAAAGCTTCTGTCCATGCACATAAAAGAGCTGATGGACCGAGTAAGTTGCAATCTGCGGCTGTTTTGTGATGATGCTGTGATATACAGGTCATTGAACGACTGTACTGGGATGCAGGATGACTTGCACCAAATTTCCAGGTCGTGTGAGGAATGGCAGCTAGCTCTAAATGTAGAAACATGTAGGGTGATCCAGATGAGTAGGATAATCAATTCATAATGTTTGTATACAGCATTAGAAGTGTCCTGCTGGACAGAGTGGCATCCATTAAATATTTAGGCATAATGCTGCATAGCAATATGAAATGGAACGAGTTTTTAAGGACAATCGTGGGAAGGTGGATGGTCAAATTCGGTTTACTGAGAGAATTTTGGGAAGATGTAATTAATCTATAAAGGAAACTGCATATAAAATGCTTGTGCAACCCCATCTTGAGAATTGCTCTAGTGTTTGGGATCCCCACCAGATTGGTTTAAAGGAAGGTATAGAAGTAATTCAGAGGCAGGCAGCTAGGTTTGTTACTGGTAGATTTGATCAATGTGCGAGTGTTACCGAGATGCTTCATGAACTCCAATGGTAGTTACTGGAGTGAAGGCAACATTCTTTACAAGAAACACTGTTAAAGAAATTTAGAGGGCCAGAATTTGAAGTGGACTGTACAATGATTTTACTGCCACTAACTCAAAATTCGCATAAAGACCATAAAGATAAGCTCAGAGAGATTAGGACTCAAAAAATGAATACAAGCAATCATTTTTGCCTCGTTCTATGAGGCAGTGGAACAGGAAAACAAGTAACTGGTAGTGGTACCAGGTACCCTCCGTCACGCATCTTTGGGTGGATTGCGGAGTATGCATGTAGATAAGTAAAAAGAACCAATAGCATAACACAGATATTACCTTAATTTTTCCACGAATTTCTCAACAGAACAGGAAGAGTGAGCGATGAGGAAACTTTTAAGTTTAACCTTGAAAGTGTGTAGATTACTGGTGAGTTTTTTGAAATATTTTGGCAGCTTATTAAAAGTGGATGAAGCAGAATACTATACATCTTTCTGCACAGCTGTCATGGAGGTGTGATCCAAATGCAGATTTAATTTCTGTATAGAATTAACTTAATGAAATCTGCTAACTCTTCGGAATAGCTAAATATTATTAACAAGAAAACAATATTAAAGTTAATATGTATTGAAATGCTAATGTGATAATTCCCGGGCTATTAAAAAAGAGGTTGTTAAGAGCTTACCCACATATTGCTCAACCCACCCGTTTCTGTACTATAAATACCCCTTTTTGAACCAGAGGAGTTACCCCAAAAAATAACACCATAAGTCAAAAACAAATGAAAATAAGCAAAGGAGACTAGTTTTAGTGTTGAACTATCACTTATTTTAGAAACTATTTGAATGGTAAACAATATAGCATTTAGTTTATGAACAAAATTTCCACAGCAGCATACTATCTGCCTGAATTTGTAGTCAGCATCTATTTATTTTTTACAAGCCATGAACTTTTTTCTTTAAACTGTATTATTTGATACTGCACCAATATTGCCAACACATCCTCAATACAAACCTAGTGTTATCAACAAACAGAAATATCTTACAATTACCTGTTATACTAGAAAGCATATTTATATCAAAGAGAAACAGAAGTGGCTCCAGAACAGAACCCTAGGAACCCCCCCCCCCTCTTACACACACACACACACACACACACACACACACACACACACACACTTAACTATGCCCAATTGTGAGTACATATCACAGCCATTTTCAACACTGTCAAGGATCACCTTCTGCTGTTTGTTACTAAAGTAAGAGGTGAACCAACTATGAGCTAATCATCTTACTCCATAATGCTCCAATTTCTGCAACAATATCTTGTGATATACAAAATTAAACACTTTTATTAAATCAGAAAATACACCTAAAGTTCGAAGTTTCTAATTTAATCCGTAAAGTGCCTCAGAGAAAAGGAATTATAAAATTTTCGGTTGTTAAACTACTTCTGAAACAAAACTGCACATTTCATAGAGAATTACTGGAACTGAAATGATCAGTTAACTTTGAATATACAATCTTTTTAATAAAACAATGGAAATTCCCGGGATGATTCAACCAAATTTTGGAAAAGATAGATTACTACTCACCACAGGATTTCTTGACGAGTCACAGAAAGGCACACAACAGATTACAGCATTACTGAAGCTTTTCGGCCATTATGGCCTTCATCAGACAGAGAAACGTTCTCTCGCATTCACACACACACACACACACACATACACACACACACACACACACACACACACACACACTGATGAAAGCTGTAACAGCCGAAAGATCCAGTAAAAGTGTAATATGCTATGTTATGTGCACCTTTCTGTGACTCATTAAGGTATCTCTTTGATGAGTAGCAGAATTTGTCAATAACTTTAGAAAAAACTGAGGGCACAGAAATAGTCTAAAGGCATCTACATTAACCTTTTCTCCCTTTATATAAAGTGGTTCCACTACTGAGTACTTCAATCTGTCAGGAAACTGACCATCCCGAAAGGAAAAATTACAAGTATAGCTAAGCACTGGGCTAACAGAAGTGGAACAGTATTTAAGTATTCTGCTAGATACCCAATCATATCCACAAAAGTTCATCTTTAGTGATTTACTTACTGAATCAATCTCTCCCTTGTCAGTATCACAGAGGATTGCTTCAAGTAAGAGCCTTGGAATGTTATTTTCTAAGAGAGTTATATGATTATGTGTAGGAACTAAGGTTCTGTTTAATTCGCCCGATATATTCAGAAAATTATTATTAAACATCGGACATTCATATTTATGACTTATCAGTAACGGCAGTAATAGGAAAGGTAGCAGTTAGTCTATAATAGGACAATAAAGAGATGAAAGAATATTTCTCTTGAAGGAGTAAAACCATCAGGGGGATAGTTCTGGCATTACCACATAAAAAATGAGAATTGACACATTTTAGAAAGGCAATAATGTGAAAGCACAAATAAATAATAATTTTAAATATACATACACAAACAACAGACTCAGCACTTGTCAAAGGCCACAGCTGGCAGCCTTGCAGTCTGGACAGCCTGAATGATCAGAATCTAACGCCTCAAAAGACATTACGTTCCTTCAAAAATTTTCAACCAGCAAGGTCCTGCAACAAAAAGCAATGTGTGTGGAAACAAATCACTTAATGAAATCCTCCAGCTCAAGATATAACTGCATACAAACTACACTCTGAAACAGTTAATTACAAAAACAAGGTGGCACTGTGGTACAGACAAATTTGAAAAGGTCTTCAGAGCATCTACTATAGCAAGGTTTAAAAAAAATATATTCTGAAAGTGGCACTTACATGACAACAAAGCTTCAGTCACGACATTAATTCACCATATTACAATAAAAACCTGCAAAGTTGTCTGCAATTTTATCTTGTGTGCTTGAATACAAAATTCATTTATGTACAAAAAAATCCCTCAGTGCAATTTGGGTGAATCACTTAAAACTTGCTTTTCAAATGTTGCAGAAATGGAAAGTGCTATTGATGTGCAATTTTCACAGGGTAGATTGTTAGTTAGGGGCTCATATTTGTTAGCCAACAAACAGGATTTTAATAATACATAGAAAGTGTAACTTTTGAGCAAAAATGCAACAATGCCTACTGATACTAACAAACTAAACGTAGGGTAAATTAGAATGTCAGTGCTGTTTGTTTAAAGACTCTAGTGCCATTTGTTTACAAAATATCATATTGTGACAAATTTCCATTCCAACACTCCTTTGCCCCATGCACCCTGTGTAGCTGTTAGGGACGATTTGTTATGTTTGCTTACAATTTGCTTTTATGTTCCTTGAATGCATTGCAACTTGCTGGTCACTGTGAGTGGATGACGGATTTACCAATGCAAAAAAGGCTGACATGGTAATGGTTAAGAGAAGTTAGAAGTTGGATGCCCCCTCTCCCACCAGTGCTGCTGTTGCAGTTTTGGAATCATTCAAAGAAAGGTCTTCGCCAGGTGGTTGTTGTTGTTGCGGTCTTTAGTCGGCAGACTGGTTAGATGCAGCTCTCCACGCTACCCTATCCTGTGCAAGTCTCTTCATCTGAGAATAAGTTCAGCAACCTACATCCTTTTGAACCTGCTTACTGTATTAGTCCCTCGGGCTCCCTCTACAATTTTTACCTCACACACTTCCTTCTAATGCTAAGTTGATAATTCCTTGGTCTCAGAATGTGTCCACCCAATCTATCCCTTCTTTTAGTCAAGGTATGCCAAAAATTTCTTATCTCCCCAATTCTGTTCAGTACCTCCTCATTAGTTACGCGATCCACCCACCTAATCTTCAACATTCTTCTGTAGCACCATATTTCAAAAGCCTCAATCCTCTTCCTGTCCGCAGTGTTTATCATCCATGTCTCACTCCCATACAAGGCAACACTCCATACAAATGCCTTCAGAAAGGACTTCCTGACGCTTAAATTAATACTTGATCTTAACAAATTTATTTTTCTCAAAAACGCTTTTCTACCCATTGCCATTCTGCATTTTATATCCTCTGTACTGCGACCATCATTTGTTATTTTACTGCCCAAGTAACAAAACTCATCTACCTCCTTTATTGCTTCGTTTCCCAATCTAATTCCTTCAGCATCACCTGATTTTCTTACACTGCACTCCATTACCCTAGTTTTGATCTCTGTTAATGTTCATCTTATTTGCACCTTTCAGAAAACTATCCATTCCGTTCAATTGCTCTTCCAGGTCCGTTGCTGTATCTGACAGAATTACTATGTCGTCGGCAAAACGCAATGTTTTTAATTTTTCACCCTGAACTTTATTAATTCCTTCTCCAAATTTCTCCTTGCTTTCCTTTATAGCTTGCTCAATGTACAAATTGAATAACAATGGAGAAAGACTACAACCCTGTCTTACTCCCTTTCCCACCACTGCATCCCTTTCATGCCCTTCAACTCTGACAACCGCTGTCTGATTTTTGTACAAGTTGTAAATAACGTTACGCTCCCTATATTTTACTCCTGCTTGCTTCAGAACTTGAAAGAGTTTATTCCAATCAACATTGTCAAAAGCCTTCTCCAAATCCCCAACAGCTAAAAATGTAGCTTTGCCTTTTCTTATTCTATCTTCTAAGATAAGCCGTAAAGTGAATATTGCCTCCCGAGTTCCTACATTTCTCCTGAACCCAAACTGATCTTCCATTTATCTGTAAATAATTCATGTTAGGATTTTGCAACCATGATTTATTAAACTGATATTTCTGAAATTTTCACATTTGTCTGCACTTGCTTTCTTTGGAATTAGAATTACAATATTCTTCTTGAAGTATGGTGGTATTTCCCTTGTCTCATACATCTTGCATACCAGGTGAAACAATTTTTTCATGACTGGCTCTCCTAAAGATATCAGCAGTTCAGCTGGAATATCATCTACTCCAGGGGCCTTGTTTTGACTCAAATCCTTTAGTGCCTGTCAACTTCTTCTTGCAGTATTATATCTTCTATCTCATCTTCCTTCACTTCGTCTTCCATTTTTAGAATACTGCCTTCAAGTTTATTTCCTTTGTATAGGACCGCTAGCAACCTGGAAGGTATTCTGTGAGGAAGTGGAGGGCACAGCTGCTCAAGCCAGACTTCATAAAATCCTCACTAGGGTACCAACTAATCCAGGAGGAACATTGAGGAAGGAGGATGGGGAGTATACAAAGACAGCACATGAGATGCTGGAACTGCTCCTCAAGACTCACTTTCCTCAATATACTCTGGTGGATAACACAGACCAGAAAGTGATCCCTGAGAGGCAATGGTTTTTAGGTATTTGCAAAGAGGACTGGGATTTGGCCAAGGAGTGTGTCGATTTCAGTAAGGTCCGATGGGCGGTGGGAACATTTCAACCGTTCAAGTCACCAGGCCCCGATGGAATCTTTCCAGCTCTCCTGCAACAAGCGGGAGAAAATCTTATTAGATTCCTATGCAGGTTATTCGGGATTAGCCTAGCAGCAGGAATCATTCCCAATGCCTGGAGGGCAGTGAAGGTTGTCTTCATTCCAAAGCCAGGGACAATTGATCATACCAAGGCCAAAGATATGAGACCAATCAGCCTGTCCTTTATTCTTAAGACATTGGAAAAGCTGGTTAATGTACATGTTGAAGAGAGGAGGTTAAGTAGGGCTCCTCTACATTCAAACCAACATGCATATCAGCCAGGTAAATCATGTGAGACAGCTCTCCACCAACTCGTTGGGAAGGTGGAGAAAGCATGACACTTCCAGGAAATAGCCCTGTGTACCTTCCTGGACATCAAGGGGGCTTTTAGCATCACGACCTTCGATTCGATGGTTAGGGCAGCAGAGGTGCATGACCTAGGGACCACTATATGTAGATGGACTAGGGCCATGCTCAGTGAAAGAAAGGTAGACTATCATGATGAATGAAAAGATGGTAATCAACACCACTAGGGGTTGCCCGCAAGGAGGAGTTCTTTCCCCTTTATTGTGGAATCTAGTGGTGAATGATCTCATTGGAGATTTAAACTCTAGGCAGCACTTTTGCCAAGGATACGCAGATGATCTTGTCATAGTAATACTTTGCAAATTTGCTAACACAGTGAAGAATATGGCACAAGGTGCATTGGACATTGTGCAAGACTGGTGCAGAAAACAGGATCTGGGGGTTAGTCCTAAGAAGACTGTTGTTGTACCATTCACGAAGAAGCGTATCCAACATTCGAGTTGGAATCTAAAGCATTGTCAGCAGTAACAGCAGAACATGAGACTTAGTAGATGACATTGAGCTCACCGTCCTTGGACTGTTTCAGCTGTTCCAATACAAATTCCTTTAGGGATGAATTGCAATTGCTAATGAAAATTAGTGATGCAAAGCTCTCCCAAGCACCTGTAATGCTTATGATAGCTGCTGGTATATAGATTTACTTTGTTATATTGACTAGCTTTTTGCAAGTGACAAAGCATTTCACAGTTCAACTGGTCATTGCAGCTACTGACTAGGAATCAGTATATCGATGGAGTATCAACAGAAACTTCTATATAATTTGTGCTGCTGTCCAGGAGAACATGTGTAAACTATAATAGTAAGTAACACCTAACCTACGGAGTACAGGAAAAGCACAACTGTGAGTGATCACATTGCACTACTGTGGGCTAGTTGATAGAGCATTATTTCAAGCCGTACCTATAATCCCCCCTTTTTTCTCCCTTAACTGCTGTATGTTGAAAACTGTTGAGAATGTCTATAACATTACACATGTTCATTTCTCAAACAGCACTTTCAACTGCAGCAGTAGCAGTAGTGTGTGGACTCGACAGCATGTCAGCCCCACTTGATGGTGTGGACAAACACACAGCATTCTAGTCACAACACGCACAGCCGCTGAACGGCGGTGGAGGGAAGGGAGGAAAAAGAAAAAAAGGAATGGCAAAGGAAGAGAAAGGTACTTCTATACTTCTTGTAGTCTAAGGATATTTCCCCGTCTCATACATCTTGCATGCCAGGTGGAACATTTTCTTCAGGATTAGCTCTCCTAACAATATCATCTACTCCAGGGGCCTTGTTTCGACTCAAATCTTTCAGTGCTCTGACAAATTCTTCTCGCAGCATTGTATCTCGTATTTCATTTTTCCTCTACCTCGTCTTCTGTTTCTCAAATATTGCTTTCAAATTTAATTCCTTTGTAAACGCCCTCTATATATTCCTTCCATTTTCAACTTTCTCTTCTTTGCTTAGTATTGGTTTCCCATCTGAGTTCTTGATTTCATACCACTGTTTTTATTGTCTCCAAATGTCTCTTATTTTCCTATACGTGGTATCTAGATATATATTCTTCTATAGTCTTGCATTTGTCCTCTAGCCACTCTTTCTTAGCCAGTCTGCAATTCCTGTCAACCTCAATTTTCAGACACCTGTAATCCCTACTACCTGCTCCACTTGCTGCATATTGATATTTTCTCCTTTCTTCAATTAAGTTCTGTATCTCCTGTGTTATCCAGGGATTTATATTAGGCTTTGTCCCTCTGCCTACACGATGATCTGTGGCTGTATCTCTCAGAGCTACCCATTCCTCTTCTACTGGATATCTCTCCTCTGTTTCTGTCAATCCTAGCCCAAGGCTCCCTCTGAAACTCTCAACCACCTGCAGTTCCATATCCTTAATTTTCTACCTTTTTGTATTCTCTTAGTTTTAAATCTACAGTTCATAATCAATAAGGTATGGTCAGAGTCTGTATCTGCCCCTGGATATGTCTTATGGTTTAATATCTAGTTTCTGAACCCATGTCTTACCTTTATAAAGCCAGTATGGTACCCTCCACAGTCTCCTGGTCTCTTTCAGATATACAACTTTCTTTCATGAAGGTTAAACCAAGTGTTTGTGATGATAAAATTGAGCTCTGCACAAAATTCTACCAGGCAATCTCCTCATTCATTCCTCTTCCCCAGTCCATATTGACCTACTACATTTCCTCCCCTTTCCTTTCCTACTACTGAGTTCCAGTCTCCTATCACAATCATGTGTTCATTTCTCTTAACTGTATGAATAATTTCTTTTATCTTTTCATACATTTTTCCGACTTCCTTGTCATTGTCAGTGCTAGTTGGTAAATAAACTTTTACTACTGTGGTCGGTATTGGCTTTGTGCCTGTCTTTGCTACGATAATGCATTCATTATGCTGTTCATAGTAACTTACCCTCACTCCTATTTTCTTATTCATTATTGACCTACTCCTGCGTTACCACCAACTGATTTCTGTGACCAGATATGCTGTTAATCCTGCCACCATACTTCCCTAATCCCCACAATATCTAACTTTAACTTCTCAATTTCTCTTTTCAAATTTTCTAACGTCCCTACCTGATTAAGTGATAGAACATTCCACACTCAGATCTGTAAAAATGTCTTCCCCCCCCCCTCCCTCCCTCCCTCTCTCTCTCTCGATGATGATGATTATGATGATGAAATCCTCCTGACTAGTTCCAGCCCAGAGATCCAAATGGGGAACTATTTTACCTCCAGCATATTTTACCCATGACAACCATATGAGCACTGAAATAAATTCATTGAACTGCATTTATATAATAAATCAGTCAAATCCACATGCCCTAAATAAAATAAAATACCTAGGAATAACTATTCTGAACCACTTAAACTGGATATTGAATGGAAGGTGAAGCGAAGGTTACATTTCAGTTGCAGAACACTTAAAAAATGCAACAGTTCTACAATAGAAATTGTCTACATTACACCTTTGCATCCAGTTTTGGAGTATTGCTGTACACTGTGCTATCTCCACCTAGTGGGACTGATGGAGGATGTAAAAAAAGTTCAGAGAAGGGCACCTTGTTTTGTATTACCGCGATATAAGAGAAATGCACCAGTTGGCGTGGATTTCATTAAAAGAAAGGTGTTACTCTTTGCATCCAGATTTATTTGCGAAATTTATTTTATCACCTTTCTTTTTCTAATGCGAACATATTCTGCTAGCTCCTACCTATATAGGGACACATGATCAAAAATGTAAAGTTTTGTGTGTTCCTTTTTCCCTTGTGCTAATAGAGAATGGAATGGTAGAGAAATATCATAAAAGTGGTTTGATGAAACCTCCGGTATACCCTTAAATGTAATTTGCACAGTATTTTTGTAAGTGTGGCGCAGCCTGTAGTGTAACAGCTTACACTGCATATTTCCTGCTAGACGCTCAAGAAATTTGAGTATAATAATTAAATAAAATCATATTTTATTTAGGAAAAGGTAGGACAATGTATTCTGGCTCCAGTTTTTCTCTGTACAGGTTTTGTGCAGCAGAAAAGAATAAATGAAGAGTGGGGTACTGTGCCAGTGATGTGATTACTGCATTTTGAAAAGTTCTATGTTTCGTATGTATATGTATATTCTGTAGAAAATGAGATTGTTATCAATTACCTTTAGTCTTGATTGGTTGAAAGAACATTTCTTCTGTGAGTTGAATTCCAATAAGCATGTAATTCAGTGATGTAATAAAAGGTTATTTGTGTTACCTTAAAGTCACAGTTTACTTGAATTAAAACTTATCCAACTAAAAGGTAATTGCTAATGATATTTATTATCATGATTGGGAAATGAAAGTATCATCAAGAGAAAGTCATCAGAAGCAGTTGTTATATTAGGAGGCACGGACTAGCCGGTCCTCCTACAGAGAACAACAGTATTTTATTTGAACAATTTTTATCAAGAGACAGTACCATCAAGAAATGGTAATGAGTTTGTTTTCGACACACGGTTGGCGTTGGACTTAATCAGTAACGGCCGTCGGAACAACTCAAGCCATGGGCACCAACATGGCTAACTCCTATGCTAACCTTTTATGGAAGAAATCACCGGGACCCACAACCCCAAATCTCTGATCTGGTTCAGGTTCACTGAAGTTATTTTCATGATCTGGACTCTGGGCCACGGCTCCCTATTCTCCTTCCTTCACAACCTCTACACTTACTCTGCCATCTGCTTTACCTGGTCTTGCTCAACCCACTGTGCCACATTCCTGGATATAAATCTCCAACTCAATGATGGCCCCATCCACATTAAATCTACCAATCACTAACAGTACCTACACTATGACAAATACCATCCCTTCCAAATCAAACAATCACAAGACAATCTTTTATGTTGCAATGTGACATCATTGCTGATCCTCAGCAGGGTGGGCCGGCGTGGGGGAGGGGGGGAAATAAGGTCGCAAATAATCTGAATGTGTACTACATCATTGCTTTGTTCCAGGAAAGACAGTGTGAGCAGTGCGGGTTTACTACATAAATAGTGTCTGCAACCAGTGCTGGTTTAGGGTGGGGCGACCTGGGCGGTCGCCCGAGGCGCCGCGTACACCAACATATGTCCAAAAGACCACCAGTGCCGTACTATATCATCAATATCACAATTTACAATCATCCGCCTTGCAAAAATATAATATTATTCAACCTCATTCAACATACATCGTTAATCTCACAACCAAGTGCTGAATTCAGGATATCAGAAGAGAAAACATGCTGAATACAATCTTCCTATTAGCTGTATCCATCCATGCCTCATGCGAGCTTAGTCTTATGTCCGAGAGATGGGTCTACCACAGTGCCTCTGTTATTTGTTTCAAGAACTGCAAAAAGGGAACGTCCATGGAGCTGCACTATTCACACACGTATCTATAGCTTTGACATGGGAGGGGTCCAAAACTACTCTTTAGAAAGTAAACTATATTTTATCTGTAACATCATTAACTGTAAATTAAAAATCCTTCAGATTCTTTGGCACCCATGTTACACGCAAGTAAAGTTTCAGACAAAGATTAATAAACATCTTTAAATGGTGGTGTTACATTATTCCATACATTTATTGAAGTTTTTTTTAATACTTTGGAATTTACCTGAATCTATGAGTCATAAGTTCATGTAATTTAAAAGTCGTAATTTTTATAGACGACTCATTGCTAAAATACCTTCAGTTGTGGTGGTACATTTGTTAAAGGATGAGGTTTTAATATTGTAAGAGGTGTTTTCTGTATATAAAATATCATGTTTAGCCTTTTACATATTGTAGAAAGATATAAAAAAGCCAAGATCGCTGATCATCAATTTTTATTTATGACAACCGGTTTCGCTGAACTATGTCAGCATCATCTGGTCCAATAAAATCATTTTACAAGCCCATAATCTTGTAATGACAATCATTTGCTAGATAACATAATGTACAGTGCATAGGTGCACTATCTCATTATAATAAAACATAATTATCACTGTGAGTGACAATAGCAAACTATTGCTATTGTTATTGTCACTCACAGTGATAATTATGTTTTATTATAATGACATAGTGCACCTAAAAAAAGCAGTCAACAATCCGAAGATTGGTTTGAACACCACAGTGCTTTACTAGGCATGGTCGTGTTTGGAGGTGGTATGCCGTTGCCTTCCTCCAATTTTCGAACTGACTTAACCAGCAATTTTTAGGGGGACCTACAGTTTAACGTGGGTTCTGAACCACGGTGCTACTCGGTATTTTTCACATGAGCAATACTACCAGAGGTGAAAGAAGTGGAAAGTGACAGATATAAATCCTAGGACCTGGAGGGGATTGAACCCGCGACCTTTGGATTTGTAGTCCGGCACTCTACCACTGTGCAACCGAGGCGCACATGCACTGTAAATTATGTTATGTAGCAACTGATTGACATTGCAAGATTATGGCCTTGTAAAATGATTTTATTGGACCAGATGATGCTGACACAGTTCAGCGAAACCGGTTGTCATAAATAAAAATTGATGATCAGCGATCTTGGCTTTTTTATATCTTTCTACAATATGTAAAAGGCTAAACATAATACTTTATATACTTGACCTCTTTATAGTGGGAAGATAAGACATCAATATGTGACGCTTCAGCAGTTCTTAATAAAGATTATGACTGCCTAGTAAGCAGGAGGTGCCGGGTTCAATCCCGACCCCGGCACAAACTTTCGTATGTCCATGTTGTATGATTGCAACACACATCAGCGGCTGAGACTAGATGATACGATGACGATATTTACCACCTAATAAAATCATATAAAAACAATACCCATTACAAAATTATCTAGTCAAGGTATCTGTATGGTGCGAAAAGTGGAGATTGACCAAACATAAACCCGAAATATGTAAATTGTCCACAGTTGTTTCAAATGTGAAAAATTTAATAGTTAAACAGGAACATACCCAGCTACAAGTCACAACTATTGTTTGCTGAATCATACTTCCATAGACTGTTGCTATGCTAACGAAGCAAGCTTCATATCCATGATTTGTGGGACAGGATTTCAAAAAGCAGGTATTGGCAGAGACATGTGTGCTTATGTAACCTAATGGGGATGTCTGTACCCCCTGAACCCCTCCCTTATATAAGTCCATGGCACTATCTCTCGTGCACCACAGAAACTAGTAGTAACTGCCGGTCCAAATAAAGGAAACGGTGGAATGTGAAACAGTCTTTACATTTGAAATTAAATAATTTGATTGGACTTATATTGAATATTTGTGACTTAATGACTCATCTACAACAATCAATAGATCATGCACTGCATTCATGGAGAACACTCCCCTAATGGACTGAAATAATACAGAGCCACCCAATGTGTGTTGGACTGCTTATGTTGGCAGTGCTACAATTTACACCCACATCTCAGAAACAGTATAAGGCGGAGGCAGGGTTCTTGTGGTGAATCATACTGACGAAAGAGAGTGTCGTGACGGGGACAACATTTCAATTTTCTGGTAAGTTTAAAAACATTTTTATAGTTCATGTTTTCTTTTCTAGTTATGTCTAGCGATAGGTGATGTTATTTATTTGTTATAGATCTAATATTGTGGTCTCAAAGTAGAGCAGGCTCTACACCATAACTTGCCAAATTATTAAATCATGTCAGCAGAGAGGGAAACAATTACGAAAATGCATTTTGGTTCAGAAAATCGGAAAAGGAAAGCTGAAACAGTTCTTGAAGAAACTAAAAAGCACATGTATTCTATTAACAGAATGTAACTACAATTTGCTGCCACTCCATCACAAGTGAACAATGGGATGTCTTCAGTCATGAAGTAGGGCTACAGTGAAAAATAAAAATTAAGAAACGCATGTGAAATGAACGCTCATTGCTCGGATGGCCAGCACTGTTGCTGCCGCAATTGTTGCGTTCAAATTCTGACAAAAACGCGCATGGCTGCGATAAGTATTATTGTGTAGGATTTAGCCATATTATAGACATGAAACATGTTTTACTTAATTTAACCCAGGTTGGCTCTGTTTCTTGTGGAAAAAAATTATGTGACATTAGACGAGACCCACTTGAAACATCGTGGATTCGGTTCAACCCCCCCCCCCCAACACGCCCCCTAAGGGTGCCAAGTGGGCGACTCACCTGGGACGCTTGCATGGATAAGGCAGGCCCTGCCTGCAACAAACACATTTACTACAGCCAAACATCTAAGAACAGAAGAAGACACTGTAAATGCCATAAAAGAGATGGATATGAATTTGAGGGTGAGCCACTGTATTTTTCATCTGAGGGAGAATTGCAACTATCTGTAATTTCAGATTCTTCATTGGCTAATGATGTTACACTGCATGACAATTCCCTGAATAATGATAGCTCAAAACATTCTCAGACAAGACACCATCCAGAGGTTGGCCTGTTCACACTTTTTGGATTTGGCTGCAATAAAAGCCTGGATATTGTACAATGCTCTAAGCGAGAAAAAATTGAAATTCAGGGACATCATACTGCAACTAAGGGAGGAGGTTGCTGAGAAGTACACAGTAGCCAGAAAGACTAGTGCCTGTCTTACTCCCGAAGATATTCCTGAGAAACAAGAAAAACAAATGCTTTGCCCTGTGAAGTCAAGCAGCACTGGAAACAAATCATTTGTAAAGTGTCATATGTGTAAGAAAACTGTCTACAACAGATGCACTTCAAAAGACTATTATTTGTGAACATTATGCAATGCTAGCAAGCAAAAACAACCAGCAAATGTGTGTAAGTTTTCTTAATAATAATCAATATTTTGTGAAAACTAATGTACATCTGATTATTTTATAATAAAATACCTAGCACTTCAAAGAACGGATTCCGTAATAGCGTCGATAACCGACTGACCTTGAAGAATAAAAGGAGAAGAAACCGGAATCATAAGTGACACAGCCAAAGTTCTAGGCATGCCCAAATATAAGTGGTTCTAGTGCCAACAATAAGCCACATAAGAGCACTGCCCTCTTGACCCAACACTATCCTTGACAGGAACAACTTAACTGCATCCTTTGCCAAGCTTTTGATTTTCTGTCATCATGCCCATATATGAGAGACATCCTGCCCAAGAGCTCCCAACTCCTCCTAAAGTGGGCGAAAGCTGAAATTATGTGTATATGAGTATCTTTTTATATATAAAAAATAGACGAAGATTACTCAACCCGTCATGTGCAGTCTCCCATCCTTCATCAAAGACACCAACCACTTCCTCGATCACCTGAAATCCTTACCCAGCCTGTTACCTCCAGAAACCATCCTTGTAACCATTAATGCCACTTCCTTATACACAAATATCCCACATGCCCAGGGCCTCGCTGCGATGGAGTATTTCCTTTCACACCGACCACCCACTTCTCTACCTAAAACCTCTTTCCTTAATACCCTAGCCAGCTTCATCCTAACCCACAACTTCTTCACTTTTGAGGGCCAGACATACCAACAACTAAAGGGAACAGCCATGGGAACCAGGATGGCCCCCTCATACACAAACTTATTCATGGGACGCCTAGAGGAAGCCTTCCTGGATACCCAGGCCTGTCAACCCAAAGTTTGGTAGAGATTCATTGATGACATCTTCATGATCTGGACTCACAGTGAAGAACAACTCAAGAATTTCCTCCTCAACCTCAACTCCTTTGGTCCCATCAAATTCACCTGGTCCTATTCCAAATCCCATGCCACTTTCCTCGATGTCGACCTCCATCTGTCCAACGGCCAACTTCACACATCCGTCCACATCAAATCTACCAATAAACAACAGTACCTGCATTATGACAGCTGCCATCCGTGTTTGTGTTTTCTATTTATTTGTGCTGCTGTCACACCTGTGCTCCTTCACCTGGTAAGTAGTCTTCGTCTATTTTTTATATATAATATTTCCTGCTAGGAATTTTTCGTCTACAATATGAGTATTTTTTTAGTCGCAAACTACCCTCATTATATTCTTGAAGACAAAATCAAATGTATTGAAACAGAATACAGTATAACCCAACTTTTACTTTTTCCCACCATTTTTTTTTTTTTTTTTTTTTTTTTTTTGGGCGTTGGTCCAATAAAATTTATTATGTTCACAATGTTAATGTAAGTGACATAAATTGATGCTAGCATGGGTTTCACCTTCAAGTACAGTGTTTATATACATTATTCAGTCAAGTTGTTTTGTTGTTTGCAGGAAGTGCCAAATTGACTCATGATGAAGTGGTTGATGGGAGCATCTCAACAGTCACCTCACCCCAAGTATCAGCTTAGCTTTGTTTACACTACCGGTAGTTTTTCATGTTAAGCATGATAGGTTTTGAGAATTTATTCTTATTCTGAAGTGCAAATATTTATGTAAGTATTTCTGTGACCTTTTATAAACAATGATAATAATGGTTTGCTTGTGTGTGTTTTTCTGCACATTGCAGGTGACACAGTATCTTACAACCTAAAAAAGACTATTACAGTATGAGATGCTGACCCTATGCAAGTGCCACAAAAAATACTTCTGTATAATTTAATAATGGAAACTCCAGGTTGGAATTAATACAGCAATAATGACAGTTTACAACTCACCGCAAAGACATGGCGACAGGCACATACAAAAGACACACACATACAAAACTTCCAGCTATCGGCCATGGCCTTCTTCAGAAAATAGAATATTCACACAATCACTCAGGAACACAACATAATCATACAACCGTCACCTCCGGCTGTGGGTGAGGAGGGGAGTGGAGGGGGAAGGATGCTGGGTAAGGGTGGGGATGGAATGTTCAGTGTTGCATGATGGACTGTATAGATTCTGACAGTGGGATGTGGCACTGAATACAGAGGTGGTAAGGGGTGGGAGAGGATAAAAGGAAGGTGTAGAGGGGGAAGGAGAGAGGAATTTAAAACAATAAAAATAATATGAAAAAAAAATAAAAAAGTAATTATTTAAGGGGACATTGTAAGAGGCAGCACAAAGTTGCAAAGAATACAAGAATTTAGGGGGTACAGGATAGTGAGTGAGAAAGGAGCCATAATGTTATGTACAGGGAGGAGGGATGGCAAGTTACCTTAGACTGAGACCAGGATGGTAGTGGGACCACAGAATGTGCTGAAGGGATAACTCCCATCTGCACAGTTCAGATAAGATCATGGTGGAGGGAAGGATCCAGATAGCTCAGTTAGTAAAACAGCCATTGAAAACAAGAGTGCTGTGTTAAGCCCCATGCAATGCCACAGGGTGATTCATCTTGCTTTTGGTCACAGTTTGACGGTGGACAGTCACCTGGATGGACAGCTGGTTTGTCATCATACTAATATAAAATGCTGTGCAGTGATTGCAACAAAGTTGTTAAATCACATGCTGCTTGCATCATGTTCTCCTACAGGAGGAATATGATCCCTGTTATAGTTGGGATTGGGAGTGGCACAGGATGTTGTGGAGGTTGGACGGGTGACGGAACACCACTTTAGGAGGGGTTGGAAGGATCTTGGGAAGGATGTTTCTCATTTCAGGGCATAATGACAGTAATTAAAGCCCTGATGAACAATGTGATATAATTGTTCTAGTCCAAGGTGGTATTGGGTGAGAAGAAGGACTCTCCTTTGTGACTGGTTATTGCAGTTGGGGTGATGTATGGGGATACGGCACAGGAAATCTGATTGTGAACGAGGTCAGGAGGGCAATGTCTGTCTGTGAAGACCTTTGTGATGCCTTTTGCATGTTGGGTAAGGGACTTTTCATCACTTTTTGATGTGGAATGGGCGGCAGCAGTCAAAGTGCAGGTACTACTGGTAATTAGCAAGTTTAATGTGGAGGGAGCCATCAGTGAGGTGGAGGTTAACATCCAGGAAGGTGACTTGCCTGGTTGGGAAGGACCAAGTGAAAGTGATGAGGGAGAAGGAGTTGAGTTTATGAAGGAACAAGGTCAGGGTGTTCTGGCCCCGACTCCAAATCATAAAAATATCATCAATGAACCTGAACCAGACCAGGGTTTGGGAGGGTAGGAAGATTTCCTCTAGATGGCCCATAGATAGGTTGGTATAGGAGAGCACCACACAGGTGCCCATGGCTGTATTAAAGATTTGAATGTATACTTTTCCTTAAAAGAAAAAGTAATTTTTTGTTAGGATGTAATTGGTAAGGATTATAAGAAATAAGGTATTGGGCTTGGAGTCTGAAGGATGCTGAGAAGGGCAGTGTTTAAGAGCAGCAAGACCATAGGCATGTGGAATATTGTTGTACAGCGAAGTGGCATTAACAATGACAAGATCCAGAAGGGGCGAGGATGGTGGAGAGTTGCTGAAAGAAGTGGTTGGTATCTTGGATGTGGGAGGCTAGGTTTCGAACAATAAGTTGGAGGTGTTAGTTAACAACGGCTGAAATTCTTTCAGTAGAAGCACAGTAACCAGCCACAATTGGGTATCCAGGATTGTTAGATTTATGGACTTTTGGGAGCATATAAAAGGTACTTGTGCGGGGTGTTGCTGGAGTGAAGAGCGAGATGGATTCAGAGGAGAGATTCTGGGAAGGGCCATAAGATTTTAGCAGGGATTGTAGGTCACTTTGGACCTTTGGGATGAGGTCATCCTGGCACAACTTGTTTATTTTATTTATTTTTATTTATTGGTTTTTCTGTTCCATAGGACCCAATTGAGGAGTGAGACTCCATGGTCATGGAACAAGTCAATACATTAATTGTTACACAAGAATGGTAATAGAAAATTTTTAAGTAGTCCTTTGCACACGACAATCTTAAGACAAAGTGAAAAGAATCAATAAAGAAAAAAAAATGAATTAGCTTAATTGTTTAACTTTTCTAGGAGTTCCTCAACAGAATAAAAGGAGTGAGCCAAGAGGTAACTCTTCAATTTAGATTTGAAAGCGTGTGGATTAGTGCTAAGATTCTTTAGTTCTTGTGGCAGCTTATTGAAAATGGATGCCGCAGAATATTGTACCCCATTCTGCACAAGTGTTAAGGTGGTGTGATGCAAATGCAGATTCGACTTCTGTCTAGTATTCACTGAGTGAAGCCACTAACTCGTGGGAATAAGCTGATATTATTAACAACAAATGACATTAAAGAAAAAATGTATTGTGACGCCAGAGTCAAAATTCCCAGACTACTGAAAAGGGGTCGACATGACGTTCTCGAACTTACACCACATATTGCTCGAACCGCCCGCTTTTGAGCCAGAAATATCCTTTTTGCATCAGGTGAGTTACTGCAAAAAACAATGCCATACGTCATAAGTAAGCGTAATAGACTACTTTTCGTGTTGAAAAATCACTTATCTCAGATATTGTTCTAATGGTAAATATAGCAGAATTTAGTTTTGGAACAAGATTCTGAACATGGGCTTTCCATGACAGCTTACTGTCTACATGAACACCTAGAAATTTGAACTGTTCAGTCTCACTTATCACATGCCCATTATGTGTAATCAGAATGACATCTTTCGTCAAATTATGTGTTAGAAATTGTAAAAACTGAGTTTTACTGTGATTTAACATCAACTTGTTTTCTACAAGCCATGAACTTATCTCTTGAACTGCATTATTTGATATTGTGACAATATTACGAGCAACATCCTTCACTACCAAGCTGGTATCATCAGCAAACAAAAATATTTTACAGTCACCTGTTATACTCGAAGCCATATCATTTATATAAATAAGAAACAGCAATGGTCCCAAAACAGACCCCTGGGGGCACCCCATACTTAATTGTGCCCCATTGGGATTGCACGTCATAGCTATTTTCTACACTGCGGAGAATTACCTTCTGTTGTCTATTATTAAAGTAAGAGGTGAACCAGTTGTGGGCTACTCCCCGTATTCCATAATGTTCCAACTTCTGCAACAATATTTTGTGATCAACACAATCAAACGCTTTTGTTAAATCAAAGAAGATGCCTAGGGTCCGTAGCCTGTTATTTAACCCATCAAGTGCCTCACAGAGAAACGAAAATATAGCATTTTCAGTTGTTACACCACTTCAACCAAACTGCATGTTTGACAATAAATTATGTGAACTGAAATGATCAATTAATCTTGAAAATACAGCCTTTTCAATAACTTTAGGAAAAACAGATGGCATAGAAATAGGTTTATAGTTGTCAACACTATCCCTTTCTCCTTTTTTATAAAGTGGTTTCACTACTGAGTACTTTAATCTGTTAGGAAACTGACCATTCTGAAAGGAAAAATTACAAATATGGCTTAGTACTGGGCTAACATATGGAGAACAGTACTTTAGAATTTTGCTAGATACCCCATCATATCCACAAGAGTCCTTAGTCTTTAGTGATTTAATTATTGACTCAATCTCACCTATGGAAGTATCATGAAGGACCATTTCAGGTAACAGCCTCGGAAAGGCATTTTCTAAAAACGTTATATGATTACCTGTAGAAACTAGGGTTTTGTTTAGTTCCCCTACTATATTCAGAAAGTGATTATTGAATATTGCACATATATCTAACTTGTCAGTAACAGAAACATTCCTACTACGCACTGACGTTATATCTTCTACCTGCTGCTGCTGACCTGACACTTCCTTCATGACTGACCAGATAGTTTTAATTTTATCCCGAGAGTTTGCTATTCTGTTTGCATATCACATACTTTTTGCATTCTTAATGACATTTTTCAGAACCTTACAGCACTGTTTGTAATGAGCTACTGCATCTTCATTCTGACTGCTTCTAACATTTTGATACAACTCCCACTTAGTTCTACATGATACTCTTATCCCCTTTGTCAGCCACCCTGGCTGTCTGTTACTGGATGTACCCTGTTTTGATTGTTCCAGCGGAAAGCAACTTTCAAACAGCATAAGAAATGTGTTCAGAAAAGCATTATATTTATCATCTACATTATCGGCACTATAAACATCCTGCCATTCTTGTTCCTTAATTAAGCTTAAAAAGGTCTCAATTGCAACTGGATTAACTTTTCTGAGTAGTTGATATTTATGTTTAACATTTGTTTGAGAACAAATACTTTTTAGAATTAAAAGTTAGGCATCGTGGTCTGATAGGCCATTTACTATTCTGCTGACAGAGTGCCCCTCTAATAATGAAGAATGAACAAAAATATTGTCAATGGTAGAACTGCTATTTCCTTGCACTCTCGTTGGAAAAAATACTGTTTGCATCATGTAGGTGGAGGAATTAGACAACTGACCTTCTCTCAAGTAATCGCTGTGATGCATCACACAGACAACCTTTGTCTGCCAGGGAGGATGACTAGGTTGGGATCTGTTTTAAGGTTGTGTAAGGCTGTCCTTTACAGATTATGATTACAATTCACTGTAAAGGTGATACTCTGCCAAACAGACATGCACAACAAAAAGACAAACAAAATGAAATAAGTTAGATTTGGACCAAACTCTTGCTCAGATAAAGAACACACACACATGCATATCATCAGCTGCAGCAGCAATCGTATGTGCACGAGTTATGCCAGTATGACTTTGGCTGAAAACTAAGTTGTGAGACTGTCACAGTTTTTATGTGGTGCCTGTCTGCAGATGAGTGTATAGTTTGTATGGTGAATTTCAATCTATTCTCAACTGGTGGTACGACAGCCCTTAGTCGTAAATATAAAATATATTTTACCTGGTTTTGGCAACTACTAAAAGTGCCTTCATCATTAATGTTACAGCAATTTTAATAATTTATGATGAAGGCACTCTTAATCATTGCCAAAATCAGGTACAATTAATGTTATCTCTGCAACCGACGGCTGTTGTGCCACCAAGTGAATTCATAAATGGTCGCTGAAAAAAAAATGCAGAAATGTTTAAAATCTCAATCTATTCCAACCTGGACTTTCCAGTCTTTGATACTCTTAGATTAGTGTTAACACACGGGGAAACTGGAAGCTTGGCGAACAGCAGAGTATGGACAAGGTATGTGATTCAGACAGTACAGAAAATTGGTGAAATATGAGTAATGTATAAAGTTCCTCGCCATCCAAATACGTAAGATAGAAAGAGCTAGCAACAAAAATATTCTCTAAGTGAATCTGCACTGTTACAGATAAACCACTCGTGTGCAACACTATAAGCTTTCATCACGCATGGCCTTTAAGAAATTTAAGCGATCTTACAATTGCAACTGATCAAGTTGTTTCAATTTTTAAATTTCTTAAATATATTTGACACAGAACAATAACATCATTTAATAAGCAAATATTTGCTGGTTAAAATGATTGACAGATAAAAATGAACTAAAGCTTGTATTAGTGGCACTTGTGTGGCATGCAAAGGTTAGCAATGGACCAAATTTTATGTAGCCGATGACATGCCACTTTGGCATAACCAATAACAGGTCAGTAGCAATTGAATGAATTTAAAGTGACTGCCTGCTTTGTTGTTTTTGCATCTGTTACACTTTCTTGTGATTATGGCAGGCCATTCAATTAAATAGATTGCGCTGGGTGAGTGAAGTTCCATTGCTTTTTTACATTACTACCTTAGCCGTTTATATACACCCAAGGAGCCCTATGATTCACACTAATCATTCGAAACATTGATTATTTGGAATGCAGATTTCTCTTTTGTCATTACTTTTTACTATACAAACTGAGCCATTTTTGTGCACACATTCGCCTGACAACCCCCATAATATAATTAAAAATACTAACTGCATGAAACACTGATAATTTGCTTTGGAAATTCAGCATGAAAAATTATTACTTCTTCATATTTCCCACCAGAACACAGATGTCTCACTTGGCGCACATAAACAAATAACTATCACTGCTTTGTTCCAGCATGTCACACGGTGACTGCTGCCAACACACACAAGTACAGTATGCTGCTGACTGTGATCTAGACTTTTACTGATAAAATGTTCAATAGAAACAAGTGCGGTAACAGGACCAGCAATGATCTTAATCACTAAAGTTTACGTGTAATGCCATGACATAGTGTGGTGATGACAATGCTTGCTGCAAGTGCCCTTAGCCAACTATGTATTTATTGAGCAGACAAGAGGACGTACAAGAACCTGACAACCATAAAACAGGAACAGTATTAATAACTTACTTCATGAAGTATAGAAAAAAGTAAACTCCTCTTCAACAGCGTCTTCATAAAAAAGGAATAAAACATAGATCTGTCTACATCGCACGAGTCTTTTTATTTTATTGAAAAAAGAAACAAAACACATCAGTCTAGGCACTTCTGCAAGTGGAATGAAACACAGACCTGTCGACATCTCATGGGATATTTTATTGTTTTTTTAACCCTATTAAAATAACAGAAAAAGTATCTGTTATGGGCTAATATCTGATTAGTTGTCTCTGTCTGCAACACAGCTGGTCAATTCCAGCCCCTGCCAACTTCTAGACTACACCATGATATGGCAAGTAAAGTTTTACCATTTCAATATGTACAAAGTAATTATCAATACATGGATATCCACCATATGTTACACACAATACTTTTTCCCACTGTTTGTATGTGGTCTGAGTATTCACAAAGGGGTATAAATAAAAGTACCATAGTTGCTAACATGCAAGCTATAGCACTACACGTAATGTGACTCATTATGCACCACAGAAGCCAGGAGAAAAGTGCATACCATGTGCAGCTCATGGCAGGTGTTGTTATAATAGAGATAAAAAGATTTCAATGAATGAGTCAGTGGAAAAATCTATCCAACTTCCAAAATGCCAGAAGGCAGTACTGATTGATGTGTCAGAAGAAAAGATGTTCAGTTACAGTTAATGATAACTAACTTTAGCTGAAGAGAGAGCCAACATATCGCACCCCAGCAAGAAGAGTGGTAGAAGTAAAAAATTGCAATTTATAATTGAAACATATGCCTGAAAAACCCTAAAATGCACCTAAAACTTAACATCCTTTTCTCTTAATTTGTCCCCTTGAGGATGGTAGTGTCATTTCTGTTGATAGTTAGTTCATGATTCATCATGACAAAGTCGCTTATTGCATTGTGGAGTTGTGTGCCTGTCACATGCTAGCAAACCATATTAGTTTATCCCATAATTCCCCATAAAACGTGAATTTGACCTAATATAACTACTATAAAATTGTTGTCAGTCTTTAATATATGCAAATTCAAATAATTTACTAGTGTGTTCTTTATAGTTTAGATTATACCCAGATTCAGTAAATCAAATGTCAGTGAAGGATTAATTTTGTATAGCCCAGCAGTTTTCAAAACGAAACAATAATACATTCAGTGGTGCAAAAATTAAGCTCTGGAGGCATTACTTAATCTGTCAGACTAATTTTTTTTTAAGGAACTGGACTTATAAAAGAAGACAATTTTCAAGAATGCTCGCAATTGAAGTAGCTCGGCCTGAAATGATGTATATTTAACGTGCAACTGTAAATTGATTTAGTGTTCCTGAACCGTAGCTTCGGGCGCTACATGCCCTCATGTAAAAAAAACCTGTTTTACCTATACCTAACCTTCTTAAGGCTACACCACAGATAACTTTTTCTAAAAGTGAAAGTTAGGTTAGGTATAGGTCAAACAAGATTATTTATAAGTACACGAGGGTGCATAGTGCCCAAATCTCCGGTTCAGAAACACGCAATCGATTTACAGTTGTACGTTCGATATATATCATTTCAGCCCGAGCTACTTCAATTTCATGAATTCTTGAAAATTGCCAAAAAACTTCAGTTGTAATTAGTATAAATTATTCATTGTGTTTTATGACAATGCACTAATTTGTTTATTTTAGATCCACTCCATGTAATATGCATAACTATACATTAAAAACACTTAACCTTTTAAGCTGTACATGATACTGATGCTTTAGCTCACTAAAGTATGACAACAGTAACAAAAATCAGACTTCCACTCTTATTCAGTTGGTATAATTAACTATCAATTAATATTCATCCTCAAAATGAGAAAAGTACCAACATTAAGTTATACTCATTTAGGTATTAAGATAAGACCACATGACATTATATAACAGCATTCACAAATAGACATCTTAAACATGGCTGCAGTCCAGCAACAGTGGAACATGAGCAAATTGTGAACAAATTTCAGCTGACCTGTTGCATAATATGGTTTATTACCATTCCCTGCCAGGTCCTAGGATTTTTATGTCACTTTCCACTTTTTTCACCTCTGGCAGTGTTGCTAATGTGAAAAATATCGAGAAGCACTGTGGTTCGGAACCCATGTAAAACTGAAGGGCCCCCTATAACTGGTTGGGTAAGTCATTTCGAAGGCAACAGCATACCACCTCCAAACAGGTCCATACCTACTAAAGCACTATGGTGTTCAAGCCAATCTACGGATTGTTGACTGCTTTACCTTTTTTCACCTACCATAACTACGATATTAAAACAAAACAGTGAGTTACCAAATAATCAGATAGCAACCAAAAGTTTTCCTGATGATCATTCTACCATAAAAGAGTAACTCACCCAAACAACACATTAATGAAAATGTTACCAACAGAAATAAAAATTTCTCCTGGTTGCATAATTAACATAAAATTGAAGAAAGTCCTGATAAAGCTGTTTTGTTACACCGTGTACACATTCATCATATAAAACAGGAAAGTTCTTTAAAATTCATTATATTCAGTTTTAGATACCAACAACCAAGCTATAGCCTTCCACTTTAACCTGGATATTGAATTACAAGACAGATCACTCCATCACCACAACAGTTACTCCCACACAAATGCTCCTCATGTCACTTGTTACTGGTAAATGCCAACCATTACTGCAAACTATTTCATTCAATAATTTGTTAAAGAAGAACAATGCATATGGACACTGATCATCAAATAAATACATCCAAGTTTGTTGATATGCACTGCACTAGCACATTATTTATTTCTGAAACATGACATGTCCTCTTTTTCATGACAACGTTAATGCACCATGCAACCATCAGAAATAAATAAACTTATTGCAATCAAAGATTTTACTAAGTCATTTTGTGACACATCGTTCATTTATTTATAAAAACATATATTTTATCCTTATAAGGACCTACACTCATTGCACTGTTTTCACAGTCAACAAATGGTAACTGTCTAACTGTCATTATGGCAGTTTATACACAATGCTCCTTCTAGCTACAAACAAATGCCACACAATACATCCAACACTACAAATGACAAAACTAAAATATTCCAGGTACGCTTTTCCACATCCACCTGCACGAGAACATGATTATTAAGCAGTTGTAACAAGTAATGTGTTGGGACACCAAAGATTGATGAGAATATGGAAAGCATTTTACTTTAAACACAGGAAAAGTATCTTCATTAATTCCCCCACAAAAATATTTAAAATGTATTACAAAAACTGCAATTTACAATAATTCAAAGAAAATATTAAGGTATATGGCGATTTTTGATAAATATCACTATCAAACGATAAAATTAAAGTGAATTTACATTTTACACAAGTTTTAACAAAAAAACATAAGGTAATACTCATAAAACATTTACTGGTATTTCCAAATTAGGAAAAGAAAATTATAGTAACGCAAAAAAATTGATACATAGTGGGTATAACATTTTTATCACAGACGTATTTACCACTTACACCGGTTGTAGTACGAGCATTCATGGAGACCTACTTACCTCAAAATAAGAGCAGCTCTCTACAGTTTCACTGCCATTACGCTCCCACATCGTCATCTGAAATAAGATTACATTTGTTACCTTTCATAATCATACACAACATACGCACAGTTCACCACGTACGGCAAAACAATTCAATATTTCACATCACATAATTGTTTTGGAGCCACAAGTTAATCCGTTGTCTCCTAAAATAGGGTCACAAGATGGCATTAAAACCACAAGTATTAACCACTTACACAACTATTCTTGAGTTCACAACAAACTTTAGTGCCTCCTAACAGTGCTAATGATTACATTCATGTCAAATCTTCACTCACAGCGACAAACAGTACTTTGATACACTCAAATTTCAGAAACTGACAACAAACACGAAAACGAAAACACCTGCTGTGCTTCACGATATTGCGTTGTTTTCTTATCGACATCCAGCGACTGTACTTCGGATATCGGTATCGATACGGAATATCTTGCTTTCCAAATACGCGGAATACAATTTGTCATCTAAGTGCAGTAGCAAGATAACTATCACCCTGCAAGCATATAGAATAATACAAAATTAAATAAGTGTAATAAATAGCACAAAAAGGAGGTCAAATTTTACATCTATGGTTCCATAGTCATAAGATTTATACAGATATACCTTTTTAATATCATAATATTACAAGGAAAATAACAGTAAACAACTGTTACCACTCCAGAATGACGCGACTAGCTTACGTACAACCACACTCATTCAAGTTACTGTACTATTAGATTCGTGAAAATTGCTACGTAATTTGAAACCGAGAAATGGAAAAGACTGAAGCAAGCAGTTTATATGTACAACATGGTAAGTTGATGAAGCTATTTTCTTAAATAACAAAGTTAGCGCTAAAAAAGGAGGAAAATCATTTTTTTAGATGTTAATGACATTGTAAGGAGGAAAATCGTAGTGGGTAAAAAACTGACTAAATTTATCTTCCAATAATACTGTCTGATGTGTTTATATTTTTCCTTGAAAACAGAGGTCGATGTTTTGAAATGTTCATTCATTTTCCAGGGCTTTACCACACCATGTTCACAAAAGCACACCTTAAAAATGTAACATTGGTGTTCTTAGATTCCACTAATAAACTATGACATTATTTAACGGTAGATCACTCATAAGCACACTTTCTAGACTGGCTGGGCGAATTGACGTGACGGACAGTGTGAATAGGCCTACACATTTATCCAACCTCGCTTTTGAAGATAAAGATTAATAAGATACGCTTGCGTGTAATCGTCTACAACAACTGAAAAGCTTGTAACTAGAATAGGTTTACGTCCGATGTTAGCAGAGAACCGTTCTGTCAAAACTTTCTTATCGATAAACGTTGACGTGACTTGATGGTCCAGTGTGAACGCCGTCATTAGAAATATAGTATGGAATGGTTTGACGAAACATGACGTGACGTGACGGACAGTGTGAATAGGCGTTAACTTATCAAGAGCTAAGAAACTTTATAGGAAGAAACTGGAGGAGGCAAAAATAAATGCAACCACAAGTTTATTAAAGGCCAGTTCACACTGTCTGTCTCATCATGCCCGAGTGTGTCTGAAAATTCCATGATGAAATTTCAGAGACAGCATTCACTCTATCTGTCATGTTTTGTCACATCAAGATTTCTCGAGAGGTAAGATATGTCAGACCAGTCGTTTGATAACAACGGAAATTAAAATGTTTCCGAAACGCTCACTCATGTTGTAGTAGTCAGTTACATGAATTTCATGCACTTGTGTAATTTTCATCTTTTCTTTATCATAATTGCATGTATATAACGGAGTTAAGTAGTTTCATCATGCAGCACTTAAAATCCCTACACAAAATTCTAGATCGTCACAAATGAAAACTAGAAACAATATGCATTTGCGAATTATAATGAACAATGCAAAACATTATGCAAATGATGTTAAATATTTGAGTATAAAATTCATAACCACCTCCCAGCCAGTACAAAGACATCAAATTGACCGACCAAAATAAGACACGAACTGAAAAAATTCCTAGCAAAGCATTGCTTCTATTCTTTTGCTGAATTCCTGGATACATAATTTCAATCTTTCCATAATCTCCTATACCAAACGTTTAATCCATTTAAAATTTCAGAGGTATCCAAACAAATTTTGTACATTTGAGGCATCTTGGCTCCTCCTCATTACATAATAAAACATGTTATAAGAATTAAAACTATTCTTTCTTGTAGTCTAGACGTATTGTTTCTCACACATATGTACTTTATTAAAATGTTATATTTCACTGAATTTTTATTTTGTTTCATTTGTGTTGCATTCAATATGCTGTATCTTATCTAATTTATATTCTAACTTTGTATCTGGTTTTATTACAGTGTATTCTTGACCTATCCCCTATCAGTGTACAAGTGACTGTACCATTTTGATGTATGGGACAAATATATAACTAAATAAAAAAATATGCTTTGTTCCAGTGGCATATTATAGATTTTTTTTCCACTGAATGTCCTTCCAAAACCAAGGTCAGATATCGAAAACCAAAAAATTGTTTAGATTCTACAACAGAGTAACAGAAAATGCTGTCACAAACAGTGTATATCCATAAGATAGAAAGAAATAGTCATAAATGACATTTTAAATGTAAAAGTCAGCACTAATGAAAGACGAAAACTCAGTTATTTATGAGTTTATTAACAATGTAACTGAGAAAACATAATGTATAAATTCAAGATTAGCTTAAATGCTTCAGTTCATCTACTTATGCTATAAAGCTCATTGCAAATTTTGCTTATATAGACTACATTTCAGTAAATTAGCTTGCCGTGCCTATTTTCATTCACTGCTTTCGTATAAGGTCATATTCTAGGGCTAATTCAACATTGAGTAAAAATGTATTCATTGCACATGAGTGTGTAATACAAATAATTGTTGGAGCCCATCCAAGATCATCCTGTTGACATTTATTTAAGAATCTAGCGATCTTCACAGTAGCTTCACACTATATGATTCAATTTTGAAATTTGTTATTAACAATGTGATCCATTTCAAAAGTACATAGCTACAACATTAGGAGAAAACGTGATATTCACTATTGAAGATTAAATCTAATATTGCTGCAGAAAGGGGTCAATTATGCTACCACAAAAGTTTTTGGTCACTAACCAAGTGTGGACATGTTGCTATCTACGAGCACTACTTTTTCTTGTGAAAATTAGCGCCAAATACATGTAGTATCTATGATATCGGTTGTTGTTCCCAACTGAAGTATTTAAAGAATCCAACTGTGTATTTTATGTTACCACTTAAATATACTGCGAGCATGGTTTATTACCTTTTTTTGGTACAGCTATGATCAATTGTTGGTAAAATCGCTTATGATATTTTTATTGACAGCGGTTTTGCGACGCTACTTATAATATGTAGAGAAATAATAAGATCTGTGATGTGAAAGCAGTCTCAAGAGTGGAGAGGGTCGATTGTTCTTGTGTTGGAATGCGGGAAGCCGGTTAAATTCCTCTGAAAATAACGGATTCCTGTAGCACAGGATACCACCCCTTGGCTGTGACCATTGATCTCTATTCTATTCTATAGAGATCAGTGGCTGTGACCAATGACGTCATAACAAGCCACAGATTTTATATGATTATTTGCATAGTTATGAAAAACAGAGGTCATGAACATATGACAGATAATAGTGTAGTTGCAATATAATCATAATAAGAAAACATTAAAGTTTGACAAAAATAAACGTTAACAAGTCGTCCTTAGAAATTTTGAAAACAATTTAAGAAGTATTGACAATAATATTATGAAAAAAACATGACGCTGTAGTTAGTCAGTTTGGGTTGACCACTATTAGGCTAAGTACTGTAATGTATGTTTGTGCTATTTGGTGACATGTTCTTGATTTACGTTTTTTGGTACAATAAATTTATTATCCAAAAATACTTGAAAACAATGATAATAGTAAAAAAATATTATTCGAAAAAATATTGCAAATATAATTTATGTTTATTTCACTGTTAGCAGTATAGTGGCAAGGACACCCATCTGCATTTGAAAGTGTCGTCATTTTGCCAATAAAATCAAAAATTTTAATGAAGGTCAAGTGCCTCAAAAAATATTAAGCATGTGTTTCAGTGCGCTGTGGTATTTTGTGCTCCAGTACAAATTTTTTTTTTTTTTTTTTTTTTTTTTTTTTTTTTTTTTTTTTTTTTTTTTTTTTTGCGGTAGCGACGTGCCCTGATACTGCTAGCAGTGAGGCAGACACCTCACCAGTAGCTGCGTGGGAGGATGCTCTAGTGCGTGGCAGCTGGCATAAGATATTCCAGGGGCTCAATCGTGAGGCCTTCCCGGTTCGTCATGTGAACAGGTTTGAGGGGCTAACTGTTCACGACACTGTTTCTGATCCGGCAGGTGTCGCTCATCCTGAAGTCACCAAGCAGCCTGCAAGATCTGGGCTTTCACAGAGGGTGGGTTAGCTTGTAGTTGGGAGCTCCAATGTTGGGCAGGTAATTTAGCCCCTTAGGGAGATGGCTGCCAAACGAGGGGGGGGGGGGGAATAAGGCCAATGTGCACTCCATGTGCATTCCAGGTGGAGTCATCGCAGATGTGGAATGGGTGCTTCCAGATGCCATGAAGGCCAACTGCAGGTGGTGGCTCACACCGATACCAATGATGTGTGTCGTTTCGGATCTGAAGAGATTCTCTCAGGTTTTGAACAGCTATCTGAAGTGATAAAGACTACCATTCTTGTTTTCAATATGAAAGCAGCGCTCGCCATCTCTATCATAGTTGACAGGACCAACTGTGGACCTTGTCTACAGAGCCGAGTGGAGGGTCTGAATCAGAGGCTCATACGGTTTTGTGACCATGTGGGTTGTAGATTCCTCGATCTGCGCCATCGAGTGGTGGGGTTCCGGGCTGCTCTGAATAGGTCAGGAGTTCACTACATGCAGGAAGCGGCTACACAAGTAAAGAGATCTGTGTGGCTTGGACTGGGCGGTTTTTTTTAGGTTAGAGGACCCCGGGAACACACAAAAAAGGCTTCAATCCCCCAGGCCACAGGTCAGAGATAGGACAAACACAGATCTAAAAACCATTGGTCTAACAGTTGTAAAGTGTCATAGCTGTGTGGCGAAAGTACGAGCTCCAGGCACTAATAGAACATACTGAATCTCAAATTATTATAGATACAGAAAGCTGGCTAAAGCTGGAGAGTAGTTCAGCTGAAATTTTTACAAAGGGGCAAAACGGTGTTCAGTAAAAATATGATGAATGAAATAGGTAGTGGCGTATTCATTGCTGTCACAGGCGCTTTATCATGTAGCGAAATTGAAGTAGATTGCTTCTGTGAGTTGGTATGGGTAGACGTTATATCTGACGACAATAATAAATTAATAACTGGCTCTTTTTACCGACCCTCTGACTCAGATAATTCTATTGCAGAAATGTTCAAAGAAAACTTGGATCAAATTTCAAAAACGTACCTAAAGCATACAATTTTAATAGGTGGCGCCTTTAACTTACCGTCATTATGTTGGAAACTACATGTTCAAAACCGGAAGCAAGCATAAGGCATCCTCGGAAATTGTACTGAACACATTCTTCGAAAATTATCTTGAGCTATTAGTTCATGAACTCACTCGAATAGGAAATGATTTTGAGAACATACTTGACCTCCTAGCAACAAATAACCCAGAGCTAATAAAGAGCATCAAAACAGATACAGGGATTAGTGAACACAGAGTTGTCGTAGCGAAACTCACTATCAGACTTTCCAAATCCACCAAAATTAAAAGAAAAGAATATTTATTCAAAAAAATCAAATAAAAATTCGATTAACGCTTTCCTGACTGACAATTTCCTGTTTTTCGAAACTAACAAAGTGAGTGTAGATCAGATGTGTCCTACATTCAAAGATATAATATCGACAACCAATGACAGATTCATACCAAACAAATTAACATAAGAGGGTGCTGACCCACAGTGGTACACAAAACAGGTTAGATCACTCTCGCAAAAGAAAAGACATTTTAGATAAAACTTAGCAATTTCGCTGAAAAAATAAAATAATATTATAAAAAAGAAATTCTTAAAATATTGGTTGTCATGTACAGATACCTTTTATTAAACAGACATATTCCACATCATTGTGAAATGTCGTATTTATGATCTATTGAACTAATTTAAGCTAATCAACAGGCTTTATTTACTACCTTATAATATTGTCTGACATGCCTGTATGTATATATTTTCGCTTGCAAATACATGCAGATGCTTTGAAATATTATGTTTAGTTGTGTTGTCATCTTCCACAAAAGCTGTTAAAATGAACTATAAAAGGTTTTCCTTCTTATGCTGACTACTATTAGGAAACTTATTTCACACCAGAAACATTGTGCTTTTGATTTACAAAGCACCTTCTGTGGTTCCATATCATATGTTTTGTACTTCTCGTTTTTTATATTATAGACGAGAAACAGTTTTCAAATTTTTGTGCACCTTCTGTATTTTTAAATAAATGTATAATTTACGTATGGTGTTATTCCCACCTCCTTAAAACCCAGTGCTGTTTTTTCCATTTTCTTTGACGAGATCTTTCTTTCCAGAAAGAACCGTGAATGAAGAAAGAAGGTATTTCTCCTTCTTAGGAAAGCCTTTAGAGACAAATGAAGAGTGGAATTGCTAAAGGTGCTAAGTGCCGAAAATGAAATTGTTGAGGAAACGAAAAAAACTGCACATCTCTGTGAGAAATGGATATTCATTTCTGACAAAACACATATTAACTCTTTACATGGTTATACAAACGTTGACAAAGGTTTTTCTACTTATGTTGAAAAATCAAAAAGTCACGTAGCGTTTTATGCAGAAAGGTGTAAGTGCAATAGGTTTTCTCATAGCTAATAGATCTAAGTGCCACGAGACAACATTGACTTTATGGAAGTAACAGCTGTCAGAAGAAGTCCTTGTTGTTTTCGTCCACATAATCAATAATATTGGAATTATCGTTTTCTTATTTGGTGCCAGTGGAACAGTTGCTGGAACTTTTATCAATTCCACAGCTGCAGTGTCTTTCATTGTCTTTCCTTTCTTCAGGACATGAAAATACTTCCAATCACACTGACCGGAAAAGCTTCTTTTGCAGGACACAGTACCAGGCTGTTGTTTGCTTATTTTGATCAAAGAAAGCTGTGTCTTTCAAAAATTCAGAACCTGATTTTTTCTTCGTAAAAATGGTTTGATTTTTTTAGCAGAAATATTAAAGGTATTTAAAAATGTAGCTTTGCATATTCTTTTGACGTCTCCTGTCCCATCAGGAAGTGTGTAGCAGAGAGTTGACTGCCTTTTACCTCTCTGCATCTTCATTATATGTCACATGGCGTCGTCTTTGAGTAAGAAAAATCTCTATAAACCCCATCAGGTAATTACTTTGTTGATTCAGGTCAAGTTGATGGTATTCTTCAAACAGCTGAGAGCTGAGTTTTCATATCAACTGTACTTACACTTCCAGAACACCTAAACACAGAACAAACGAAAAATATATACATCAACCTGCTACAACTGGATAATACAGGCTTGTTTCATATTATAAGTTTAATGTAAAGATGACAGTTGTTTTTCAGCAATTTCCCTCCTTGTTCTGCTTCTTCTGCGTGAGGTACGACGCCTGCTTAATCTTGCCTCATCCTATATCTTCCTGAACGCAACGTTCTCAACACTTCCATCACCACTAAAACCACTGGCGTTCATATTATCATTATGAACAGGTACATCATTTTAGAAAGCAAGCAACAGCTTCAGTAAGAAAAACAATAGCGTTGTGGCATAACCTTGACTACAGACTGCTGTTCAGCTAGCGCCAGATGCCTGTAGCACATAGATCCATTAGCAGAGCAGGCCCATCTGGACATAGGACTAGTGCAACCTCTTGAGGTCAGTAGCAACTATAAGGAATGACTGGAGCACATAAATCTCTTAGCAGAGTATTGGCGCGAAGACATAGATCGGTTAGCTGTGACAACCCCCGAAAGTCAAAAAATGGCACTTACATCCTTTAGCATTTCCACTCTTCAAATGAGGAACATGCATGTCTTATAATCAAAATAGCATGACTTTTACATAACATCATTAGAGAATGTAGTGGAATTAGTGATCTACATTATATGTTGTAGTGGTCACTCTGGCCTGGATTTCCCATAGCCAGGACACCTGTGTATGGTCTAATGGGTTTATGTTGCATTCTGTAATTGAATACATCACACTCAGCTTCACTCAGGCCATTGAACGAAAGGCAACATAAAAAAGTGAAGTCGTATATGCATTTAGAGAGAGTGGATATCTAAGGCATGTCTTGCACAATGATTATGAAAATTATTCCAGAGCTATGGCCACTAGTCATTTTTATTCTCTGGTGGCTTTCTAGAATAGTTGAAAATGTCACCGACTGTACCATTTTACATAACGTGTGACCCGTGTGAAGTGTCCAACTTCAGATCAATTTAAATAATACCCATCCAAGCTAAAGTTATGGAGTCTATAATGAAACACCAGATGCAAAATTATTGTGAAGAAAATGAGACCTTTCAGTATAAAAAGTGCGGTTTTTGAAAGACATAGGTCTTAACTAGAAAGATATGACTGGAAGAGGGGTATTTTAAAAAAATGTGACTGTATAAAAAGTGGTGTCACTAAAGGCCAACTGGCCTGTGTAATGGTTAAAAAGTGATGTTGGCAATGGATACTCATCTATGAGAAATAAAATAAAACAATGGGATCTAATGTGTAAATGAATGAATAGGGCTGTTCTAATTCATGCCCAGAGGTGGAAGGAGGGGTATTAAAAATGTGACTGTATTGCAAATGGTGGCACGTGAGGGCAACTGGCCTATGTAATAGTTAAAATGTGATGTTGACAATGGATACACATCTGACTGCAAGAAATGAAATAAAATAATGAAATGTAATGTGTAAATGAATATATGGGGATGTCCTAATTTGAACTTATAGATGGAATTCTACACAATGGTGCTCAAACAAAGAATAAATCCCCCAGCCAGAAACGTACAAACTAATTAAATTAATGACCAAGTCTTGAAATGAGTGTGTATATTTAAAGGACTGTAAAAGGCATATTTATTAAAACTAAAGCTACTTGAATGGAAATTACTACCAAGAAATAAGCTGTGACATAGAATTGCTATTGAGAAACCTGTAAATGGCAAAGTGGGGAAGTGAGGGTGATGGGAAGTGTTCATGTTTAGCACTCAAGCAGCTCGTTATATCAAGTTATGAGAGATGTTCTGACAGTACACTGATTTGAATATGCATTTACTTGGTACAAGACAACGAACCGTGGTCGCAGACCGTAATTAAGATCCTTGACTGCTAATATGGATCATGCATTGCAGCAAAGTTGAAATCGACAAGCACTCCTTGTGAGGAATGTAAAGTTACAGATCGTCAGAGCTGAATACTATGGAACTGAAAACAATGTGCCATGCTAGCTCCATCATTCATGAGGATGAACAATAGCCAGAAAATCACCGACTGGTGCCCGCTATAGACACCAGAGAGGACTTTGATGTTAAGACTTGCTTTCCTGAAGGTAAAGAAAAGTTTACTCTCCAGAAACCCATCTGGATCTCCTAAGTCTAGCTTTCAACTTGAAGTATAGATTAGATTAGATTAGATTAATACTTGTTCCTTAGATCATGTATATGACATTTCGTAATGATGTGGAACGTGTCAGTTTAGTAAATTTTGTCTATACTTGACAATCTATATTTTAAGAATTTTTTTGTAAATTTTTTTTTATTTCTTTTTTTAAATTTTTTTTAAATTTTTTTATATATTTTTTATGTTTTATCTAAAAATTCATCTACATTGTAGAAGGAGTTGCCATTCAGAAATTCCTTTAATTTCTTTTTAAATACTAGTTGGCTATCTGTCAGACTTTTGATGCTACTTGGTAAGTGACCAAAGACTTTTGTGGCAGCATAATTCACCGCTTTTTGAGCCAAAGTTAGATTTAACCTTGAATAGTGAATATCATCCTTTCTCCTTCTGCATACTGTCTACAAGGATCCGTTACTGTTGCCACCACATTTGGAGCAGCTAGTCATCATGTTGGCGCTAAAAACAGGCTAATCGCGATTTGTAATCGCGTTCCCTTGCGGTCCACATGGAGTAATTGGAGTAATACAGTTTCTACTCCTTTTTAGTCAAATTAAATTGCTACCTCGCATTTTGCCCATGAAGCGAGTGTTTACAACTACTTTTCCCATGGGCATTAAACACCTGCGTTTTTCCCTAGAAGCGGCAGTCGTCATTAAGGCACTCAGTCGTCTTCCAATTGTAAAGATCAACCCGTCTCTCAGCTCTGGATGCACAGTGTCTGCGCGCCTCTGGGAACAATGTGGTGCCTGTTTCAAGTGGCTGTGGGGCCAGATCCCTCATTGTAGTAAGCATGCTGTTGCCGGCTGAGTACTAAGCTGTGCAAATGTATGCCAACATTACTACAGGCTTTCCCTTATCGCTAACAAGGTGTGCACCCTGGGAAGGAAACAAAAAATTGGCTGACCAAGTTTTACTCATGCATAATAACAATAGGCTGACCGCCAAAAATTCCTTAAATTATCAGAATAATTGCGGAACTGAATTCAAACAAACCATCAGATAAAGCCGAAAGTTACCGCCCTACCACTCTGCTCAGCAGCTACTACAAACTTCTGGAATGGCTAGTCCTCAACAGCCTGGGTCCATGAATCATAGAAGTCATCCCACTAGAGCAGGCAAATTTCAGACCCAACAGGAGCTGCTAGAGTAGGTTCTAAGTCTACAATGAAGTAGGTTTTCGAACACAAAAAAAGATTGCAGTAGCTTTCATAGACCTAACACCTGCCTGTGACACTGTATGGGAGGAGAGAATTCTACACAAACTGATAAAAGAAATCCTCTCTTGTACAACACTGACACTTATCAAAACTCGCTTTCGGATAGATACTTCCAAGTGATACAGTTTGATGACTTAAGGCCAATTCACACTGTCCGTCACATCACGTCACGTCCCCGTCCATCAGAACATTCCGCAATGTATTTCTAATGGCGACGTTCACACTGTCCGTCACGGACCGTCACGTCACGTCAACGTCACGTCAAGCTTTCTCGCGAAGAATGTTTTGACGGAACGGTCGTCTGCTAACACGGAAGTTAACCTATTTTCGTCACGCAAATTAAATGTTGCAGTCGACGATTGCACTGTTTACATGCAAATAAGTCTTATTCGCCTTTATTTTGTTGTTATACTTCGTTTTAGGGCTAAATCTCAAATGTTTCATGACGACTTAAATATTTTTGTCAATTGAGTGTCCCTCTAAAATCGAGGTCGGATATCTGAAACCAAAAAATGGTTAATGTTACTTAACATTGTAACAGAAAAGACTAAAGCAAACTGTTTATTAGAATAAGATTGTAATTTGATTACACATTTCTCATTAAATAACATTTTAAATGAAAAAGTCAGTTCTAACAAAAGACAAAAATTCAGTTGTTACGACGGTATTAACAATGTCAATGGGCAAATTGTAATGCATAAAGTAAACAGGCGCTATTTATGCTGTTATAAGTGTTGTTTGATGTATTCATATGTTTATTTTTTCGTTTGAAAATAGATGTCGATGTTTTGAAATGTTGTTTCAGTTCCCAGTAAGTTCGCTAAAAACATACACTGTAAAATTTATTTGGCTGTCAATAACATTTAGCGTTGTTGTTCCTTCAATTCTAGTATTAAACTACGACTTTCTACATAACAGATCGCTACTCATAACCTCACTGTCAACATCGCGTACTGAGATCGGCGAATTGACGTGATGGACACTGATGGACAGTGTGAATACAACTTGACGTGACGGTGCCGTGACCTGACGTTGACGTGACGGACAGTGTGAATTGGCCTTTAAGCACTGATCGTTCCTCAAGGATCAGTGTTACCACCGACGCTCTTTAACCTCTTCATCTCTGACCTGCCTGAAACCATCTCAAGGAAGTTCCACTATGCTGATGATATTGCTCTAGCTATCCAAAGCTAGCAGTTTGAAGACACTAAAAATATCCTAACAACTGACCTAAAAAAATATGCATGAGTATTTCGCCAAATGGAGGCTAATACCAAATCCCACCAAAACTGAAGTCAGCTGTTTTTATTAAAACAACAGAATGCTGGGATATGAACACCAAACTAAATAAGATTGCCCACTTCATAACATCTCTCAAAACAAACCTTGAAATTAATTTATAAGCTGCAAAGGGATGGAGTGGATTATGAATGTATCCAATGAGAGGGTACGAAAATAGTGGCATCTTTAAAGAGAAGGAAAGAAAGACAGAGAAAATGTGGCACTGTCACCCTGTGATGTCATCCAAATTCAATTAATATATTTGTCTGTAGACAACAGTCAGTTGTATAAGACGTCATCATACATTATATACATAAGTTTGATTTTAACTTTACAAATTATATAATATACAGGAATAAACAATATATTTTTCCAAAGTATATGTGAGTATTTATTAAAAATGCATAGAATCAGATTTTAACACTCCAACAATTTACAAATTATATAATATACAAGAATAGATGTGAATATTTATTTAAAAAATACACTGTGAGGTCATGCATTTCACTGTGCAGAAACTCATCTGTTGAATAGAAGGCTTTTTGCTTCAGCCAAGTTTCCATACTTATTTCAAACTTACTGGTACCCAGTTCTTTTATACAAGGGGGTAACTTGTTGTAGTACACTTTACCAATATGTAGGAAATTGTCTTTTGTTTTTGATCACCTAACCCAAGGTATTTTCAATGAGTTTGAACTGCTTATGTCACAGTTTTGGACATCTGCTCTGATTTCATACCTATGTGCTTTCTTCTTAGAATGAACCAGTGTTTCTAGGATGTAAAGACTGGGAACCGTTAGAATATTCTGGTTAATAAAGTAAGGCTTGCATGAAGCTAGACTATATAACCCTAAAATACATCTGATTGCTCTCTTTTGCCATAGAAAGACATCATTTGCTCAAGCAGAATTTCCCCAAAGCAATATGCCATAGTTCAGATTGTGAAAAAATGCATAATATGCCATTTTTAGGATATCCTCACTTACACGACTTTTCATTTTCCTTAACAAACATAATACCCTGGTTAGTTTTGTGCAAAGTTTTTCTGTATGAGTATTCCAAGACAGTTTGCTATCCAGATAAATGCCTAATAATTTTACAGGTTTTCTGTGGTCATGTTGCTCATCATCAACATTTCTAAGTGAGAATAGGATTTTTCAGTTTAGCTGTTGTTTAATGTCAGAATATTTCTCTGGAACCATTGCGATGCATTTTTCACCATGGAATCATTCGTTTCTTTCGCAGTAGTCATTTCATAATGTATTGTGATGAAGCTTGTGTCATCAGCAAACATTACAGTTTTAAACAGCAAAAAAGTTGGTAAATCGTTTACATAAACTATAAATATGAAGGGTCCCAGTACAGAGCCTTATGGAACTCCAAACTTTATATTGAGAAAATGAGATTTAGTATTTGAATTGACAACCACCAATTGTTTTCTTTTTGTCAAGTATGATTTTAGCCCTGCTAATTCTGTACCAATAAAGCCATAATTTTGAAATTTATCAATCAGGATGCTGTGGGAGACAGTGACAAAGGCTTTGGTTAGATCCACTAAAGTAGCTTGGGTATGCTGTTTATTTTCAAAGCCATGTATGACACATGATACAAGTTCTTGGACTGCCTTTATTGTTGACTGTCCATTAGGAAAACTATACTGAGCCTTGTCTAGAATGTTATTGGTTTCAAAGTAATCATTCATTTGCTTTTTCATTAATGATTCAATGATTTTTGCTATTATTGGAACTATAGCCTTAGGTTGTAATTTTTAGGAGAGTTTCTGTCTCCTTTTTTTATATATGGGAAAGGACAATTGCCCTCCGTTAAAATCCTACTTATGATGTACGACAGAGTGGCTACAATTCCTATTATTTTCTTTGTAATGTAGTTGGAAATACTGTTTTGGAGTTGCTGAGGAATACTGCTATATCTGTTATATATTTGAAATGGATAGGCTTCCACTTAAAATTAGGCAAATCAAGTTTTATTATTGTTTCATCTGAAATGATACGATTAGATGTGGCAACTTTTTCAGAATGTATAAAAAATTATTTAAGTCTTCTGATCTTAAGGGTATGGGGATGTTCTCTTTTGTAAGCCCAGTTTCCGCTTTTATCCAGGCAGTTGACTCTATTGCACAGGACACTGCTCAATACAATAAAGTGTTACAGTGTGGAAGGTATTGTTCTGCCAACTCTTAAATCTCAACTTGAAATCCGGAAGCAGGTGGTATCAGTTCGCAAAGCCTTCTCAGAAGAAAAGAATTCGGAAAATGCATACCCCCAGGATCTGTCACAAGACCTCTCCTGTTCCTAATATAAGACAATCAAAACCTACATTTCTCACTTCTGTCGATTTGGAGGAATCGTTCAAAAATGTTGATTGGATATATTCTTTGGAGTTCTGAAGTCATCAACAGCAAAATATAGTGAATGGAAGGTTATTTATAACTCGTACATAAGCAAACGTCATTTATCAGAGGTTAAATGACTGAAAGGGACGCAGTGGTTTGGAAGGGAGTAAGACAGAGTTGTAGCCTTTTTACAATGTTATTCAATTTGTACATTGAGCAAGCCATGAAGGAAAGCAAAGAGAAATTTTAAGAACGAATTAGAGTTTGTAGGCTTCCACGGCCGGTGTCATTTTGAAGGGTGTACATTCAGTAGTGTCAATCAGTTAACTGCCCTGAAGAGGACCACTGCACAGTGGTCGAAATGTTGGCAATTCATTTGCTAAGGCTTAAAAATGATGCAGCCTAATACCGAGATTTGTTTTATTCATAATGAAAACATTGTTTTGATAACATAGTAATTCTGTCAAAGACAGCAAAGGACTTCGAAGAGCAATATCGAATGGCATGGACAGTGTGTTGAAAGGAGCTCTAAATCAACTTCAAATACATATAAATATTCATAATTATCCAATATTTTCATCATATCAATATCCAAATTATTTTCCCATTCAAATCCGCCATATGATCAATATTGTGACACTGCATATCCATATAAATTATATGCATCTAAATAAATCAAATAATTGTATTCTTTATTTGAAACATAATGTCTCTTGTATTTATTATTTGCTTCAACAAATCTTTTACAAGATTGTTCTATACCACCTCTTATTCCTTCCTCTATCATTAATATCATGTCCATAATCATGTAATAATTCAAGTGGTTGTCTAGTTATTTTTAACATAGCATCCCATGATAAACCAGGTGCTGTATAATACATAGAAGGATCTAATTCAAATGCTTTCATACATGTAGCTCTAAAATTTTCGAATACATTTGCCAGTAATAGTACATCTGTTTTAAGATATTGCCGCGGGGGCCACGAACGCCGACAGCCTGCGTGACGCAGGGGTTAGCGTCGCGGACTGCAGTTCAGAAGATCGATGGTTCAATCCCGCCTACTGGCAAAAAAATTTATTTCTTTGTAATTAACAATTCCAGAAGGTTCTACATCTTTCTTATGTTCACTTGTAAATTCTACTTGTTTCTTATGTTAACTGTTCTTCTAATTTCTGGTAAATTCTGTCTGTGTATAAATAGCAGAGCACTCTGCCTGAGAGGCAGTCAGTGCTGCGTGTATGTTGAGTTCGTAATAAATGTGCTTTCAGTATAAGTGATTAGTTGCCTTCGAAGTCAAGCCTGTTTCCATTTCAACGCGACATTGTTTGGTGCAGGCGCCGGGTACACTGTGCAACAGCTGCATCACCGTGGCTCCGATTAGGCAACGTAAAAGCTGTCGCTTACACGGACTGGAACCGGAATACAAGGGATACACCGAGTATATCCTTCCAAAAGTCCGTATTATCAGAAGAACGATGGAGACGAAAGCAGCAATAAGCTAGCTGCACATCAGACACCCGTCGGTGTTCTCTGGAGATACTGGACAGGACCCCAACAAATGGCTAAAAGGGTTCGACCAAGTCGCCATGTACAACAGGTGGGATCATACGATGTGCTTGGCAAACGTTTATTTCTACCTGGACGGAACAGCCCAGCAATGGTTCGAAAAAAACGAAGACAAGTTGAATGACAGGGAGACGTTCCAGGAGGAACTGAAGAAGACGTTTGGAGACCGCCAGCGACAAATCCGATCGGCGGAAGAACAACTGAAGAACCGGGCCCAACGACGTGGTGAGCCGACACAATCATACATACAGAATGTTTTGGCCCTGTGTAACATAGTCAATCCGAACATGACTGAGGCAAACAAAATCACGCACCTGATGAAGGGAATTGCAGAAGATATCTACCAAGCTCTTCTGATAAAAGACGTCGCTACGACAGAAGAGTTTATCAAGTGGTGCCAGCGTATTGCAGAGATGCAACAAAGGAGGGTTGGACGCAAGAAGTATGACAGACTCCCAAATGTAGTCCCTATGGCCGTTGTGGAAGATCAGCATGACTTCGCTTCTCTCATACGACAAATCGTGAGAGAAGAATTACAACAGTGCATGGTAGCCGGGACTATTAGACCGAGCGAGCATCAGATTATGGCAATGGATGTGAGCCCTGTAAGTCATGAGGGAGCCGACGCCGCTGAGGACGAGGTATTTCAAACATTAGCTCCCGTCTGTCCCGTCAATTGCACCCGACGTGAAGAATGGCGTCGCCCTGCTATGACTTACGCTGCAGCCGCCAAACGGCAGCCCATGAACTGGCCGACGCGACCAAAGACATCTCCCCCGGTAACTATGATGCCCGCAGAAGAACAGACGTCCGTCGGACAGAAGACAACACACCACCGTGTTTCCACTGTGGACGCCCTGGACATGTCGTATGCTACTGCAGAGAGCGGAGGCGAGTATTCGATGATTATTTTACCGCAAGACGTCAGCCATCGGAGCAGTTCTATCCCAGGCAGTCACCAGCTGATGAGTTCAGTCGACCTATGGGAAGAAGCCCATCGCCGTACCCTAGACGAGGTCGCTCCCCGACGCGACGCAACCATTCACCGTCACCTTACAGAGGTACCAGCCGCTCCTCTAGCCGCCGCGCCCAGGAAAACTAAGCGAGGCGACCATCTACGGAGGTGAGGCCGCCGCAGATGAAAATCCTCCATGGACGACAGTCGCTAAGATGTTGGAAAATCTCATCGACGGCCAACCTGTCTGGGCACATGTTGATTCAGGAGCCTCTTTTCCTGTATTAACGGATAATTACCGCCACACACTAAAGAATACAATTGCTGTAAGGCACACACACAGCCGATAACATATAAGTCGGAAGTCGGCCGCGAGAGTGCGCCGCGGGAAAATGCGGCAAACGCCAGAGCACGCCACGGACGAGTCAATGACACAAACAGCGGGAGTTGTGCCCTGCGCGCAGTGTGTTGTTTACCAGGTACGAGTTCACTTCGCGGGTATTCGTACAGCCAGTGCACGCCAGTGTTCTGTCTAGCAGTGAGAGTTGTTTTCCGTGAATACAACATTTGGTGACGAGTGCGGTTTTTTTTTTTCCTCCGCGCGTTTTCCGTCTGAAGTGGTTGTTCGTCTTACACAATGTCTACTGGTTCTTCCGATGAGATACTGAATCGCCTCATCGAACAACAAGAGGTTTTTGCATCGGCGATGCACGCTCAAAACCAGGTATTACAATCTCTTGCTACAGCCTCGTCTAGTGGGTCCCAACCGCCATCCACCCCACAGGTTGTTTCGCCCCCCGCGCCCCCTCTGTCTTATCCGCCACCTTTTTCGGCGTACGACGAGTTCGTCTAAGAGTGGGACGCTTATAAAAACGGTTAAGACAATATTTTCAGGTTTTGGGCTGGTCTGATGGCACCTTATGTCGTGCATTATTCCTGTCATGGCTATCGCCTCGTCTGTATCAGCTCCTTTGCCAACTCGCCCCTTTGCAGGATCCTGCGTCGCTTTCTTTCGATCACATGTGCGGCCTTTTTTCACAATATTACCGCAAACGAACTCATGTGATAGTGGCCTGTGTTGAGTTTTACTGCTGCAGGAAGCAGCCACAACAGTCTTATCGGGCGTGGGCCGTGGACCTCCACGGTTTAAGCCGTTGTTGTCATTTTGTTACGGATGTGCATAAAGAATCGTATGCCGATCATATGGTCCGGGACGCTATTATTCGGCTCGCCCCCGATCGCGAGGTTCGCGAACGCGCTCTCCTGTGCGAAAATCCTTCTCTTTCAGAGGTCCTTAACATTGCGCAGTCTTTCGAGGTTTCGCGGGCGGCGGGCAACCAAATTGAGGCTTGGTGTGAGGTGGCGGAAATCCAACCCACTTCTTCCCCGTTACAGGCAGGGTCGCAAAGGGATGACGCGGTCGCGGCAGTCCGCGCGCAGCCTCGGCACCGGGGCGATCGGCCCATTGCATGGCCGCGGAAACTCGGGCCAGGTGGCGTGCAGTCACGCAACCGGAAAATGCTGCCTTCGTGTCCCTCCTGTTTTGTCGATCATGATAGACCTGACTGCCCCAAGCGGTGGTCCACGTGTCATCAATGCCACAAGAAAGGTCACATTGCTTCTGTTTGTGCCTCCAAAATCCAAGATTCCGACGCCGAGATGGACGTAAATTGCGTCTCAGCGATTTTGGTTGCACCCAACGAGCTCTTTATTGACGTCACGGTTTTCCACAAACAGTTGCTTATGCAAGTGGACACAGGCGCAGCCGTCACCTTATTGAACTCAAAGACTTATTTGGATCTGGGTTCTCCCTCTCTCTTACCGGTGTCACGGAAATTGGTCAGTTGCAATAAACAAAATATTCCGATCCTGGGACAGTTCTCAGCGCCTGTTACATACAAATCTGTCACTCGTAGGCTCACCTTTCTCGTTGTAAACAATGCTCACACGGACAACTTGTTTCGTCTTGACGCCTTTCAGGGGTTTGGGTTCGCTATTTCCGACGACGTCAACATTGTCTCTGACCAGGTACCTTTTCCGCAACTAGAGTCTTTACGCACCGAATTTTCGGCGCTGTTTTCGGCGGGGTTGGGCTGTGCTAATAATTTCCAAGCCCACATCACCTTGAAGCCCTCCGCCAGGCCCCGTTTTTTCCGCGCTCGGCCGGTTTTGATTGCACTCTGTGACCATGTCAAAGCGGAGCTGGACCGCCTGGAGGAAGCTGGGGTGGTAAAACGCATTCCGTCTAGTGAATGGGCGACTCCCATGGTCATTCTAAAAAAACCGTCGGGGCAGTTGCGCCTTTGTGGCGATTTCAAACGTTCTGTGAACGCCCAATCTATCAGCGACACTTATCCATTGTCGCGCCCAGACAAGCTTCTGGCGAAATTGGCGGGTGGGCAATATTTTTCAAAGATAGATCTCTCGGAGGCGTATTTGCAAGTTCCTCTCGATGCTGACTCTCAACGTATCTTGGTCCTGAACGCGCCCTTTGGTTTGTACCAATACTTGAGGTTGCCCTTCGGGGTGGCCAGCGCTCCAGCAATTTTTCAGCATTTTCTCGAACAACTCACAATGTCAGTGCCCGGTTGTGTCAATTATCTCGATGATATAGTAATGTCCGGGTCCTCAACCAATGAACATTTACGCAACTTACGTGCACTGTTCACAGCACTACAGGAGGCGGGGTTGACGTGCAACCTGGAGAAATGCCACTTTTTTCAGCCTTCTATCACTTTTTTGGGGTTTGAGGTTTCTAGTGAGGGCAGCAAGCCCGTCCGTCGGAATGTCTCTCCCGTGTTGGCTCTCCCTCGGCTGACTTCAGTCAAGAACGTGCAAGTGTTTTTAGGATAGGTCGCTTATTATCATAAATTCTTGCCGGGGGCTTCATCTATTGCAAAACCCCTGCATGACCTGCTGCGCAAAGGGACTTCCTTCCATTGGTCATTGGCCTGTGAAAAAGCATTTTGCACATTAAAGGAGCTGCTACAATCGGCTCCATACGTCGTCACCTATTAACCTGGCCTCCCCCTTGTCTTAGCAACGGACGCCTCTCAACATGGGATTGGGGCAGTGCTCGCTCATAAATATCCAGACGGATCTGAGCGACTGATCGCTTTCGCCTCTAAAACGCTCACTCCGGCCCAAACCAGATAGTCGCAAATTGAGAAGGAGGCCCTTGCTATTGTCTACGCTCTGAAGAAGTTTCATGTCTTTCTGTATGGCGTAAAATTTCATCTCATAACTGATCACAAGCCACTGGTTTCTCTCTTTCACCCTTCGACATCGCTACCCGACAAGGCCGCTCACCGTCTTCAGCGTTGGGCGCTGTTCCTATCTCGATATAACTATGTGATACACTTCCGCCCTACATCCAAACATGCAAATGCGGATGCGCTCTCCCGGCTTCCAGCTGGACCAGACCCAGACTTTGATCAGGAAGAATTGCTGTGCTTTCATGTCGACTTAGCCGCTCAGCAAGCAGTGGACGGTTTTCCAATCACGGGTGCCAAGGTGGCTCTGTCTAGTGCCACAGACCTGGTCTTCTGCAAGGTGATCCGTTTGGTCCAGCAGGGCTGGCCTGAGACTCTGCCGAAACAGGCATCGGACCCCCTCAGAAACTCTATGCATTTTGACACAGTTTTTCTGTTGTGGATGGCGTGCTTGTACTTGATTCTGAGGATTCCTCTCCTTGGGTTGTCATTCCATCGGCCCTCCGCTCAGAGGTCCTCAAGCTGCTACACGCCGTTATCTTGTAATAAGGCATTAGCCCGCCACCATGTGTTTTGGCCGGGCCTGGCCAGTGACGTGTCTCATATGGTTACCTTATGCTTGCTCTGTGCGCAACATCGAGCCTCCCCTCGGGCAACATTTGACCTGTGGCCTCAACCTTCGCAGGCCTGGGATCGCCTGCACATTGATTTTGCAGGCCCCTTCCTTAATGCCTATTGGTTGCTGGTTATTGATGCCTTCTCTAAGTTCCCGTACGTGGTCCGTTGCCTTTCAACCTCAGCCACGGCCATGGTTGCAGCCTTGTCACGCATTTTCTCGATTGAAGGCCTTCCCACTACGGTGGTGTCAGACAACGGTCCTCAGTTTGTTTCACGCGAGTTTGCCTCCTTCTGGAACACCTGGGGTATCCGCCATGTCCTTGTCCCACCCTTCCATCCGCAGTCAAATGAGGAGGCTGAAAGATTTGTTCGCACCTTTAACACCGAGTTAAAAAAAATATGTGGCTCGGTACCCTTCGGATGTTGCCCTTGATCAATTTCTGTCATCTTTCCGGTTCACCCAGTTTGGCGACAAGAGTCCTGCGGAACTTCTCCATGGCCGGCAGCCCCGGACTCTGCTTCATCTCCTGCATCCAAGCCCGGGACATTCGTCTGTGTCTCCATCGTCTCGCTTCCGACCAGAGATGGCCGTCTGGGCACGTGGGTTTGGACGTCGACCGAGATCGATTCCTGCCATCATCACCAGATGCCGCGGCCGTCGTCTCTGCGACATACGCACAGAAGATGACATCACTTAACGTCACCACGACCAGCTGCGCCTGCGTGTGGAAGAGCGGGAGCTCCCCATCCCTCAGCCGATGCTCCTGCACCAGTCTGCTCCACTAACCAGCCCACAGGCCTAAGAGAGGTTCCTGCCTTTACCTGCAAGTTGTCTGCCTCAGCCAGAGACTGACCCAGGTCCCTCCTCTCAGGGACCTACACCTTTGTGGGTACAGCCAACACCCATGCTGGATTCATCTCCTCCTGATGCATTGCTCCCTTCGGGTCAACCATCACCTGGTCCGCGGACCGAGGTGGAGATGGAGACTGAGCCACCATCACCGGTCCTGCCATATGGGTTGTCGGGGGAAGGGCGCCGACGCTGCCCACGCCCCAAGTACTCCCTACGCAACGGTGCCCACCTGCAACCTCAGTCAGAGCCCAACAGATGACGACGTCATGGACATTGCTCGCATCCGAGCCTCCCAAAGGGGACAGGAATGCTGTAACGCACACACACAGCCGATAACATACGTCGGAAATCGGCCGCGAGAGTGCGCCGCGGGAAAATGCGGCAAACGCCAGAGCACGCCACGGGCGAGTCAATGACACAAACAGCGGGAGTTGTGCTCTGCGCGCAGTGTGTTGTTTACCAGGTACGAGCTCACTTCGCGGGTATTCGTACAGCCAGTGCACGCCAGTGTTCTGTGTAGCAGTGAGAGTTGTTTTCTGTGAATACAACAACAATGTTCTGTGATACAGGGGCAACTGTGCTGAAGGTCGCGAATAGAAAGTACGTCCATCCAGCAGGAACTTGTGTCGCAAGAATAACCATCAACAACAGGACGCAGCCGTTTGAATTTATCGTGTTAACAGATTGTAGTCACAATGTCATCCTTGGATGGGACTTCCTTCAGGCACTCCAAGCTATCATTGACTGTGGAAGATCTGAGCTGCAAATTGAAGAAGTTGTTCCGCCGGATACACGTAATACAGAATTTTCTGGGAAGTTATTCGTCGTTGACAATATGACGATACCGCCGTTGACAACGAGAAGAGTTGCAGTCACAAACACAGACGACTGGTTAAACTGTGAAGTTCTTGTTGATAGTAAAAAGTTTATTAGGCTCACAAAAGAAATTTACATACCAGCGGCTATCATAAGCATTACCGGTGGTCAAGGAGAGATTTGGATCACAAATTGTCACGAGCAGTCACAACTTATCCCCAAGGAAATGTGTGTCGCGACAGGTGAACCAATCCAGGACGGTGAGCTCAACGTCATCAATGAAGAGCCATGCCCTGCTATTAGTACAGACAACACGCTGCAGGAAACAAACGTGGAACTGCCAATAGGGCCTGGACTGACCAAGGAACAACGCCAGCGGTGTTAGGTATACTAAGCCAATTTTCTGGTGCATTCACACCTCAGCAGGGCAAAAGTCAGACGAAACGGCCCACAATAAAGCACCGTATCAATACTGGGGATCATCCGCCAATTAGCCAGCGTTCGTATAGAGTGTCGCCAGCTAAAAGACAGATACTTCGGGAGGAAGTGGAGAAGATGTTGCGAGATGACATTATTCAACCTTTGGAGAGTCCTTGGTCGTCTCTGGTGGTCCTCGTAAAGAAGAAGGATGGCACATGGCGATTCTGTGTCGACTATCGGCGGCTGAACAGAATCACAAAGAAAGATGTCTACCCATTGCCGCGTATTGACGACACCCTAGACTGCTTGAAAGGAGCTACATACTTCTCAACTATGGACATGCAGACAGGTTACTGGCAAATCGAGGTTGACGACGCTGACAGGGAGAAGACGGCTTTTATTACACCTGACGGCCTCTATGGATTTAAAGTAATGCCATTTGGATTATGTAATGCTCCAGCCACATTCGAACGCATGATGGACAACTTGCTTCGACACCTTAAGTGGACGACGTGTCTCTGCTATTTAGATGACATTGTCGTTTTCTCGAAAACATTTGAATCACATCTGAGTCGCCTGTCAACTGTGTTTAAATGTGTTCAGGCTGCAGGTCTCCGTCTCAATCCAAAGAAGTGCCTCTTCGTCGCCAAAGAGATAAAAATCCTGGGGCACCTAGTCAACGGAGATGGTGTCAGTCCTGATCCAGATAAAGTAAGGGCAGTCACAGAATTTCCAACTCCTCAGCACATTCGTGATGTGAGAAGTTTTCTCGGGCTGTGCTCATACTACCGACGTTTCATAAAAGGATTTTGTAACAAGGCACGTCCATTACAAGAACTTCTGCAGATTACAACAACTTCTGCAGGGAGACGCCAAATTTTACTGGGATGAGGCAAAAGAAAGAGCTTTCCAGGCACTTAAGGAGGCTCTAACTTCCGCACCAGTGCTAGCCTTGTACGACGAGAATGCAGAAACTTCACACAGACACCAGTGGTTATAGGATTGGTGTGGTGCTTGTACAAGTTCAGGAAGATGCGGAAAAAGTGATTGCCTATGCGTCAAGAGTACTCTCAAAGTACGAGATAAACTACTCTACAACTGAAAAAGAATGTCTCGCGGTTATCTGGGCTGTCAACAAGTTCCGGCCGTTTTTATTCGGCAAACCATTCACCGTAGTGACACACCACCACTCTTTGTGTTGGCTGGCTAGCTTGAGGATTTATCAGGTCGACTAGCAAGATGGGCACTAAGACTCGAAGAGTACGATGTCACAGTGGTATTCAGGAACGGGCGCAAACACAAGGATACCGACTGCCTTTCGAGGAATCCATTAGTGGATCACAACAGCATTAATGAAATTTCAGCTCTCACTGAATTAGATGACGTTACAGCTGAACAGAGGGAAGATCCAACACTACTAAAAACGATAGTGGCCTTGGAGAAAGGACCGACCAATGGAGAGTTCCAATTTATAAACGGAACATTGTATAAGAGCAACTACAATCCACTGGGCCCCAAATGGATACCTGTTGTTCCAGCTCATCTCCAGCCAGCTATTCTCAAATATTTCCACGATGCTCCAATATCCGGTCATCTGGGATTCGTGAAGACCCTAGACAGAATCAGACGCAGGTATTACTGGAAAGGTCTCTACCGATCTGTCAAGCACTATGTGGGTCACTGTAAAGAGTGCCAGCGACAGAAGCATGTGCCACAATTACCTACAGGACATCTCATACCGATTCCGCCGGCAGCAGCTACATTCCACCGAGTTGGGATCGATCTTTTAGGGAGGTTCGCGAAGTCGACAACCGGTAACCGTTGGATAATAGTCTGCACTGACTACCTCACACGCTACGCTGTCACCAAACCTGTGCCGACTGCAGAAGCTCCAGAGATCCCAAAATTCCTTGTAGAAGACATTATTTTGAAGCATGGAGCACCACGTGTCATGATATCTGATTGTGGAAAAGTATTCCAGTCAAAACTAGTATCAGAGGTAATGTCACGGTGTAACATTTTCCACAGAATGACAACTGCATACTATCCTCAGACAAATGGTCTTACGGAACGTTTTAACAAGACGTTAGCCGACATGCTGTCGATGTACGTCGATGTTGAGCAGAAGGATTGGGATACAATTCTGCCAATTGTGACATTTGCCTACAATACCGCAAGACAAGACACCATAGGCTTCACTCCGTTTTTCCTGCTCCGTGGCCGTGAAGCTGAGATGACAATGGATACGCTGTTCCCGTTCCAACTGGACGACACTCAGGATGACTATGTTAAACAGCTCATCACCAGGGTCGAAGAAGCAAGACGCCCAGGAGAAGGACCATCAGCGGTATAACGACAAGCACCGACCTGTTGTGTACAGCCCAGAAGATCTGGTATGGATTTTTACCCCTGTATGGAAGGTTGGACTGTCAGAAAAGTTATTGAAGCGATACTTTGGTCCATATCGTGTCATAAGCCGCCTGTCAGACGTCACATACGAAGTTGAGGATTATGAGCCGTCATCGAAACGTCAAAAACGAAGAGATATTGTTCACGTCCTGCGCATGAAGCCTTACTACGATCCTGAAGAGCAGGTAGACGACAATGGCTTCTTGTTTAAGGACTTTAAGGACGGTAATGTTCCTGATGAAGCCACGACAGGAATGTCTGTCGTCGATAATTGCGGAGAAGGGAAGGATTCTCTTGAACTGTCATACAGAGGACCCATGACACGGTCAAGATCCAGGACATTGCAGCTGGCTCCACAGGGATCATAACAGCGGGTCGCTGTTTTTCCAGGGGAGGGAGCAATGCCGCAAGAGACCACGAGGACCGACTGCCGGCTTGGCGCAGGGGTAGCGTCACGGGCTGCAGAAGGTTCTACATCTTTCTTATGTTCACTTGTAAATTCTACTTGTTTCTTATGTTAACTGTTCTTCTAATTTCTGGTAAATTCTGTCTGTGTATAAATAGCAGAGCACTCTGCCTGAGAGGCAGTCAATGCTGCGTGTATGTTGAGTTCGTAATAAACATGCTTTCAGTGTAAGTGCTGTGTTTAGTTGCCTTCGAAGTCAAGCCTGTTTCCATTTCAACGCAACAATATAAATTATGATATTCACCCATTTTTGAATTCAGAATTTTTTCCACACTAATTTTGCATGTAGATAATCTACAGTAGTTATATCCTCTTTATTAAGTCTGCTATATAATGCTTCTTTAGGTGGTAATTATGTTTCATTGAATGTATTCCAATTGCCCATACTCATATGGATAAACACATTTTTAATAACTAGATCGACTATGTCATCCTTAAAGGCTTGTTTAATATTAAGAGATTTATCGTTTGAAAAATTATATGATAACTTATCTAATGATTATGCCGTAAATCCAAATGTATCAATGAATCTGATTTTATGTTATGAAACAAATGTGATTATTTTTTTATGTACAAGCTTCTTCACATAATGAATATTTTGTTGATTTAGAATGGCTTGTCTGTTGTTGTGGTGTTAACATTTTCATTGGTTCTATTTGTGAATATTTTTCAGAAATTTCTTCAACTTCTTTTTTAATCATCTCAATAAATGTCTGATGTGCATTTGGTCCTCTATATTTGTCATGAATATATTTTTACATAGTAACAAAATCCAGATGATTCATGTTTTTAATATTTCATTGTATATTATACTTCAGGATTTGGTTCACTTGTATCCATATTCACTTAAAAGCTTTCAAAATCAATATATACATAACAAATGGAACTTGCATGGTATGGCTATAATTTATAAATGTTATGCATTCAACTTTATTAGGTGCTCTAATTTTAACTGATTTATTTTGAGAACAATTTTCTTTATGTGTATTTAGTTTACTTTCTGAATTATAATGTTGCAGACAAATTTTACATAGATGAATTTTAGCATGATGTGATGTTTTCTGATTTCTAACTAAACATTATAAATCATTAATCCAGCAATAGATGAATTATTACCATTTTATGTATAATAAATCTATGTGCACTTTATTGTCACATTCTATAACCTTTAATGGATATATGTCTTATTTTTTCATAATATGCATACACATTAATCGATATATTACGTTTACATTCATATTTAGGTAGACTATCAATTTTAGCTGGATATTCTATTTCACCAATTTTAGTTGCTAATTAATTCATACATTCCATATAGTTACTAGTTCCGGCACACAATTTTAATCTGCCAGGAAGTTTCATATCAGCGCACACTCCGCTGCAGAGTGAAAGTTTCATTCTGGAAACATCCCCTAGGCTGTGGCTAAGCCATGTCTCCACCATATCCTTTCTTCCAGGAGTGCTAGTCTTGCAAGTTTCGCAGGAGAACTTCTGTGAAGTTTGGAAAGTAGGAGGCGAGGTTCTGGCGGAAGTAAAGTTGTGAGGCGGCATCGTGAGTCGTGTCGGGGTAGCTCAGTGGTAGAGCGCTTGCCCGCGAAAGGCAAAGGTCCCAGGTTCGAGTCCCGGTTCCGGCACACAATTTTAATCTGCCAGGAAGTTTTAGTTCTATATGTTTTTTTACAATTGGAGTTAATGCTGATGCTATAGACCACAAAACATTTTTCATGAGTATTCTTAACATTTATACATGCTTTCTTATCTTTTAATATTTCAGGTAGTTGCATATATGATGAACCATTAAGTGGTGTATATCTGTTAATTCCTAATTGTAAACCAATTATGCTATTTAACATTCATCCTGATTTTCTATCTTGAAAATCATGCATAAATGTTAACTTTTCACATTTACCTTTTACATAAAATATGTAGATCTTTATCAGCTCTAATGATATAGTTGAATGTTGAGAATCTAGATTCTTTTATTTTATTAGTAGTATTCAATTTGAATTAATAATACAGTATTAATTTCATTATGTATTTTAATATTATCTTTTATTAGCTGATATATAGTTGGTTTAGTTAATGTCATGATGTGTTGTAGATCTTTAATTTTACTGTTGTTTTCAATATTATATGTTTGTAACCTATTTTGAAATGCTTTCTCAACTGAATGATAATTATGAAATTTCATTTCATTAGATTCTTGAAATATGTATGTAGAAAATGTATATAGTGTTTGACTATTTTGAATCAAATGTATCAAATCCGTTTTACGTAATTTAGAATAACAATTAAGATTTAAATGTTTAGGTAATGATTTCAGGTCATTAATATTCACTGATGATGGATCTGTAGCGACCTACAGTGCCGATAATGCAAACAGCTATTTTATCGGCACGGCTGTCAAATGAGTCCTCGTGTCTGCTGCAAGGAGCGCTGTGTTTTGAAAATACTCTCTGGTGCAGTGCGTTGTTCCATGACAAACACAATCTGTGCAATATAATAAACTTTACTTAGTTACCATCTCCAGCAATGTCATTCAAGTCGTTTATATTCTCTTATGAATTGACTAGTTGTACGATTTGTGGATTTAAGTAAATAAAAATGTTTCCCTGTTTGTTCCTGGAAATTCAGCATTAATTATTCGTAAAGATCTGGCTGAGAACTGAATATCGAAATACTGTTTGGATCGCTAATAACTAGCAAACTGTGACAGATCTTTATTTTCCAATACTAACCAAAACCAAAGATACAATTTTTCTTTTATTATGATTTTCATCAAATACATCGGTACCCTATGGAAACACTGATAAAAAATTTCATATACTCTATCAAATGTGGTTTACATAGGTTAATTAACATATAAGATTTAAACTCTTAGCTAAACCTTTCAGTTTATTAATCTTCATTGATGTTAGCCCCAATTATTACGAATAAAAACTATTAATTTTGTTATCTGTATTTGTTATATAAACGGTATTTACAGACAGACATGTTACAGTCAGATGTATCAATTTATATATATAATTATTATTATGAATATTTAGTAGCTCAAATTGACTATATAACCTATTTATACAGATAAAAATTATCAACAATAAATGGTAGCCACAGAAATTATAGTGTAAATCATAAAAAGAATATGATCAGAAAGTAAAATTAAGTTATGACATATCATAAATTTAATTTTTTCTGTTAGAAGATTAGTATGAATTAGTGGTTTTCCATGTTGTTTAAGTTTACACCTAGCTACACTTCTAGCACATTCATATGTAACTTTTTCAAACATTTTATCTTTGTTTGCTTCATAATATTTCTTAGTATAATAACATGCACACTGATTACATACTCTGCATTGTCCATTTTATACAAATCTGTCAATACGAATTAAGCAATATTTTTATCTTCTTTACATCAACAACTTCCCTTGGTTGTATCTACCTATTACATAAAAAATTTAACTATTTGTCGTCTATTTTGGTATAAATTCTAATCATGTAATTTATCTATCATTCCTTTATATACAATATTCCAACGAATCATAGTTGCATAATCATGCCATCTTATCATTTTTCATATCTATCAGGTTATATAATTTTGAATTCATTATAGAGTTCCAAAACTGTTTTGTAACCAATTTAGGTATTTATGACCCTTTGATGTGATGTGTCCAAAAATATCATAATTGATGCATCCAGGAAAAATTATTTATATTGTTCAATAAAATTCTGTTTTCTTATATTAATTGTAATTATTGAAATATAGATCAATAATATGATCATCTAGTATGAAGAAAATTCAGACGAGCTAACTGAGTCTTTAAAATTTAGAAATATTGTTTCGTTATAATTCTATATAGATAGCTGGTACCCAGCGTGTCGCTGCCACAGAAGAAATAATGGAGCAACTAAAGTTTCAAATTTGAAAGTGCCCCTTTCTCTGTCCATTTCTCCTCCCCTCTCTCTGTTCATCTCCTTTCACCTGTCCGTCACCATCCTGCCTCTCACATTCTCATTCTCTCTCCACTCTCTGTCTGTCTCCTTCTGCATCTACTCCTCTCACTCTTCTATACGAAAACATACATATATGCACCAAGTTTCATGGTGACGAGTCAAACAGTGTCAAAATCGCAAAGCACCCTCCACCATGCTAAATTCACTGGCTTGCAGGTTATAAAAATAAAGAGTAGAAACATATTAACTCACTGTAAGGTACCCTCCATCATGCACCATACAGCGGTTTATGAAAGGTAGACCATCTATTAATCAGGGTATAAGCTACCTCTGTTCCAAATTTCTTTCATATCCATCTGGTCGTTTCAGTGTGAAGGCGTAAGAAACGAATTAACTAATTGTATAGTACCCTCTGCCATGCACCGTACCTAGTTTACTTTTGTATGCCAATAACCTTTTCGCGAGTGCAGCAATGAGTTGACAAAGTTTTATCACAATCGGATGTACGGTATGACTGTGCATAAAAGACAAACAAACATCAGTTTTTATATATTAGATATGTCCTGAAGTATGTGTCGTACAGTGATATAAATTTGATGGCACAATTAGTAATACATATTCATACTGTATGCAAAAATATGTTGCGAATACAGCAGTAATGAAGTAAAACATCACAAGGTCATGCCCGATGTATGAGTTTTACAGCATCTATACCGAAACTGTTGAGAGGGGTAGATTTCTTTTCATCATTTTTTGAGAAGATCAGTTGAAAAACGCTTCATAAACATCTGAAATTACATGAAAACTTTCTTGCATGTCCCTAACTACTCCCATCTTCCAATAATTGATGCATAAATCTGGGTATTCTCATGCAGTGGCCTCTTATTATTTAATGACATCATATCTCCTGAGCTATGTGTCATGCTCTTTTGTTTTTGTGTCAGGGACCTTCGTGGGCATATGGTGAACAGTTCACCAAAGTTTCATTGCAATTGAATGAATGGTTTATAAGCACAGAGGAAATATCTGCATCTACATCTACATACATACTCCGCAATTCACCATAAGGTGCGTGGCGGAGGGTACACTGTACCACTACTAGGCATTTCCTTTCCTATTCGACTCCCAAATTGAACGAGGAAAAAAAGAATGCCTATATGCCTCCATACGAACCCTAATTTCTCTTATCTTGTCTTTGTGATCTTTACGGGAAATGTAAGTAGGCGGCGGCAAGATCGTACTACACTCAGCTTCAAATTCCTGCCCTTTAAATTTACTTAACAGAAATTCACGAAAAGAACGTCGTCTTTCTTCCAGCGATCCCCAATTGAGTTGCCGGAGCATTTCCGTGAGACTCACGCATTGGTCGAACCTACCGGTAACAAATCTAGCTGCTCGCCTCTGAACCGCTTCTATGTCTTCCTTCAAACCGATCTGCTGCAGGTCCCAAATACTTGAGCAATACTCAAGACGTGGTCGTCAGCTGTCTGCCTTACATGCTCGTTCCATTTCATATCGCTCAGCAATGTTACACCTAGATATTTGAACGATGCGACAGCATCAAGAAGCTCACTACTAATGCTGTATTCGAAAAATTATAGGACTGTTTTTTCTACTCATGCGCATCACTTTACATTTTGCTACATTGAGAGCTAGCTGCCATTCTTTGCACCAACTAGAAATTTTGTCTAAGTCAACCTGTATGCTATTACAGTCAGTTACAGACGACACCCTCCCATAAACCACAGCATCATCAGCAAACAGCCGCAAACTACAACTTACTCTGTCCATCAGATCATTTATATAGATAGAAAATAATAGCGGTCCTATTTTCAATCACTAGGAACTTTGCTCTGAATTAAAGATTCGCTATAAATGCAAGCTAAGTAGGGGGCCAACGCCCCAGAACAGTCTTTGTAAAACCGAACTGGTATTCCATCCGGACAAGCAGACTTTTTCGTATTTAGCTCTCTCAGCTGCTTCTCTACACTGGAAATACCTATTGCTATGTCCCCCATTTCGGAATTAGTACGTTGATCAAATGATGGTATATTTGTGCAGTCCTCCTGCGCGAAAGATTTCTTAAAGGTTAAATTTAGAACTTCAGCTTTCCGTTTGCTTTCTTCTATTACTGCCCCAGTATGATCAACTAGTGACTGGACAGTGGGCTTTGACCCGCTTATCGATTTTACATAGGACCAGAATTTTTTCGGGTTCTCGGAAAGATCTTTTGCTAAGGTATGGCTGTGATAATTATTGTATGCTTCACGCATTGATCTGTTTATAGACGCACGAATCTCTACTAACTTTTGCCTATCATCATTTGCGTGTTCTTTTTTGAATCGAGAGTACAACAGCCTTTGCTTTCTCAGCAGCTTTCTAACATTATTATTATTATTATACAACGGTGGATGTTTTCCATCCTTAATCGTCTTTACTGGCACATATTTCTCTAGCCCTTTATTAACAATGCACTTAAATTTAGTCCACAATTCCTCTACATCCATAGTGCCGGAATTAAACAGACAAACATTTATATATATATATATATATATATATATATATATATATATATATATATATATATGGTTGTATAAGTTGTATACAACATTTTTCACATTCTATATAACCAATTATAAGATTATTGTGTAAATAGAAATGTATGTAGACACGTTGGCTGCCGCGATGACGTCAGAGGCGCCTGCTGTGGCTGTCAGCGACCATACGGCTGCCTATGTGTTAAACTCTTGACGCTTATATATAGCATCTATCCACGTCATGTATTAATACCAAAAACGTAATAAATTATATATTTATATATAAATGTAGTCAACAACAACAAAAACAATTAAGGTAAAGGTATAGCTGAAATGTTAGAATATAGACACTAAAAATCAATTAATATAAAGGAAAACTTAGAATATCATATAAAAACAGAAGGGTAGATGATTTATCCTGATTCAATATTTATTACAGAATCAGGATTAATTCTTTAATTTTAAAATTACTTCTTTGAACTGTATCACCAATAGTGTACTTTGCTTTATTTGGATACATAACATTTGCATTATGTTTATAATTTTTATCATTAACATAAATTTGTTTCATTTTTATAAGTCTATGTATTGTGATGTTATATTAATCTACTAAATTTGAAACAACATCTATCCACTTGTAATTTCTTTGAATAGAAAATTGTTTCCACATTTTATCTTTTAAAATTCTTTTGAATCTTTCAACAACTGATGCTTTTAATTTTGTAAAAGTAGAATAGTGATTAATGTATTTTTTCAGTAGTTCTTTAAATTCTTTTCCATTATCAGTTTGTAAATTTTGTGGTGTTCTGTGTTTCAATATTTTTTCAAAAGCATCAGTTTCATTTTTACCTATTTTATCTTTCAATGGAATAGCGCAATCAAATTTTGAAAAAAAAATCAATAACAATAAATATTTATATCCTTTATTTATTGTCGAGATTCCTTTCAGATTTCCTGAATCCATTTAAACTAGATCAGCTTGCCATAAGTCTCATCAATCTCAATCGATACTACTTCTGTTGTAAGCTGTTCACATTGGTTTATGTAATTCATTGATTATTTCTTCACCTACAAATTTTTTTAAAACAAATTAGAACTTATTAGTCCTGCAAATTGTGCAAAGACCTTCAATTCTTTCCCTTCCATTTTTTAGTTGTTACTCTGTAAGCATTATGTGTTTCAGAAAACGTTTACACTTCAAACAATAATTGTGATCCATTTAAATAGCATAAAATCTTAAATTATATCATCAAAGGCAATTAACTTCACATCAACAGGAATAGTTTGAACTATCTTTTATTCTCACAGTTAGAAAGTGTGATGTTTCTTGGTTTTTTGGACAGTATTGTTGTGTGATTTGACAGTGCAGTCCCTCTTCAATGCAACACCATATATATATAGAAAAAATCTCTTCTTGTCTAGTTAGGTTAAATTTTTAATTGAGGTCCTGGTTAACCAGTGCCTCTATTTTTTTCACTCTCCCAATAGTAGTCAAGGCCTTTACACTTGGTCACATGTAATGAAGTTATGTTGAGAACTAGTTATACCAGAAGATAAATTGCAACTACTGAAATCAGAACTCTTCACAGTGCATTTCTTATAAACACATCAGGGTTTTGTTTGAACCATAACTACAGAATATTTAAGTCCAGCATCTGGTTTACATCACAGTACATCCAGATGTCTTACAACTTTTTAATGTGTTAGCTCAGTCAGAACTAATCAACAAATATAACAACTGAATGACAATTCCATGATGCTTTAATTATACTGAGGTTCACCAAAGTTTTATTAAAGAAATAAAACGTCTCTTTGGAACCTCTTATGACAAAGGGGAGGTTTATTTTCAAAAATTATCTTGTAAAAGATAAGTTAGGACAGTAATAGTCCACAAAAAACCTCCTACAACATATAAAACATAATTCATTTGGACATCTAGTCCCTCAAAGGTGAGCATGTAGTGTTTGAAACACTACAAAAGTCAGGTTTACTATTAATGATTGATTGCTGTTATTTAATCTATATTGTTTATCAGATACATTTAGTGTAATATCAAATCATCTTCATGAATATGCATAACTTTTTCATCAAATTCCGTTTTGGTGACATTAAGCTGTATTAGAATACTCGTATATTGAGGTTTTGTAAAATTCTTTTTCCAAGTATTGTTTAGTGACTACTTTTTACAATAACTTAGCTTCTTCCTTTAATATATATATATATATACGTAAAAAATAGATGAAGTACACTTACCAGGCGAAGGGGCACAGGCAGTAATAGCAACAAATAAACATACAGAGACACACACACAAAAATGCTAGCTTTCGCAGCCTAGCTGCTTCATCAGGCAGAAGGGATGGAGAGGGAAAAGGAAATGGCAGCTAGGCTGCGAAAGCTAGCATTTTTGTGTGTGTGTGTGTCTGTGTGTTTATTTGTTGCTATTACTGCCTGTGCCTCTTCGCCTGGTAAGTGTACTTCATCTATTTTTTACGTATATTTCTCCTGTTAGGAATTTTTCCTCTATAATATTCATATATATATATATATATATATATATATATATATATATATATATATATATATATATATATATATATATATATATATATATAACCTTTTGCCACTATAAAAATGTTGTGAAGGTCCTTCTGGAATTGTTTAGCCAAATTCTCTGTTTTTGGTTCTAATTATTGGATTTTATTTCTAAAACTGTCCATTACATTCCAAACATCACTGAATTTATAACCATCTGATAGTAGCTTTAGCATAAATATACCCAAATGCACAGACCCTAATTCATTAAACTTTTGGACTCTTTTATTATTGTAGTATAGATTCTCTTTCCCCAAATATTTTATTAGTTGTTTAGGTATATTGCCACCAAATGAATCAAAAGTAAATTTAGCATCATTATTTTTATAGTAACATATCGAACTTGATCTGATGTATCTAAAATAACTATTCCACATTCAGCAATTTGTGGCTTATTTGTTAATTCATGAATCATGAAGAAACCTCTAAAATGTTTAATTTCCTATGACGTTTTTCTATATCAAATATATTTAATGCATTACGATACTTATCGATTACTACTTGCAATTTTTTTAACCCTGTACCTTTCTTATCCATTTCTAAATTGTGTCTTTTCTGTGTTCTTCCAATTCTTTATCTGCTTTCTTCTTGTTTATAGCAGCATTTGCAATTACAGCTGATCCACCAGCTAGTGAACCAATTGTTGCACAATATGGTAATGTTGCTAGTAATAATGACAACAATCAGCCTCAATGTTGTGTTAATCCTTTTTCTCCTTTTTTCCCTTAGATATTCAGTAATCCTTTTCACAACTGGAATAGCTAGTGTAATAAGTAAATTTCCAACATTTTTTTCTCTCTTTCTTTCTTGTTTGAACATCAGTTAAAAATTGATCAAATGTATGTAGATGTTCATTACTGACTTTAATTTCATGTGCTTCTGGTTCCATTATTCCACTAGGTTGTAAAGAATAGACAATACTGAATGTATTCATTTATATAGATTAAAAATTCATAATCCCCATCCATTGACATATAAACTCATTTCTAATTTTCGTTTTTCATGCATTCTTCCTTGAACGGTTGTTGCTGCAACTTTTTCACCTACTTAAGTATCAGAAACATACATTCTTTCTTTTGCAGCTAATTGAAGTAGTTTATCTGCTTCGTATCTTTTTTCAAAATCTTTGTGATTATGATACACTGTGTCTTGTTGTTTGCAAGCTGCATCTAATTTATTTCTGTATCACCACGTGCTAATCTTTCATCTATTTTGGTCCATGGGGCACAAAATCTACATTCTGGAAGATAAATTTGAAATGGCAATTTATTAATTATTGTATTCACTAAGGCGGGTATTACACTGTAAAAGATCTTTGTCAAAGATCTTTTATCAAAGATCTTTGGTCAAATCTTTGACAGTGTAATGGGTCATCTTTTATAAAAGATTTCTTTTATAAAAGATATTTGATAAAAGTTAGCGAGAGAGCCTAGCTTTTATAAAAGTTCGCCATTATATACATGCGTCTTTCCTTGCTTTGACGCCTTTTAACCTACATATTAACGTAAACGTGTATTTGTTGTGTCGCTACTGCCACAGTGATCGTTTCAAAGTGAGAAGTGTACGGAATATTTACTAATACAAAACACATTTACTAAAATATAGGGTTAGAAAAAGCTACTGCTGTCAGTTGTATTCAAAGTGGCTCACTGTGGATAATGATAAGGAAGAAATTATATTTATCAAAGGATATATGGAGATGCATAAGTGAAATAAATGTTTTTATATGTACTGTAACCTAACCTCGTAAATCCTCCTAAAGTGATTTACATTTTGCTTCACTTGTGTCTGCAATAATACGTGAATCCATAGGCCTACCCTGTACGATTAGTGTATTTTACTGCCTGTTGGAATAGATTTTGTATGTGGATATAAATGGGACGATCTTCGCGGAAAAGGCGTTAATAATTTGCGTAATGAGATACTGCACTAATTAGCTCCGTATTTTTTCTTGCTTAGCACGATGCTTTTCTTGATTTAACCACAAGTCCATGTATTTAGACGGATATTTTATGTTTCGGAAAATCAGGCAAAATAAATGTCACACTGCAGTAAACTATAAAAATGTCTTTCGCAGCACATAATCCAAAATGAAGCATAACATGAAAGAACTACGAAAATATTCTCTCTTCTCAATTATGATGAAGTGTCTAACAATGTTATGTTTAGCATGACATCTTCATGACACACGTTAACTTATTTACCCATTGACACAGCTTTAGGGTTTCGTGAAACGTCGATTATTTATAAATATGTGGGCGAATTAAAATGTTTGCTCACACGTTCTTAAACAATTTAGGTTATTCTGTTCTAGAAGTGTAGCTCACGAAGTACATTTGTGCGAGCACTTTTCGTATTTTCCTCTCGCTATTCACGGTTTTACGTAAAATTGTTTCCATTTTTCATTCTTTGCAGTGACTGCACTCCCGAGCAACATTATATTATGTTCTATAATACAGACGATTGACTATTTTGGAGTGTTTTCAGAGCAACTATGACAAAATATTTTACGATAGTGTAATGTGCTCCTGTGAAGTAGTTTCGTCAAAGATCTTGGATAAAATCTTTGACAAAAATCTTTGTCAAAGATCTTTTACAGTGTAATACCCATAGACCATAAATAAACATAGACTGCGCACGCTCCTATCTCTGCCATGTTGAGGTTTGAAACCAACATCTAAATCACGTGACTCGGGGCAAGAAGCAGAGTTTACGTCATTACTAGCAGTGTGATGTGCAGCTGACAGTTGTAGTATTTCTTATTTATAAATGAAATCAAGCATTGATTTTAATAATGAAACTACACGCCCTATTCCTATTACACATGTTATTGTTCTATTCACATAAAATCTCGGAAATTTCGCTTGATAATGCATGGTTATCGATTTTATGTGGAGCCAAGTGAAGCGTATTGACAGTTGTTTGTAAAGGCCACATTTCTTTAGTGAATACGTGTTTTTGTTTCAATGTCACGTCACTTGACTTCTGTATTGCATCCTGCATTGGTTTTTAACAATTCAATAATACGTATGAAATGTGTAGTACGCTTTCGTATGAAACGAAATCTGTTTATAATCAGTACGTCAGGTTTGTTACACCAAATAAGCGTCCGCTTAATCAAGTGCAGATACCAAAACAATATCAAGGAAAATGTTTTAAAGGAACGATAGGCCTAATTATGTTGCAATAGGCGCATCCAATAGTCAGTATGTTCAGTCTTCACTATGTATTGAAGGATGAATAACATATGTACAATTAGGCCTAGTGCTTGTTATTGGAATGTTTCACAGAAAATCTTGTAATGAAGGCTTACATTTCATTGGCAGAACACTTAAGAGATGCAACAGTTCTATTAAAGAAACAGCCTATATTACATTTGTATGTCCTGGTTTAGTATATTGCTGTGGATTGTGGGATTCCCATTAAGTGTGACTGATGATGTAGTGTGTTCAGAGAACTGCAGCTCATTTTGTATCATAACAATTAATGGAGGAGAGACAGAAATGATGCACAAGTTGGAGTGAATATCAACATAAGAAAGGCATTATTCGTTGTGGCGAGATTTATTTGCAAAATTTAATTCATCAACTTTCTCCAAACGCCAATATATTTTGTTAGCCCACACCCCATACTTACCCAGACATCCAAGTGTAAGCTCAGTCTCTAATAATAATGCTATAGATGGGACATTAAACTTTTAGCTCCCTTCCTTCTCCTTTTGACCCATGACGTCAGCAAGTTGTATGGCTTGAAACAATCTTTCTGTTATGTGACATTACTTTATCAATAAGATCTTATAAATTTACATTCATCCTTTCACTAACTGAGTCCCATGTTGCTGTTAAAGAACACTAGGATAATTACTTGAAACGCCAATAATTCATACTGCCAAATTATGGCCAGAACACTATGGAAAAGAAAAAGTTTCTTTTTGTGTAATGGAAAGTTTTACTTTGTGTGTTTTGAAATGTTGATTTCCACATTTTTCTGTTTAGTATATTGCTGTCATGGGTTCAAAGCGAACTTGTGGTATCCCAATCTTCAGTTATGCCCTACTGTAGTACACCTTCATATCCCAACAACAAAGACAAATTATTTCTGACATTGCAATCAATTTCATGAACACATGAATTTCATTTACCTTTTACATGTGGTCAAAGAGATGGTTCCTTAATATATCCCAAAACACAAAAACAATTCCAATTACTGGTACATTGTCAAAGACTGGTACATCCACCTTTAGTTGTATAACAAAATATCTGTCGAGTAACTATAAAAACTCAATCTAATTGAAGTAATTACTGGAACATGTGATTAAGTATACTTTAATTTTGAATTGGTAAGAATTCCAATCAATATCTTGCTTTATCTTAGGCAGGAACTTAGTGAACACTGTGTGTTAGCATGAGAATTCATTACTCCTCTCTTAAGACTGGGCAAGAATATAAATTGTGCATACAAATGTCTCTGGTTGCCTCAGTGTTGTCTACATTAGCTAAAAGAGGTTTCTCTTGCCAGTGGAAAAACCATTTAGGAGAACATGTATTGGGGAGTAAGAATTCAAAGTTCTTTAAAAACTCATTCTGAACTGTATGGACATCTACCCCACACAACATATTCTCTGATTAATTGTAGTGAATTAAATTACTCCAGGTGCTCTGCTCCAGAGAATAGGTTGACAAAAGGATTTTGGAAAATGTATACAAGTCAATACAAAATTGTAACAGAAATACTATCCTTCCCCCACTTTAAAATTAACACAAACAGCTATATAGTTTTGTACACTCTACACATTACAATGTTTACTGTTCGTACACTTCCTTTAGATGAACTGAGTGGGGCCACATGAATACACCATATATGCTGAGTGTGTGTGTACACATGCGCATAACCATTAGGATCTGTAGATGTTAAAGACTGCTGCCTTTCCTGGTTAATTATCAGGGACAAGTAAGTAAACTTCTGATGACTAACATTTCTTCCTTCCTGAACTAATGCCAAAAAGAAATCATTTCCTTAAGTCAGCCATAAAAACAAATGATTGAATTGATAAACACAGAGTCACACAAACTTAATATCCTTGTAATGTGCAGATTTTATAATGCATAATCACTCATCACACATTTTAAAAATAACCTCATTCCAATGTTTTCTTTTTGACAGGAAAAAAGAAAAGAAAAATGTGGAGGGGGGGTGAAGAAAAATAATGAAGTCAGTTTAAAAATTAATTTATTTCACATAAATACAAGAAATCAGCCTGCAAATGAAATGAATTTTTAAAATGTACAATTACTGGTTCTTAAACAATATTATTTTTGTGTGGAAACTCCTTACACGTGCATCATGTAGCTTCTCAGTGTGGAGTCTTGCTTCGTGATGCAACCTTACTTTAAAATATTCATACAACACTGCCTTCTTCAACTGGTGAACATGGTTATCAATTGGAGGACAATTTGCCACATGTTCATAGAGCTGCATAAAAATATCACTCTTTATATCCTGCATGGACAAGGTAACCAATCTGTTCAATAAATTTTTCACATTTAAAAGTTGTGTTTGTCGTAATATTTTCTCACCCATCTTGCAAAGATAAACAACATCATTCGATGGAATTGTCAAGCCGCCTCTGTTCTTGACTTTCAAGATCCCAGAACCTGAAACATTTGAACACAGTGCCATTTGGCAAAACTGGCACTTCACTTTTTTCAGAAGTTTCTTGGTGACAAATCCAGCTATATATTGCACAACATCATGTACATACAAAGTAAGTGAAGCTGGATTTGGTATATAATCATGGTCATGATTAATAAATGCAACCTGCGGAACAGGTGGCAATTCATGATCAAAGTCTTCTTTATTACCGCTTGACATTACACTAAGAATTGTTGTCGAATCAATAGCTGAACAATTTGCACTAGTTGGTGCACCAATTTGAATGTGTACCAAAAGTCTTTTAAAAGCAGCTTCAAACTGTCGGGCTGTGGGATTATTATTGGCCCCCCCACGACTTCTCACTGCACTGAAGAAAACTTCCAAGTGGTCTTGACTCAGTTTGTGTGTTAGCAAAAAAGACATTTGTGGTGCAAATCTATTTTGTATGTCCTCATAGATGGCTAAGCTTGAATGCAGACTTACAATCATGCCTATAAATCCAACTCTTCTTGAAGAATACACTAATAATGTTCCACTGGCTGATTCTTTTAGTGCAAAGAGCCAAGCTGTAGCCTCCTTTACATACTGGCATACATTATTGTATGTAGTCTGGGCCAAGGGTCTTTTGAACCCCTTTGAAAATCGATTCCTACTGTTTAATATATCAAATATATTATCTACTAACCTCACAAATTTCACCGTTTCATCACAACCCTGAAACTGAGGTAAACCCAAAACATTTTTGCAGTATGTAAAGGCACTGGCTACACTTTGACTCAATGTCTGTGCGGCAAGTTTTACCTTCATGGGCTCTTTATGCCAATTAATATGGCGTTTCGTTAATTTTGTCCCCAAATGCAGTCCTTCCTGAGCCTGTAATTTTTGGAGCTCCACAAAGTAACTCCATTTTATTGGGCCATCTTTACCGAAAAGAGTCCCCTTTGTGGCAAGACAGTTTCGGATAAGCTTTAGCATGTGACAGGCATCTAACAGAATGTGTACTTTCAGACCTGTTGCTGGATTTATAAACCATGGCTTCATATTGTCAGCAGTAAGTTCCGCTCCCAAGTAACGAGCCATTGACATATTTGCAGCAGCACCATCAAATGTTACAGAAAGTACATTAATGTCTATTTGTTGCAAAAAATCCAAACAAGATAGAATTAAATTAGCCCTCTCACTACCACATAAACCATTAGTCAAGAAGTAACCCACTGGAATTTTCCAATTGTCATTCAGTGCCACCACCATGAACACCAAGGCATCTTTTGCCTCAGGTAAATTTTCACACAACATTTCAGTGCCACAATCAACATACCCAATAAACCTTTTACCATCAAATTCAATATGTTTTCGAATGGCCATTTCGTCCACCATCAGAGATATGACAACTTTTTTGCCCACAGCTGCCATATGACATGATTTTTGGATAAGTGCAGCTTTTGCTTCAGCACTGAATCCTGGTTTTCCACTTACCCCTTGGTACCATTTACGCAATGTACTGGGATGTGGTAAGTAATTATTGAAAACCTCTCTTACATAATCATATGCCCGGCTAGAAAAAAAGTTCAATGTAAGGGCAAACTTGCGAAGCTCTTCAGGGTACTCCTTCCCATGCTCTCCTTTAAAACTCCTCAACAACTCGACCACAACAGGTGGGAGAAGATTCTACAAACAGAAAGTAAAACATTTATCAATACTTTAATAACATCTGCGCGCACACAATTCTAATCAAAATATAACTTCAGCTTGGTTCCAGTATTTTCTACTTTAATTTACGTAAAGTGTATATTATTGCTCTTTTACTCCAACACTCTTCTGTTTAAAAGAATAAATGTAGTACACCAAAACAAGTTATCAGATTTGTACTATTGTTTTATTCTATAGAGTTCTTCACGTCTAAGCACTATACAGCTGTAATTATATGAAAAAATAGAAACATTGTCGTACCTGTAATATGTCAGATGTACTTTCAGTAATCAACTGCTTCTCTTTTAATTCTGACAGCAGTGCTTCAGCAGTAGTAACTTTTTTCAATAAACGACGGCATTTCTGCCTTTCCAAACGTAACTTCTTTCTTGTATCTGCAAGTCTATTTTGAGCAACTTCAATAAAATTTGTTGCTTTACTAGGTGACAATGCCACTGCTTCTGTTTTATAATCTCCTATATATGACTTTCTGAATGTTTTTGGCCGTTTCAGCTGCTGTTCATCTGTGATGGGACTAAGAAAAGCAATATGTTGACAATTTTTGGACTGATTTGTACACTAATTCAACAATATTTTGATACTTGGAGCTACAGTCATATAGCTACTTATAATGAAACATGTTGCACATTATGATAAACTAGTATGTAGGCTTAGGTCTGCAGTATACCACACACTTTTTAAAAAACATTTACAGCAGGAAACTACTGTACTGGGCAAATCCCAAGAGTAATAATATTAAAAGAATTAATGTATTGAAAAAGACAGTGTTATCTTAAATAAAACAAACAGTGATTCAAAACTGACTTCCACAATCAAAAATAGTGTGTTCTAAAGTATGTACATGAATGGAGAAATCAGTTTCAGAAATAAATGGCAATAGGCCTACAATATTAGAAAACAAAATGCAGATATTCATTAACATCGTAAAAAATTAAGGCCTGCTGAGTTCAGTGCCAAAGACAAAGGTCCTCAATACATACTTGTACAACTGCAAAGGCATGTCTGATTTATTCCTATACAGAAGAGTGAAGTGAAAAAGCATCAAGAAAACCTTTAAAGTATTATTAGAGAGAATGAATTTTATAGTGAAGAGTAGGCTATATATGCAAAGGATGATATTACCCTTTGCATGTACTTTTAAACTACCACATAACTGTTTTGTTAATAGCTTTAGTAACTAGATATTAATGTACAGAAAAATGTATAAAGACAGGCCACTATCAGCATTGTTAATTTGATGTTCTGAAGTGTCTTGTATAGAGCACATTTTACAATAGTGGTTTAAATTCACTTGTCATATTTCAAAATAAACAATGGGTTTAGATGGTGGAAAAAATCTTACATTATGGCCTCTCAAACTAATACCCAGAAGATGGCCACTTGCAATAGTGGCCGAAACGTCGGTGAAGTGTTTGATATTTTGACGATGCGGTCCAAAACCCAGAAGAGTTTTATATACAATAACAAATCTAATTTTACGATGCCAGCTTAAATTGAAATGTTATGTTTAAGTGATTCGAATTGTCCATAACAAATTTAATGTCATACAGATAACTATTAGGTACAAATAAAATGCATCTTACACATTTTCGGAAGATGAAGACGCTTCTTGCATGTCCCTCAGAGCTGGTGGTTTCCTCTTCCGTCCTCTAGGTAGTAAGTGCGGAGGAAAATCGAAAATTGTTGGTACAGCATCTGGCTTTAGTTTCTTTCCGAAACCAAAAGCCTCGGTATCAAAACATTCAGGCGAAAAATGTTTGCTGCACAACATTGTGTGTTCGTTGGGCTTGAAATTCTCCCTTTTCAAAGCAAGGGTCCAAACTTTTCTCCGCCCTTCATCTTTTGGAAAACTGTAATCGATTTTGTGATTATGTAGAAACAATTCAGGAAATACGAGAAAAGACAAAGACCATGGAATTTCTTACTGAAATTCGTCACTTATTTTTACTGAACAATCCCAGTTAGGCTTACAGTACAGGGACCCTCATAATTCACTTCATGACATTTACAAAAGTAAAATATACTGAGAAAAGCATTCGTATCTGCTTTGGAACAATATAGCCCATTGCTTTTGATTGTAAATATACTGAATTCATCTTACAAAATGTATCCACAAAGCGATTTGTAGCATTAAAACTCTACCTGTGAAAAGATATATTGCTTCCTTTTACGAATCTTTCGGTGCAACCGAACGCAGAACAGGATCTCACCATTGTAGCAGAGTAACTACAAGTGAAAATACCACACAAACAATAAAAGAAAACGTATTTCAACAGTAAAGCCTCGCACTCTTACACAGTAAAAACTCCGCTTCTTGCCCCGAGTCACGTGGTTTAGATGTTGGTTTCAGTGTTATGACGTCACGCGCAGTCTATACTATCTATGGTCTATGGTAATACCGGCCTAATCCTTTCCATATTGTTCACTTTGCCAGAAAGTGTGTGATAAATTATTCAAAAATCGAATCAAGTATGTAATTCTTTTAGGATTGTTTATGATGAAATTATTAAATTTATTTGTTAACATATGTGTTATCCCAACTTTTTCCTTATGATAATTTTTATTTCCAGCTCATTCTCCTCCATGAATTACAGCTAATGCATCGATTAATTGATGCACATCATTCATCCAAACATATTCAACTGGATTGTCTGCATATTTTTTAAAATAAATCCTTCACTCGTATTTTCGTTTTCTGATGAAAAATCTATAGTAGGCCTTTTTAATTTTGGAAAATAAACAACAATTTCTTTTATCAAATTATAGTATTTAACACATCTACTTGATTTTGTTTTACAAGGATTTTTATCAGAATATATTTCACCTGATTCATATAGTATATTTGCATAATTTGATATATCAACAGAATCAAATTTATCATTAAAACATCCACAGTATTTTTTTAGCAGATTCATTAGTTGATCTGTACCTTCAAATTTTTTTTTCACAATATTTATTATATTTACTTCAAATTTTACTGGTAAACTAACAAAACAAATATATCAACAGGGTTTTACCCATAGATGTATCTTCACTATGATTCATGTACTTTAAAATTCTTTCACTAACATTTATTTTTTTAACGTCACCAGAATGAGACTGTGACTATAATTCCTTTATTTTGGGTTGATTTTTCTCTTCCACATATTTTTTCAATGCAACTTGTATTTCTGATTCACTCAACGTATAGTTATATTCTCCTGGAACATCATCAGACTTATGATGTAACTGTTGTAAATCATTGAAGTCTTCTATATGTTGATGAAATCGAATAATTTGTTTCTTGACATCTGTATTTTCTTCTATAGCTTTCAGAATATTATCAGCTATTCTGTCAAGTCCTTGTTTTAAGCATCAATTACCGGTTGATCTTTTTTTATATTTTTCATATTCTGTATGTGTTTCTTTTCCATTTTTAAAATTCTTTTATTTCATTTAGCTCGTTTACACCCTCGTCGACAGTGTCTGTCTTCATTGTGCAAACATAAATCTGCCCCCCTCCAGCCAGTCACTCTGCTCCTTCCATCCACATCCCATGGGAGCTGGACAATAGTAAATATGCCTTCCTCTCAGCCCTCCATATTCCATCCAACATCACATAATCAAAATAAATAAAAACAATCGCCAAATACCTTCATTATCCTACTCAACGGCAAGCATTCCACATTTGAATTAATCACACGAAACCGGCTCATGTCGAGCCTGCCTCACCTCCTCAGGACGAGGCCACCCTCTCTGCTCACCTCACATGAGGTCTCCCGTCCTCCCCCTTCTCCTGCCACTTCCCCTGCACACAGCTCAAGCAGTTCACACTCTCTCTCTTCTCCTTCATTCGAGGATTCCCCACCATCCCCATCCTCCCCGTTTTGTGGCTTCCAGCACCGTGCCGTCCCCTCTGTCCCAATAGTGAAGTTTGAGTTCTCCATCCTCCCCCCTGCCCCACTTGCCACTGATTTACCAATCTTGCTGGAAGGCTCACTCTACATATTTTGCATAGTCACAAGCGGTTCCCCCCTCCCCACCAAACAAAGTGTGAACTACTCAAGTGCTTCTCCGCCCCCCTTCATCAGATGTGCTCGCCTCGTGCGCGCTTTTCTCATCTCTTTGTGTGTAGTGCGCATTGTAATCCTGCTCCGGTCTTCTGCATCCCCTCCCACACACCGTCTGGATCGTCGAGTCTGCCCCCCGCGACACTCGACGGTCTCTGACCCCACCACCACCGCTTGCTGCCTACGTGCTCCCGCTGACGTCGTGCAGCTCGTCATTGTCTGAACACCGAAATCTGCAACGTAAACTGCTGCTGTCGCCTTGCCCCCCTCCCTGTCTCATACTCCATACTGCCCACCTCTGTTTGAAGTGATACATCTTTGAGCAATGTTCTTTGTGTGAGCTGCATCTCAGCCGCCAATAGCATTTTTGTCTTGTCTGTATGTGTTCCTGGATAGAATTAGAATAAAGTGTCTCTCTTGTGTTTTTGGTGGTTTCGCTGGGGGCTATAACCCCTCTAAATTCCATACTGAGTTTTCTTCAATTTTGCATTTTTTAGGTATGGACCACACGAAAACGTAAAATAGGTGTTTCACTGTAATGTATAACAAACCACCATTAATACACAGGGTGTTACAAAAAGTTATGGCCAAACTTTCAGGAAACATTCCTCACACACAAAGAAAGAAAATATGTTATGTGGACATATGGACATGTGTCCGGAAACACTTAATTTCCATGTTAGAGCTCATTTTAGTACTTCTCTTAAAATGTAAATTGAAATAATTCGTGCAGACAATTGTCAAAATACCCACTTGTTTCGTTAGTAAGTACTATATTTCCTTGATTCACTGCCACTTCTGCGTATGGTTCATCCAACAATGTGTCACTCCTCATTTCAGTGCAAATGTTCTATTTACGGATGAGGCTTCATTCCAATGTGATCAAACTGAAAATTTTCACAATCAACATGTGTGGGCTGACGAGAATCCGCACGCAACTGTGCAATCATGTCATCAACACAGATTTTCTGTGAACGTTTGTGCAGGAATTGTTGGTGATGTCTTGATTCGACCTCATGCTCTTCCACCTACACACACTGGAGCACATTATCATGATTTCATACAGGATACTCTACCTGTGCTGCTAGAACATGTGCCTTTAGAAGTACGACAAACATGTGGTTCATGCATGATGGAGCTCCTGCACATTTCAGTGAACGTGTTCGTACGCTTCTCAACAACAGATTCGGTGACCGATGGATTGGTAGAGGTGGACCAATTCCATGGCTTCCACGCTCTCCTGACCTCAACCCTCTTGACTTTCATTTATGGGGGCATTTGAAAGCTCTTGTCTACGCAACCCCAGTACCAAATGTAGAGACTCTTCATGCTTGTATTGTGAACGGCTGTGATACAATACGGCATTCTGCAGGGCTGCATCAGTGCATCAGGGATTCCATGCGACGGAGGGTGGACACATGTATCCTTGCTAACGGAGGACATTTTGAACAATGCCTGTAACAAAGTGTTTGAAGACAAGCTGGTACATTCTGCTGCAGTGTAATTCCATTCCATGATTAATGTGATTTGAAGAGAAGTAATAAAATGAGCTCTAACATGGAAATTAAGTGTTCCGGACACATGTCAACATAACATATTTTCTTTCTTTGTGTGTGAGGAATGTTTCTTGAAAGTTTGGCCATACCTTTTTGTAACACCCTGTAGATGTGCAGAAGTGAGATGAGTTAGTTCACTTTATTGTCAGTTGGTTGTTTGGTTGGTTCAGCTAGTTCACTGTCAATGTTCAGCTTCAGTGCTCTTAGGACAATAAATCTCGTATATGGGAAATTAACCATCAGAAGATTAATTTATTTAATAGTGTGTATATACGAACAAATATGTAGTGAGCCATGGTGAGGCATGGACACATTCTATGCCATATTAAAGAATTCTTCCTAACTACTTAGAATTCCAAACCCCCTCATCTTGTTCAGATTTATTGATGAGATCTTGATAACTGGACTAAAGGTGAGAACGCACTATTCACATTCTTCCAAAAACTCAACACCTTTTCCCCCATTCACTTGACCTGGTCCTACTCAATCCAATAAGCTACCTTCCTCAATGTTGACCTTCACTTCAACAATGGCTTCATCAGCTCTTCTGTGAACATCAAACATACCAACCACGACAATTTCGAAAGCTGCCACCCAAAATGTCCCTTCCATACACCCTAGTCACCCATGATTGTTGCATTTGCAGTGACAGACAGTCCCTCTCCAAATATGCCAAAGGTCTCAATGAGGCCTTCATTGACTGTAATTACTCTGCCAATATTGTCTAGAAACAGATCTCATGTGCTCTGACTGAACAGTCACCCACCAGCTCTCTCATACCCATCGTCTATCAAACAGGAGCACCCTACTTGTGACCCAGTACCTCCCAGGACTGGAGCAGTTAAACCACAATCTCCACAGGGATTCCAACTACCTTTCATCCTGCTGTGAAATGAAAAAAATGCTACCTACTATCATACCAACCCCTTGTGCAGTGGTATTATAAAACCCACAAAACCTGTGTAATGTCTGTCAATAAATGTAATGTGATGTCCTTGTGAGTCCCTACTCCATTTCTTTTTGCAAACCATTGCCTCATAGCTCACATCCCAGTAATAGGCAAGATGCAAACTGTCCTATACACATTCCTACCACTATTTCACTATGATATTCCAAAATACTTAGGAGTAAAGTTAGACCGAAGCGTCACATTCAAGGATCATTGCCAGGAAACCAAGATGAAACTATCTGCCTGGAACAGCATCATACGTAAACTCACTGGCTCCACCTGGAGATGACAGACAAGTGTGCTCCACACATCTGCCCTGGCACTGTGCTTCTCTGCAGCGAAGTATGCAGCACCAGTCTGGAGAAACTCAACACATGCCAGAGAGGAGGATACCGTACTAAATGAGACCGGACGCATTAGTGACTGGCTGCCTTCAACCAACTCCTGTCAGAAAAATCTACGAAATTATGGGCATAGTGCCTCAAACATACACAGAACAACAGCTGCAGAAATAGAGAAAAAGAAACAGGAAACCGACCCCAGACACCCCCTCTTCGGACATGAGCCAAGAAAACGTAGGCTTAAGTCAAGGAGGAGCTTTACAAGCACAATATCAACTGCATTGAGGCCTGGAACTCAGCGAACAGAGTGCTGGCAGAATTTTTCAAATGAAAGGGCCGGAGAGATCATCAAAGAGGAACCAGCCGAAGGATTTAATCTGCTGTATGCAACATGGAAGGCACTAAAGAGACTGAGGACAGGAGCGTCATGCTGAAAGACGAATCTCAGAAAGTGGGGCTTCACAAACGAAGATAAGCTCTGTAAGTGTGGCGATGTGAAGGAACCACACCACCTCCTAGTCTGCAGAAACCCGCCCAACCCCTGCACCATAGGGGACCTACACGCAGAAAATGATGTGGCCATCAAGAAAGCAGAATTTTGGAGCTTCAGGCCATCTAGCAGAAACTAGCAGTGTCCTACAGAATTAGTCGCCTCTTTTCATACTTTGTTTCTAGTTTATATATAAAAAAATAGATGAAGATTATTTACCAGGCGAAGGAGCAAAGGAAGTTATAGTAGCACAAATAAATTAATAAATTCACACACTCACACAAATGCTAGCTTTCGCAGCCTAGCCGCTTCTTCAGGCAGAAGGGAAGGAGAGGGAAAAGGAAATGATGAGGGTTTTATGGGAGTGGGTAAGGAGTCATTCCAATCTGGGGACAGGAAAGACTTACCTTGGGGGAAAACAGGAGGGTAAACAAATACACACACACCCACACATATACACAAACGCAAGCACACCTAGGCAGACATACTGTAGCTTTCTACAGTATGTCTGCCTAAGTGTGCTTGCGTTTGTGTATATGTGTGGGTGTATGTGTATTTGTTTATCCTCCTGTTTTCCACCAAGGTAAGTCTTTCCTGTCCCCAGATTGGAATGACTCCTTACCCACTCCCTTAAAAGCCTTTCTACAGTATGTCTGCCTAGGTGTGCTTGCGTTTGTTTATATGTGTGTGGGTGTATGTGTATTTGTTTACCCTCCTTCTTTTCCCCCAAGGTAAGTCTTTCCTATCCCGGGATTGGAATGACTCCTTACGCACTCCCTTAAAACCCTCATCATTTCCTTTTCCCTCTCCTTCCCTTCTGCCTGAAGAAGCAGCTAGGCTGTGAAAGCTAGCATATTTTTTCCTGCTAGGAATTTCTCCTCAATAATTTTTGTATCATAAATTTGTTTCTAGTTTGTAATTTGTGTATTTTAATTGTATATTTATTGAATTTTGCATTCTTGGGTTGTAATTTGCTCAATGTAATCGTACACTGTAAACATGTATTTAGTAAATTTGGTGTCCCTAGATTATAAATTGTTTATTTTAATTGTATTGTAATTGTATATTTATTGATCAAATAATGGAAAGTCCAGGTTGGAATTAATAATATAGTAAGGACAGGTTACAACTCACCGCAAAGACGTGGCGACGAGCTGTGACAGGCACATACAAAAGACATACACATACAACACTTTCAGCTATCGGCCATGGCCTTTTTCAGAAAATAGAACACTCACACAATCACACAGGCACACAACACAGTCATACAACCATCACCTCCGGCTCCCGCGCTTAGAATTCAAAGAGCGTCAGCCGGAGGTGATGACTGTATGACTGTGTTGTGTGCCTGTGTGATTGTGTGAGTGTTCTATTTTCTGAAGAAGGCCATGGATGATAGCTTAAAGTGTTGTACATGTGTGTCTTTTGTTTGTGCCTGTTGCAGCTCGTCGCCATGTCTTTGCAGTGAGTTGTAAACTGTCCTTACTATATTATATATTTATTGATCAAAAGATATGTCTTAGTCCTGGACAGGAAAAATAAGTAAACTATTTTTCAAAAGAGATAGATTGACTGGCCAGTACTTACCTTTGTGGTGTATCACCGATAGTTCCACAAATGAAGAAAAAGAAAAAAAGGGGAGAAAAAGGACACGCTTTCGGAACACAGGTGGGAGAGAAGGGAAGAAAAAAAGGATGGGAACAGAAGGGAAAGGTAATTCACGACCTAGGTCATCAAGGTGGTGTTTGAGGAGTGTGGAAGTCAGAGATACATAAAATACAGAGATAAATAAACTATCCAATAAAAGGCAGGGAAACACATGAAAGCAGTCATGTGATTTACAAACTGAACTGCAACCACTATGCAGCCTTTTATGCGGGCATGACCAGTAACAAGCTGACTCACTGTATGAATGTCCACTGTCAAATTGTTGCCAGGAAACAGCTAACCATTCTGTTGCAGAACATGCAGCCCTATGCTGTGTACTGAGATGTTGGTGAAATCTCTGTAGCTTTTATTTCCCAGGTGGCCAGATGACAAATGTGTCATCAATATATTGCAGCCAGCATTCTGGATGTAATAGTGCTGATTAGAGACTGCTTCCTTAAATGTTTCCATGAAAATTTTGGCCCTGCACGATGTGGCTGACTTCTGTGATTGCTACACGGGCTGTGCCATTTGGATCTTCCCCACAAACACCAGTTTTTCTGAATTGGGCAGGTGCGAACTCTCCCTACAATATATCCTATGCTCCCACAAACCTGCAGGCCTAAACCTTTGCTAGCTCTTGGCCCACCAGCCCTCTTCCCCTCCCTTTTGTGTATGCCTTTCTTATCATTGTGATGTTTCTGTGGTGAGCAGCATCCTATCCTTTCAAAAATATTGTTGAATCCATCCTGGAATTTCCATTTCAACATCTTTAAATCAATTCATGATTTTCATAACCGAACATCAAGCTGAGGATGCAATTAATCACTGAGAAATTTGCCTGGCCCAATACAAAACATAACTGCCACATATGGGTACTTCCTTCATGCTTGCGTTCCTTGCAACACAGCAAAATGAGTAGACATGCCCCCACCTTCTCTTGGTACTTTTAACATTCTGAAGGATTGCTTCTACCATGGCCATATTGATATTTTACAGCCACTTTCTCCATCTGAGGGTCAGAATTATATACTTTCAGTCATCAGCGGCACAAACAAATGGATAGAAGCCTTAAACCTTCCTAACATTTCCCTGTACACATTTGCATGCACATTTTATCAGTTGCCGGATAGTGAGGTTCGACTGTCCAGCATCAATTACTACCAACCAAGGTAGAATGTTTGGATCTAAACCTTTCAGCCAACTCCTGTTTACTTTGTGGCAGCTCACCACCCACAAAGTATCCTATACTCTCAAGAGATGCCACAAGCACAACTGCACCAAAGCATTAATGTAGATCCTCCTCGGGTTACGTAAGACTTTTAAGGACGAGCTCAAAGCATCACTGGCTGAGGTGCTTTATGGTGAAACCCTCAGCCTACCTTCTCAGTTTGTCAAAGAACAGCCTCTTCCACCAGTGTTAGGCCTTCCCAACTTGTCTGTTCCCACATAAGCCACGTATCCTGCCCCACTTCTAGTGCACACACTGCTCTTAATACAATTTGGACACACATGACTATGAATGAAAGTCCCACATTTTCAACATTTCACTAAAGAGCAGTCAGCACAGACAGTTTCTCTTAATTGACTCAAGGCAGCCTGGTACCTCAATGATGACATTCCATCCAAAGGAGAAACATTCACACTCGCCCTCCCCCTTCCCCACCACATGCTATAGAGCCAGCACTATGTGATCCCCCAACATCCCTTCAGGAAGAGAGACAAGTTGCCTATGATGATGACAATTTCCTTCATGCTGGACAACCTTTATGTGCATCTCCAGGACAATGGTCTGTTTATTTTATATTACCTTCCCCATTCCCTAGACAACTGTGCTCATTATAGTATCACACTTGTTAAACACCTTCCCCTTCCCTCCAATTGCAACCCAGACCTCACATAAACCTTCCTTGACTCGGATGGCTTACTGAACGTCTCCATTCTCCTCTTCATCCATCTCCTCATTCCACCATTCCTGTTCCCATGTAGACACATTCTACACTAGCTGAAGGACTACATCATGAGTATGCCCCTCACTCTTGCCACTTCTCCCTTTGCGGGTGTTCTCATTAAGCTCGCAGCTATTTGCTGATGATGCTGTCATGTATAGGAGGGTGTCATCATTGAATGGCTATAGCAGGAAACAGGATGATTGGGCCAAATTTCTTGGTGGTGTGAGGAATGGCAACTAGCACTAATTGTTGAAAAATGTAAGGTGATGCAGATGGGTAGGAGAAACAATATCGTAATGTTGAAATACACCATTAGTAGTGTGCTGCTTGACAGAGTCATGTCAATTACATACCTAGACATAATGCTACACAGAAATATGAAATGGAATGCGCATATAAGGACAGTCGTGGGGCAGGCGAATGGTTGACTTCAGATTATTGGCATAATTATGGAAAGGTGTGATTCGTCTGTAAAACACTTGTATGACAACGTCTTGAGTATTTCTTAAGTGTTTGGGATCCTCACCAGATTGGTTTAAAGGCAGATATAGAAGCAGTTCAAAGGCTAGGTTTGTAACTGGTAGATTTGATCATTGCATCAGGAACTCAAATGGGAGTCGCTGGATGGAAGACGACATTATTTTCGAGAAACACTGTTAAAGATATTTAGAGGGCCGGAATTTCAAGTGGACTGCAGGACGACTCTACTTCTGCCAACCTACATTTTGTGTAAAGACCACAAAGATAAGATCAGAGAGATTAGGACTTGTATGGATTCATATAAGCATTTTTTTCCCTCGTTCTATATGGGAATGGAACAGGAAAGCAAGTAATTAGTAGTGGTACTGAGTACCCCGTAGTGTAACATGTTGCACTACATGTTCTACATTCAATGTAACATATCAAATTAATTTGTCTTGTAGGATTTATCAGGTTGAGAAGGCATTTACTGTACCGAGAACTCTTGTTTGTACAGCTTCTGGACTGTCTCTTGCACAGTGGTTGACAGTCATAGACAAGTATATCAGCAAGGAGCAGTCAAGTTACAGAGAAGAGGAACTATATTTTTCTAACAATATCTAATATAGCTTCCTTTTGTCTAGTCTAAGAATTATTCATTCAGATACAGATCATCCCACTGTAATGACCAGTTATGAATTAGCAGGGTTAAGAGTTACAATAAATTCTTCAGTAATTTAAACCTTTCATTGAATCATTTAAGTAAATTTAGTATTTATCTCCATGTGAAGCAATTCGGACATAGAAGTTAAATTAAAATTATTAAAATGATAACTTGCAACTCCTTTATGGGTACAGCATAGCTGGACCCATAATTTCAGAGTTAAGTTTAATATATATACAAAAAGAACATGCAAATAAATGAAAAGGGAAATTAGTGTTGATCTCAGAAACTTATTGAGATACACAGTCACAACACAACTCAGTTGTATTGAGAGCTTTTTTGTCATAAAAATCTGTTGAAATTCTTTAAAAGAATTTAAAGTGTCTCTTTAAATGGAAAGCACTTTGTGAGTTGAAGTTCGATGAAATACATGAAAAAATAACTTGAACTCCTTATGGACACAGCATAGCTGGACTCACATAACAGGAATTGCATTTGTCGGTAATTAGTACAGTACTGAATAATAACATCCAATTGATTGTAAATAACATTTTTTATAGAAATAATGAGAGTAGCAAACAATGCTTACAGAGTGAAACTTGTACACCGAGAGAAGAAAACGAACTCAACAAAGTTTGGATTAGTCAGCACCAGCCGCCCTCCCCAAAGATGCTCGTCAGAAGAAGGACTACTCTGACACACATTTAATAATTCACATCATATGAAGAACCTGCAAATCAACCAGAAAATAAATATGTGATGGCTCAGGAATCTTTGAGGTACACAGTTTCATTACAACCCTCCACTTCTCACCTTTGGGTGGATTGTGGAGTATGTACATTTCAAACAGGTACCCAAAGCATACTGTTATAACTGGTGACAACTTTAATTTACCCTTGATATGTTGGCATAAATACACATTCAAAACCAGAGGCAAATATAAAACATCGTCTGAACTAGTTCTGAATAATTTTTCTGAAAACTACTTTGAACAGTTAGTTCATGAACCCGCTAGAATAGTAAGTGGATGCAAAAATACCCTTGATCTCCTAGCAACAAATAATCCTGAGCTAGTTAAGAGTGTCAAAATAAATACAGAGATCAGTGAACATAGAGGTGCAGTAGTGAGACTGAATATCGAAATTTCCACACACACCAAAAATAAACAAAAAATATATCTATTCGAAAGAGCATATAAAAATTCGCTTCACACTTTCCTGAGTGATAGTCTCCAATCTTTCAAAACTAAAAATGCGAGTGTAGATCAGTTGTGGCTTAATTTCAAAGACATAATATCAGCAGCAATAAATTAATAAAAGAGGGGGATGACACTCCATGGTACACAAAACAGGTCAGATAACTGTTGCAGAAGCAGAAAAAACGCATACAAACTTTAAACATACACAGAATCCCCCAAACTGGCAATCTTTTACAAGAAACTCGCAAGCACGGACTTCAATGTGAGATGCTTATAATAATTTCCACAACGAAATCCTGTCTCATAATCTGGCAGAAAATCCAATCATATGTGAAGTACACTAGTGGCAAAACACAAACAATACCTCACTATGTGATAGCAATGGTAATACTACCGATGACAGTACTGATAAAAAAAAAGAATTGCCAGGCACAGCTTTCCGAAATTCTTTCACCAAAGAAGACGAAGTGAACACCCCAGAATTTGAACCAAGAATAGCTGTCAGCATGCAAAACTTAGAAGTAGATGTTCTTGGAGTAGTAAAACAACTTAAGTCACTAAACAAAAATGAATCTTCCGGGCCAGATTGTATACCAACTAGATTCCTTTCAGAGTATGCTGATGCAATAGCTCCATACTTAGCGATCATATACAACTGATCACTTGGCGAAAGATCCATACCCAAAGACTGGAAAGTTGCCCAGGTCACTCCAATATTCAAGGAAGGCAATAGGAGTGATCCCAAAAATTACAGACCCATCTCACTGATGTCGATTTGCAGTAGGATTTTGGAGCATATACCCTGTTCAAACATTATGGGCAACACAGATTGACAAAAGGCTGTAACTGAAACAAATTTTAAAATTTGGTAACAACAACAACAACAATAATAATAATAATAATAATAATCCCCATAATTTCAGGAAAAAGCATGTACACTCATCCCTACACAAAAGATATGGTGTTAGCAAGTTCTCTCATTCAAGTGACAATAAAATTAAATCAATTTATATCTATATATAACTGTTATCAATAGGAATTAAATAATTCCAGAATAAATAAACACTTATTAATTAAAATCAAAGGTAAATATAATGTATCTAACTCTTCTAAAACATAAAGATTCTTCGTATTTCTAAAATAAAAGAATGTCTATTACATATAGAGGGTGATTATAATGAAACTTAAACTTTCAAAATGTTATAAAAATAATACCGCTGGCCAGAATGACTGCAAATTGCAACTGAATATTATCGGAGAAGAGGAAAAATGTATGGCAGTAGAAACATAAATAGTGTGAAAACTGATCAATGGATGGCGGTGTAAGCATCAGAATTGAATAGTGGTTGACTGCAAATGAATAACAGAACAAAGCCTAAAGAGTAAGTTAACATTAAACAGACTGTACTGGCACAAAACCTTTTTAATATGCTGTTCACTATTTCCTGCAACAAGTGAAATCGAGAAACAGCATGTTCCACAACTGATCAAAGGGTCACATTCACAATGTGTGCCTTCAATGCAGCTAAATTCGCAATTGTAACACTGAATACAACATCTTTCAAATAGCCCCACAGCTAGAAGTCACATGGACTAAGATCAGGTGTTCGGGATTTCCAGGCTGTAGGAAAATGGCAGCTTATAAGCCCACCATTCCCGAAATGATGCTTCAGCAGCTGCATAACTGGATTTGTAATGTGTGAAGGTGTGGCATCTTGCATAAAACTGATCCCATCCACACTGTTGGAGAGCTGGAATGACATGGTTGCACAAATGACACTCGTAATGCTTCCCAGTGATGGTACAGGTAACAGAACCAGAAGCAGCAGTTTCTTAAAGAGAGAGAGAGAGAGAGAGAGAGAGAGAGAGAGAGAGAGAGAGAGAGAGAGGAAAGACACCACCATTCAGTGAGCCTTTCAGGATGCAGTGATACTGGTTGATTTACGTGTGGATTTTCTATTGAACATATTCAACAGTTCTGTGTATTGACATATCCTATCACAGTCATTCATTGTCCAGTTCCATGCAGGCAAGAAATTCTACAGCAAAAGTCTCTCTTTTTGGAAGATCAAGAAAAAAACAAATTGTGCACATGGGTAATCTTGAATGGATAGCAAATAAGGATGTTTCATAGGATTTTACACACCATGCTCACAGGTTTGTCCAATGTTCTGGCATTTATCTGTGCACTGTGTGTTTTCACACCACCACTCGACTCGTCCTGCATTGCTGGGGTCACTTCTTTGACTGATGTTGAATCAATTCATTTCCTCTCTCTAACAGGTTGCACACCAAAGTAACCTGTATTTTCAAATTTCCGAATCATTTTCTACAGACAGACCCATGGCAGTCATTGGAACGACACCTTTTTTCAAATCCTGCAGTGTCCGGAACTTCTGCAGAGTGACTTGTTCAGTCATCATTTTTGTAAAACAGCTTTACAAGAAGAGTGTGATCCTGCATTGAGACAGTCGTGAAGAAACTAGAAAAAGCCATGTATCTAGTGTATTTATACTAATTTCAATAGTTCAAGCACATGACAGATGTTTTCAAAATGTTCAAATGTTTGTAGAACTTATGGGACTTAACTATGGGGTTATCAGTCCCTAAGCTTGCAAACTACTTATGAACTAGCTAAGACTAAGGACGGCACAGATATCCATGCCCGAGGGGGGATTCGAACCCCTGACCGTAGTGGCCGTGCAGACCATGACTGGAGCGTCTCAATCCCCTCGGTCACCGCGGCCGGCACAGATGTTTTCACTTACATATTCTAACACATACAAAACCAACTATTGGTCAATTTACACCATTTACTTTTCTTCTGCCATATGTTTTCTCCCCCTTCTCTGATAATTTTCTGTTGCAAATAAATGTCATTCTGACCAGTGGTGCTATTTTTACAGCATTTTGGAAGTGTAATTATAATCACCCTGTTCTGTCTGGATCACACCCTTGGCTTTCTGGCAGCACACAGGTGTCCTGTGGCACAGTCGTCATGAGGTGTAGTGCAATTACTATTTTGTCAGAATATCTGGTGAGTCTAGTGGTAAAGCATTGCAACAGACACCGATAACTGACAACCATGAGGTGTTGGCATTCCATTTACAGCAATAGGGCCATTTATACATTGTGTGATGGACTATGAAAGACTCTACAACTCGTGCCGCTGCAGTGGTAAGACACTGTTACTGTAGTACAAGCAAGAGGATTTTTTCAGCATGGGCTTCAGTGGTTTGTCAAGAATGTGACTACACATGGCAAACTGATACAACAGGTGCACTGCTGTCTTGTATAAATCAATTTGGTATCACATTCATTCAAAAACTAGCAGTACATACTAATGTGACATGGGGCTACATGCGGCGCCAATATTAGTCAGGTGTTGGGGTCTCCATCATGCTGCATACCTCCTGCAGTAAATCCAGCTTCCAGAGAGGCTTCCGACATCAGTGAACTGGTCTCCTGTCCAGGGGCCAGCAGGTCGAATGCTGTTCACCAATTTCGGCATAGGCAACCACCATACCTCCACCATCGCTTTGTGTGACTCAGATATTAGTTGTGCATTGAGAACTGGCTACATCTGCAAGAATTCTGTCTTTCAGTGTTGCTGACACAGTGCGCATATGGCACAGTTCACATAACCGGATCATGTCCCAATTACTGGTCACTGATGTGCATCACAGCTAGATGGATGCTTGTTGGCTGTCAATTCATCTGGGCACAGCCTTTGCTACACGCAGATGGAGGGGCAGGACATGATTGTAATTACTGGCTGGAAGAGCACAAATACTTGAGTAAAGTTATGTGCTTATCTTGATAGCTGTGTTTCTTTGGACCACCACTATCCTGCAATCTCACCAGAACTCTCTGCAATTCTGAACCTAAGCGTCTCCACTACACCTCGGATCATATTCAGTTAAGTGTCTGAAGTGGAATTTTCAGCTCATCACCGCATCATCAGGTGGCAGCCCTTGGTGAAGAAGTTCACTTGAGTACTGGGGAGTTGTTGCAGCTTAATTATTTTGTTTTTTGTTTTGACTGTAAGTGTCATGGCAAATCGGCAGGTTTACTGCTGAAAGTTTGTTATGTAATAGCCACAGTGTTCTGTGAGTAGCTACATGAGAATGTAAAGTTTTGTAATATGTGTAATCACAAGTTAGGAGTTAGCTTGTTGTGTAGGAGTATTCACTGATGAAATCAAATGTTCAAATGTTTGTAAAGCTTATGGGACTTAACTGTGTGGTTATCAATCCCTAAACTTACAAACTATTCATGAATTACCTTATACTAAAGACAGCACAAACATCCATGCCTGAGTGGGGATTCAAACCCCCCAACGGGGAAAGGACCTCGCACATTGTAGCTTAGTGCCTCGATGCGCTCGGCCACTCCACCAGGGCATAATCACTGAGGAGAGAGAGGTAGTAGCATAGCAATATCCAAAGGTATAGTTGGTGGCAGTATCAAGTACACAAGGTGTAAACGGGTTGTGCATTGGTAGAACTGTCATTTGAATCTGCTGATTCATAAGAAAATGTTTCTGGTGTGATTATATCCACAAGATGGGAATATGAAAAAGTGGCTGGAGCTAAAGGCATTGGATGTTCGATTTTGGAAATTGTTAGGAAATTCAATATTCCAAGATTCACAGCGTAACATATGTGCTGAGACTACCCTATTTTAGGCATTACCTCTTACCATGAACAACATAGCAGCCACAGCCTGAACTTCACGACCTAGTGCAATGGTGATGGTATTGTCAGTGCTAGCAAATAAACAAAACTATGAGAAATAACCAGAGAAATCAATGTGGGATATATGGTGAATGTATCTGTTAGGGCAGGTTGGCACAATTTGACATCAATAGGTTATGGTAGCATGGGTTTCCTAATGGCATAATATTGCCTGCACTGCCTTTCCTGGGCTCGTGACTGTATCAGTTCAATCCCAGATGACTGGAAAGTCACGGCTTTTGATTTCCGATTTCTGTTGCCAAGATCTTTTGGTATGGTGTATGGTTTGAGTGTGGCATGGACCCTATGAAGCTGTGGACCCAAGCTGTCAACAAACTTGTGGTGGCTCCATAATGGTGTGGACTGATTGTATATTGAAATGAAGCACTCATTGGTTAGCAATAATTATATTCACTTACTTGCAGCAATTCATTTGACTTAATGCTCACAACCGTGATAAAATTTTTATGGATTACAGTGCAGCATGTCACCAGGTTCATAAATGGTTTGAATATTCTGAGCAATGTCAGCAAATGATTTGCCACCAAGATCACTCAACATGAATTGGCTCTAGAGCTAGTGTGGAGCAATATTCCTCCATGGGACTTCCATCAAGTTCTTGAGCTCATGACGCAAAAAGCTGCTGCTCTTTGCTGGGCATCCAGCACAATATTCAGAGGCATCCCATGACTTTTGTGATTCAGAAGAAAAACATAAGTACTATAAATCAATGTTGCTGACCGAGTGAAATAATAATAATAGGCTGCAACTCAGGCAGAGTAGTTATATTATGGCAAAAAGCATTATTACAGTGTTGTGGATAAGTGTTCTCACAGTGTAATTTTGTTTTTCTGTTTACTGTATTCATTTCTTGGTCTCTCTCTACAATTCTCCATGCTTCCATCCAATGCCAAGTTGATGATTTATTTATGTCTCCAAATGTGTCCTACCAATAGATCCATCTAGGTATCCCAGTAATTTCTTTTCTTCCCAATTCTGTTCAGTACCATAGTATTAATTATGTAATCTACTCATCTAATCTTCAACATATTTCCATAACATCAAATTTCAAAAGTATGTATCATTTTTCTGTTTGAACTCCTTATTGTACATGTTACACTCTGAACAAATGCCTTTGAAAAAGAGTTAAATACCTTATTACACCCGCTTGAGTAATCCTCATCCACAGATCTGAATGGTTGACTATTTTACCTCCAGAACACTTTACCCAATAGGACTCCACTAACAAGTGTCCATACATTAGAACTGTATGTCCTCAGGAAAAGTAACAAGTGTGGTTTCTTTTTGCTTTCATCCAATCATCCAAACTGTTGCCCATATAACTACTAAAAAGGCTGTTACCCCTTGTAAGTATGTAATTGATGAAAGGTAATTGCGTCATGGTCAGTACCACAACAAATTGAACTGCTATCACAAAGGTAGTATTAAAATTGTGGCAGATAAGTTACAAGCAACCAATGAAGAGTTGTTCAGGAAAATAAAAGTATTTTGTGCTAGCGATAAGGAAGAAGCTTTTCATAATACTCCATAGTATGTGGAGGAAAGGTGGACAGTATTTTGATGTCGGGCATATTGAAATTGGCCTTAGGATGTGAGATATAGGAAGATTTTGGAGAGGGGAAAAGAGAGAGAGAGAGAGAGAGAGAGAGAGAGAGAGATAAACTAGGAAGCAGAAAAGTGAGAGGTGGATTAAATTGAAAGGGAGAGGTGATTGTTTGCATATTTCCTTTGGTGAGGTTAAGCCTGTCAACCTGGAAAGCGGTGAGACAAGTTGTCAAGTGGGAAGATTACGACAATTAGAACAGAGAGTGGTTATGTTCTGCAAATTCTTAAGAATGTACAAAATGCACAGAACAATAAGACAAGAGAAGTAGTACATAAGTACCAGCTCAGATATCATGAGGAATTGTAGAGTCTAGGGTAACAGGACTGAGTGTGCTGTACAAAGGAAATAAGCAATAAGCTCTACATAAGTCCAGTAGTATCTGCTGCACCAGGTGATAATCAGAGTTGTTCTGAGGATGTGAAGCCTGGACCAGATGCACAACAAATCATCGTATCAATTATTTATGCTCTGTGAAGAGTTGAACAACAGATGGTGATGTTATCAATGATACTATTTTTCGAAAGAGATAGATTGGCTGGCCAGTACTTACCTTTCTGCTGTACCGCTGATAGTTACATACAGAAAGAAAAAAAAAGGAGGAAAATAAAACAAGCTTTTGAAACTGTCTTCCTTCTTCAGGTAAGAGAGAAGGCAAGAAAAGAAGAAAAAAGGGATGGGAAATGAAGGGGAAGGTAATTCATGACAATGAATGACCAACAGTATCAATGATACTACTGGTCATGGACACAAAGTTACTGATAGTTGTGCTGTGGGTGTCATGAAATAAACAGTAAAAAGGTCATATTTCCTAGGAAGAATAGTGTAAAGAATCATAAGGAAGAAGAGAGAAATACTTAAGACAAGCCAACATCTGTTGAGGAATATACGGCAGAGGTTCAGAACGTAACAGGAGCAGGAGTACTAGGTCACAACTTGGTGGAGCAAGCTGCTGGTTCACACTGCAAGCCAGTTAAAGCATGGCCACAGTGACTGTAATTTTGGTGGGGTTCAAGGAGAACCCAAGTCAACTTTCTAACCTAACATAAAATCAAAATTAACCTCTAGTGATGAGAAATTATTGTCATGTTGGAGCAGTCTTGAGATGTGTCTGTCGTATAGGACAAACCAGTTAAACTATGTATTAGTACACTAATCTGATAGAAATTCACCACTGATGTGAAAATATTATTCAACAGAGATAAGAGTGGCCGGCCAGTACTTACTAGAGCTCAGTGCTGCTGATAGTCACAAATAAAAGTCACAAAATGAAGACAAAAATAAATGTGGACACAAGCTTTTGGAAATATTTTTCTCCAGAGAGGAGGGGGACAAAAAAGAAATCTATGCAATATCCCTGACTTTAACACATCACCCATCCTTACCTTATGGCCTGGGTTGTGAGTAATCTTTACCTTCTGTCCCCTTCTCCTCCCTACTACATGATGAAGGATATGCCCACATTTTTTTTAATTTCTTTATTTATTTTTGTGACAATCGGCAATACCAAGCTGAGGTAAGTACTGACCACCCACACTCTCACTTTTGAATAATACACATATACTAAGAGATAATTCATATGATGGGGTTCCACTATGTACCAGGAAGTTGCTCAGGATAAGCAGGAGTACCAGGAAAACAAGTATTTTGGGAGGAATTTGGTCTGTGATGAGGAATACACTGAGAGAGATAAGTGGAACTAGCAGTAGAAGTATTGAGAGGTGTGGTACCATATGAAGTTCAAATGTGAGGATATGTTCAAAAATATGTTCTGTAGGAAACTGTTAAGGAAAAATGCTGTTGCATGAAAGAGTTTCAAATGATCTTTCATTTTGGAGGGTCTATTATTAGCATAAAGTATGATAAATAAGATAATATGATGAAAGAATATGCCACAATTGCAATACTTTGCTTTTACCCATTCAGGAAAGATGACTGGTTTAGACACTCACACTCAAAGGCAGCATCCTCTGGTCTCCGTGTAAAATGTACAAAATGTGCAGTCTCACAAAGCAATTACAAGAGAAGTACAATTTATCTAGTAATACAAAACAAATAGAATAATAATTTCAAATACTGGTCACACACCTGCCACTCATCTGCTTATTGAAGTGCTCCACACACCACTTAAAACTGTGCTGGTGGACAGTTAAATAAAGACAATTTTTTTTATTTGACCTTCAACCAGCACAGCTTTCAGGCAGTGTGTGGTGCACTTCAACAAACAGAAGTGTTATGTGTGTGAATAGTACCTGAAATTATTATCCGATTTGTTTTGTGTAGCCTTAAAAATTGTACTTCCCTTATAAATATTTTGTGTGACTGCACATTTTGTGCAGTCTTCCCAGAGACTGGAGGATGCTTGTGTCAAAACTGGTTGTCTTGCCTAAATGAATAAAAGCATAGTATTGAGTAAAAGCAAAGTATTGTGATAATGGCATATTCATCATCATATTACTGTAATAAGATTGTTCTCTCTCATTAGCAAATTAAATAAGGTGCGATTTGACACGTGTTCCAAGGAAATTAAAGGGCTATTAAATGAGAAGTAATAAGTTTATAAGTATGTAAGCTTTCAAACATGATCTCCATGACCTCTCCACTGATGAAAATTTGAGACATGACACCACCTACACTGCAACTAGGATAAGTTTTAATTTGGGACATGTGAGGGCTGAGTTATCCCATTGAGGCAATGAAGCTGTTTAAACTCCAGAAACAAGCAGTTAGATTAATACTGTTCAAACAACAGAAAGAATCATGCAAACCATTGTTCCAGAAACTGAACATACTACCCCTCCCATGCCAGTACATGTAAGACCTACTGTGTTACACGAAGAAAAACATTGGCAACCTAGACATACACTCAAGATTGGCACCACCACAATACAAGGTCAAAAAACTCCTTACGATTAGTTCCACATTCAACAAAGCTATACAGTAAAGGTGTAAAATGTATGGGGATAAAACTGTACAATCATCTCCCACCAGAAGTGAAGAATATTGGACTAGTGAAGGATTTTAGAGTAAAACTGCGGTCACTCTTAATTAAATATTGCTTCTACAGCATACAGGAATTTATTGAAACCAACCTGTCATAAGAAGCTTCACATTCAAAGAACATCAGGGAATGTATGTCAGTTATTAACATCATTCGAAGGAAATGTAATATAAATGAATGTAAAATGTTAAATTCTGATATTGAATAAGTATGAGACCTATGCAAAAATTACACTGAATCCTCATCTAATGATGTACTCTTCCAAACATGTAATTATGTATAATTTTATACCATTAATTTTCCACCTTATGTTAAATGTAATCATCATGGCATCTCCATCATCTTCCATCACATCACCTATTCTGACTTGTCCTATATCATAATGTGCATGTCTGTACAATGTATGATTCAGAGGAGCAAAAGTAAATAAATAAATAAATTGAACTTACCAGTTATAAATCTAGCAACCCACTTCTCAGTTGCAACTAATCTTCCTCAACTGACTTGGCAGGTATCCCAAAGACTTGAGCATTACTCAAGAATGCATTGCATTAATGTTGTACCATTTCAGGTGAATGACACCTTCCCAAAATACCCCCATAGTAAATCAAAGTTGGACATCTATCTTCCCCACAACTGTGCTCACATGCTTGTTCTGTATCATATCGCTCTGCAATGTTATCCCTAGATGTTCAATCTAGGTGACTGTGTCAAGCAGCACACTACTAATGCTGGATTTGAACAGTATGAGCTATGCATTTGCATTTACTACAAAATTTTGCCTTAATTTGCATGATTATACATTGAAACATAGAAAGCTGTCTGCCACTGGTTACATCAACTGAAATTCTTTTCCAGCCATCTTGTATCTTCCTTCAGTTACCTTCCCATATACAAAAGCATTATCAGCAAACAGCTGCAGATTGATACCCACTCTGCCCCGTCAGCTCATTTATATAGGTAGAAAATAACAGTGGTCCTGTCACACTTCTTTGAGGCGCTCCTGATGATACGCTTGTTCTAATGAACATTAACCCTCAAGGAAAACATGTTATGATCTTCAATCCACAGACTGGTTTGCTGCAGCTCTCTACACTACCCTGTCCTGTGCAAGCCTCTTCATCTGTGAATAAGAATGGCAACCTACATCCTTTTGGAGCTGGTTACTGTATCTGTCTCTCAGTCTCCCTCTATGATTTTTATCCCACACTCCTCCATCTAATTCTAAGTTGACAATACCTTGATGTCTCAGAATGTGTCCCACCAACCATTCCCTTCTCTTAGTCAGCATATGCCAGAAACTACTTTTCTCCCCAATTCTGTTGAGCACCGTCTCAATAGTTCCATGTTCCATCCTTCTTATATCATCATTTGTCTGTAGCACCACATTTCAAAAGCTTCTATCATCTTTTTTTTTTTTTTTTTTTTTTTTTTTCCATCCATGTTTCACTCCCATACAATGTTATGCTCCAGACAAATGACTTCATAAAGGATTTTCTAACCTTTAAATTAATATTGGATGTCAACAAATTTCACTTCTTCAGAAACACATTTCTTCCAATAGTCATTCTGCATTTTATATCTTTTTTACTTTCGCCATCACAAGTTATTTTGCTACCTAAATAACAAAACTCATTGTCTCATTACCTAATCTAATTCCTTTGGCATTGGCTGATTTTCTGACACTACATTCCATTAATCTTGTTTTACTCTTTTTTATGTTCATCTTATAATCTCCTTTCAAGAAATTGTCCATTCCGTTCAACTGCTCTTCCAGGTCCTTTGTTGTCTCCGACAGAATTACTATGTTATCAGCAAACTGCAAACTTTTTATTTCTTCTCCCTGAACTTTCATTCCTTCTCCATATTTCTCCTTGCATCAATTCACTGCTTGATCAATATACAGATTGAACAACATTGGGATAAGGCTACAAACGTGTCTTGCTCTCTTCCCAACAACTGAGTCCCTTTCATGCCCTTCAACTCTAATAACTGCTGTCCGGTTTATTCAACCCTTTGCTCCCTATCTTTTAACCAATACATTCAGAATTTGAGAGAGTGCATTCCAGTCAACTTTGTCAAAAACTTTCTCCAGATCTAAAAATGCTAAAATTGTAGGTATGCTTTCCTTTAACCCATCTTCTAATATAAGTTGTAATATGAGTATTGCCTCGCATGTTCCTGCATTTCTCCTAAATCCAAACTGATCATTCCCAAGGCCAGATTCAATCAGATTTTCAGTTTGTCTGTAAATAATTTGTGTTAGTATTTTGCAATCATGACTTATTAAACTGACACAGTTCTTGTAACTTTATGAAAGTAATGTCTGTAGTGTCATGCAATTAGTATAAGTAAAGATATTGTTTGGAAAGACAAAGGACTGGTAGTGGACTGAGACAAGTGGTTGGAGCAGTTGCCACACAGCCCAAGTAGTGGTTTAAGCTGAGCAGTTGGTCGGAAGTTTGTCCAAATTGGCAGAAATCTGGGAAAGGCAAACACTTTGTACTCAAAATTAATGAGAGCAGTGAGCCGAGCATTTCTTAAGGGTGTGCCTGGAGGATATCTGAGTTCCACACTCAAGTAATTCAAAATAAAATAATCTATAAAATTATTTACCATCACCATTTAAGACAACTATGATGTCAGAATAATTACACACATCTCATGATTCTAAAAATAATTTCAATACCTCAAAAATTACAACATTTTAAGGCTACTATATCAAAATATAGAAACAAATATTATAGAGGAAAAATTCCTAACAGGGAAAATATACGTAAAAAATAGATGAAGTACACTTACCAGGCGAAGGGGCACAGGCAGTAATAGCAACAAATAAACACACAGACACACACACACACACACACACACACACACACACACACACACACACAAATGCTAGCTTTCGCAGCCTAGCTGCTTCATCAGGCAGAAGGGAAGGAGAGGGAAAAGGAAATGATGAGGGTTTTAAGGAAGGGGGTAAGGAGCCATTCCAATCCCGGGACAGGAAAGACTTACCTTGGGGGAAAAAATGGAGGGTAAATAAATGCACATACACCCACACATTTACACAGACACAAGTACACTTAGGCAGACATACTGTAGAACTGTAGAAAGCAAAGAAGTTAGAAGTTAGACAGAGATGCCACTTGAGGCAGAGGCTCTGTCCAGAGAACCAAGGCAAAGATGTTAAGATGGTGGGTGGGAATTCGAATTTAGCGGAGGTTGAGACCAGGTGGGCAACGGGAAGAGAGAATATGCTGAAGGGCTAGTTCCCATCTCCGGAGTTCTGAAGGATTGGTGTCAGTGGGAAGTATCCAGATAACCCGGACGGTGTAGCACTGTGCCAAGATGTGCTGGCCATGCACCAAGGCATGTTTAGCCACAGGGTGATCCTCGTTACCAACAAACACTGTCTGCCTGTGTCCATTCATGCGAATGGACAGTTTGTTGCTGGTCATTCCCACATAGAACGCTTCACAGTGCAGGCATGTCAGTTGGTAGATCACGTGGGTACTATCGCAAGTGGCTCTGCCTTTGATTGTGTACACCTTCCGGGTTACGGGACTGGAGTAAGTGGTGGTGGAAGGGTGCATAGGGCAGGTTTTAAAACGGGGGCGGTTACAAGGGTAGGAGCCAGAAGGTAGGGAAGGTGGTTTGGGGATTTCATAGGGGTGGACTAGGAGGTTACGGAGGTTAGGTGGGCGGCGGAAAGACACTCTCGGTGGAGTAGGAAGGATGTCATGAAGGATGGATCTCATTTCGGGGCAGGATTTTAGGAAGTCGTATCCTTGCTGGAGAGCCACATTCAGAGTCCGCTCCAGTCCCGGAAGGTATCCGGTGACAAGAGGGGCACTTCTGGGGTTTTGTTGAAGGTTCTTAAATTGGGGGGATGAGGAAGTGGCTCTGGCAATTTGCTTCTGTACCAGACCAATTCAGTGGTCAACCTCTCCTCTAAACCTCTCTCCCAATCTGAAATCTCTGTCCTATCCAAAGGGCTGACCTTTAGCCCTACTCCCAAATTCAACCAAACAGCCCTTGTGAAAGATTTACTATCCTATACTCACAGTCTTTGCTGGAAATATCACTTTGCCATGAAGAAAAATAATCCTCTTCCTAATGATCCAGCTCGCCAAGACATCATTCAAATCGAACCCTGCCTAGAACAGTTCCGTCCTCCGTCACAGCGAGACCCGCCTGCTCTTCCTCAAAATCACCCTCTTCAAACTTTCCAGGAATTCCTTACTTCCAACCTTGCCTCCCAGTCCTTCCTGAGAAACCTTAATCCTACTCCCAACATTACTGCAGCTGAATCCCGAGCTATCCGTGATCTGAAGGCTGACCATTCTATCGTCATTCTCCCTGCCGACAAGGGCTCCACGACAGTGGTACTTGATCGGCGGGAGTATGTGGCAGAGGGAGTGCGTCAGCTTTCAGATAATACCACATATAAAGTTTTTCAAGGCGATCCCATTCCTGATGTCCAGGCAGAGCTTCAAGGAATCCTCAAAACCTTAGGCCCCCTACAAAACCTTTCACCTGACTCCATTAACCTCATGACTCGACCGACACCCCGCACCCCCACCTTCTACCTACTTCCCAAGATTCACAAACCCAATCATCCCGGCCGCCCCATTGTGGCCGGTTACCAAGCCCCAACAGAACGAATCTCTGCCTACATAGACCAACACCTTCAACCCATCATGTGCAGTCTCCCATCCTTCATCAAAGACACCAACCACTTCCTTGATCGCCTGAAATCCTTACCCAGCCTGTTACCTCCTGAAACCATCCTTGTAACCATCGATGCCACTTCCTTATACACTAATATCCCACATGCCCAGGGCGTCGCTGCGATGGAATATTTCCTTTCACGCTGACCACCCACTTCCTTACCTAAAACCTCTTTCCTTAATACCCTAGCCAGCTTCATCCTAACCCACAACTTCTTCACTTTTGAGGGCCGGACATACCAACAACTAAAGGGAACAGCCATGAGGACCAGGATGGCCCCCTCGTACGCGAACTTATTTATGGGACGCTTAGAGGAAGCCTTCCTGGACACCCAAGCCTGTCAACCCAAAGTTTGGTATAGATTCATTGACGACATCTTCATGATCTGGACTCACAGTGAAGAAGAACTCCAGAATTTCCTCTCCAACCTCAACTCCTTTGGTCCCATCAAATTCACCTGGTCCTATTCCAAATCCCATGCCACTTTCCTCGATGTCGACCTCCATCTATCCAACGGCCAACTACACACATCCGTCCACATCAAACCTACCAATAAACAACAGTACCTGCATTATGACAGCTGCCATCCTTTCCACATCAAACGTTCCCTTCCCTACAGCTTAGGTCTTCGTGGCAAACGAGTCTGCTCCAGTCCTGAATCCCTGAACCAATACACCAATAACCTGATAACAGCCTCACATCCCGCAGCTATCCTCCTGGTCTGGTACAGAAGCAAATTGCCAGAGCCACTTCCTCATCCCCCCAATTTAAGAACCTTCAACAAAACCCCAGAAGTGTCCCTCTTGTCACCGGATACTTTCCGGGACTGGAGCGGACTCTGAATGTGGCTCTCCAGCAAGGATACGACTTCCTAAAATCCTGCCCCGAAATGAGATCCATCCTTCATGACATCCTTCCTACTCCACCGAGAGTGTCTTTCCGCCGCCCACCTAACCTCCGTAACCTCCTAGTCCACCCCTATGAAATCCCCAAACCACCTTCCCTACCTTCTGGCTCCTACCCTTGTAACCGCCCCCGTTGTAAAACCTGCCCTATGCACCCTTCCACCACCACTTACTCCAGTCCCGTAACCCGGAAGGTGTACACAATCAAAGGCAGAGCCACTTGCGATAGTACCCACGTGATCTACCAACTGACATGCCTGCACTGTGAAGCGTTCTATGTGGGAATGACCAGCAACAAACTGTCCATTCGCATGAATGGACACAGGCAGACAGTGTTTGTTGGTAACGAGGATCACCCTGTGGCTAAACATGCCTTGGTGCATGGCCAGCACATCTTGGCACAGTGCTACACCGTCCGGGTTATCTGGATACTTCCCACTGACACCAATCCTTCAGAACTCCGGAGATGGGAACTAGCCCTTCAGCATATTCTCTCTTCCCGTTGCCCACCTGGTCTCAACCTCCGCTAAATTCGAATTCCCACCCACCATCTTAACATCTTTGCCTTGGTTCTCTGGACAGAGCCTCTGCCTCAAGTGGCATCTCTGTCTAACTTCTAACTTCTTTGCTTTCTACAGTTCTACAGTATGTCTGCCTAAGTGTACTTGTGTCTGTGTACATGTGTGGGTGTATGTGCATTTATTTACCCTCCATTTTTTCCCCCAAGGTAAGTCTTTCCTGTCCCGGGATTGGAATGGCTCCTTACCCCCTTCCTTAAAACCCTCATCATTTCCTTTTCCCTCTCCTTCCCTTCTGCCTGATGAAGCAGCTAGGCTGCGAAAGCTAGCATTTGTGTGTGTGTGTGTGTGTGTGTGTGTGTGTGTGTGTGTGTGTGTGTGTGTCTGTGTGTTTATTTGTTGCTATTACTGCCTGTGTCCCTTCGCCTGGTAAGTGTACTTCATCTATTTTTTACGTAAAACATCAAGATTAGAATAACAAACTTTTGAATACACCATGCAATTTGACATACTCTGGTGTAGATGATAACTTTGTCTCAAGCAATCATTTTGAATGTCACACTTGTATTTATTTATTTATTTAATGACTGATTTCAAGTGATATAAATCTATAATGGAAATATAAAGACATCATCATATTCTTCACAGTAACACTGAAAATGAAAACAGTATGATTTACCTCACACACATTTAATTTAATGTGTTGATTTGTTGTACAATGTGCCAGTTTTTTCATAAATATTGTGTGGCATGAGTGGTCAAGCTCATGAAAGCTGGTTTGTCTATTTATTTATTTATTTATTATCTCTGAGGAGAATTTTCATCATTAATCGAGTATTTATTTATTTCGGACTTTATCTGGGAACCTTAATATTTGTGTATTTAAATAATGTTACATTAAAAAAGAAGTGGTTTCGTATGGATAGTTTTTACTTAAAGAAGGGAAGGGATGGTAATTGGCCAATGAGGAAGCAGCCAAGGGACAGAACTGGTGGGTAGTATGTGATTGGGGAGAGATGAAGGAGCGAAGGGGTGCACGAAAAAGAGAACTTCATTTCTAGTCTTGGCAGACAAATGACCCTCCCAGATGATAGGAGTGATTCGATCGTGGCGAGTGTTAAAGATTTTCGCAGCGTACGGTCGCTTTTCAGGACTCTAAATTTGGTGATAACAAGCTAATATGTGTTTATGTTTTTACACAAGAAATTATGAGTGTAGAAATGGTGTTTGGGAAACAAACAAAGTTTCTGTGTGTCTTAAGTAATTATTACTTACTTGGGGAAAGTGCTACCAATTTCTTATCACAGTCAATGCAAGTGTTAAACCATCTTATTCAATTTATGATTAATATTTCATCTGACCACATCCAGTAAGGAACTAATTTGATTGAAAAAGCCTTATTCAACTAAATCTCTGCCATGGCATATATCATTTGCAAATGTTATAATAAAATCATTTTTATTAATGAACCAGTTATTTACTGTCATATTTCTTATTTGTTTCGCAAAATAAAGCCTATGCATAGTGTGTATTACAGGATTACAGGTAAAAGATAATATCTGCAACTAAGGTAGTTACTGGGGCATGAAAGCAGACATGTACGGTTCAACCCTAAGATAACATTGAGCCACACTTTTAAATCAGAACCGTACATAAATCAATACGTAGGTTCTTACAGTATAAAGTCACACTTGCTTTAATCTTAGCTGTGATAAATGAGGTGGAAGAATACCTTGTAAAGTCGCATCTGTAATTTTCACAATAATCTGCTCTTGGTTTCTTCTTGTAGTCTGAGGGTATTTCCCCTGTCTCATACCTCTTGCATACAAAGTGGAACAATTTCTTCACGACTGGCTCTCCTAATGATATTAGCGGTTCAGACGGAATATCATCTACTCCAGGGGCCTTGTTTCAAATCCGATATTTCAGTGTTTTGTGAAATTCTTCTTGCAGTATTGGATCTCCTATCTCATCTTCCCTTTCCATTTCTAGATTACTGCATTCTTTTCCTTTGTTTAGGCCCTCTATATATTCATTCCACAATTCCCTTCTTTGCTCAATACTGGTTTTCCATTTCAGCTATTGTTATTAGTGCAGCTACTTTTCTTGTCTCCAAATACCTAACATTTTTCTATGATCTTGCATGTGTCCTCTAGCCATTCCTGCTTAGCTAGTCTGTACTTCCTGTCAACCTCATTTTTCAGCCACCTGTACTGCCTTTTGCCTGCTTCACTTGCTGCATTTTTATATTATCTCCTTTCATCAATTAAGTTCAGTATCTCCTGTGTAATCCAGGGATTTCTATTCAACCTTGTCCTTCTGCCTACATGATTCCCTATTCTCTCTCTCAAAGCTACCCAATCTTCTTCTTCTATTTCATTTTCCCCCTTTTCAGCCAATTCTTACATAATGCTTCCTCTGCTTTCTTCAATTTGTCCCAGTCCCATCTTCTTAATTTTCTACCTTTTTGCAGTCTCTTAGTTTTATATCTGCAGTTTATAGCTAACAAGTTATTGGTCAGAGTCTATACCTGCCCCTTAAAGTTTAAAATCTGGTTTCTAAACATATGCCTTACCATTATTATAAAGTGGTACCTTACAGTATCTCCTGGCCTCTTCCATGTATACAACCTTCTTTCGCAATGATTAAATCAAGTGTTTATGATTATTGAAATGTGCTCTACACAAAATTCTACTAGACGATCTCTTCTTTCATTCCTTTTCCCCAGTCCACAAACAACCACTACATTCACTTTCCTACTACTGAGTTCCAGCCCCCATCACAATCGAGTTTTAATCTCCCTTAATTGTCTGAATAATTTATCTTCTCATATACTACTTCGATCTCTTAACATCAGCAGAGCTAGGATGTTCATCCTACCACTGAAGTGTTAAGTGCCATCGACAAGGGATCTCAAATCGATTCCACATTTCTGAATTTCAGGAAGGCTTTTGACACTGTACCCCCCAAGCGGCTTCTTATGAAATTGCGTGCTTATGGAATATCTCCCCAACTGTGTGATTGGATTCACGATTTCCTATTAGAAAGGACACAGTTCGTTGAAATTGACAGTAAGTCATCGAGTAAAACAGAAGTGATATCTGGCGTTCCACAGGGAAGCGTTATAGATCCCCTAATCTTCCTCGTGTTTATAAACGATTTAGGAGACAATCTGAATATCTCCCTTAGACTGTTTGCGGATGATGCTGTCGTTTATTGGTTAGTGAAGTCAACAGAGGATCAAAAGCAACTGCAAAGCGATTTAGACAAAATTTCTGCATGGTGCGAAAATTGGCAATTGACACTAAATAAAAAAAGTGTGAAGTAATACACATGACCACTAAAAGAAATCTGCTGAACTTTAATTACGCGATATATCAGTCAAACCTTAAGGTCATAGATTCTACCAAATACCTAGGAGTTACAATTACAAATAACTTTGACTGGAGAGAACACACAGAAAATATTGAGGGGAAGGCGAACTAAAGGTTACGTTTCATCGGCAGAACGCTTTGAAGATGCACCAGCTCAACCAAAGAGACTACCTACATCACACTTGTGTGTCCTCTCCTGGAGTACTGTTGCCCCTTGTGGGACCCTCAGCAGGTGGGACTGACGGAAGACATTGAGAAAATTCAGAGAAGGGCAGCTCGTTTTGTTTTATCACGTTACGGGGGGGGGGGGGGGGGAAGCGCCACGGAAATGTTGCACAAATTGGGGTGGAAATCATTAATAGAAAGATGTTATTCATTGCGGCATGATCTTTTTGCGAAGTTTCAATCACCGACTTTTAGTTCTGAATGTGAAAATATTTTGTTACCACCCACCTACTTAGGGAGACATGACCAGCCCAATAAAAAAAGAGAAATCAGATCGAAAACGGAACGATTTAGGTGTTCTTTCTTCCCGCGCGCTATTAGAGAGTGGAACGGTAGAGAAAAGTTATGAAAGTGGTTAATGAACCCTCTGCCAGGCACTTGAATGTGATTTGCAGAGTATCTATGTAGATGTAGATCCCCACCATATCTAACTCTAACCTATCCATTTCTCTTTTCATATTTTCTAACTTACCTACCCGATTAAGGGTTAGAACATTCCACATTCCAGATTTTAGAATACCTGTTTTGCTTTTCTTGATGACAACATCCTCCTGCGTAGTTCCCAACCACAGGTCCAAACGGTGGACTACTTTACCTTTGGAATATTAAGGCCTGCTCCGTCAATCATCCAGATTGTTGCCCCTGTAACTACAGAATAGGCTGCTGCCCCACTGCAGGAACCACATGTTTGTCTGGCCTTTCCAGAAGTACTCCTTCACTGTGGTTGCACCTACGGAACAGCTATCTGTATTGTTGAGGTACACAAGCCAACCCACCTCGGCTATGTCTGTGGTTCATGGGGGTGGGGGACAATGTACTGGGTTCTATTACTTAAGAAGTCTTTGAGCCACTAATACATCTACGATCCTATCTTATATGCACTTAACAGTTTGAAGTGGGGCTATTTTGGAAATAAAGAAATGTATGGCTGCCCCTTGCTCTTCATTCATGGCACACAAAACATTTGAAAAATGAAAAGCTGAGTTTCACACCAGTGAAGTTTTAAAAAACTGTGCTGAAGCATGGACAGAATGGATGGAAGGATTTGCATTTTCAGGAAATTTATTACCTGTTCAAACCGAGAATATGTTCAAGAGTTCTGCAGTAAACTGATGTTAAGATATCAGTCTACAGATTTGTGGGTTCATTTTTAGCCATTGTTATATACAGAAGCCTCATTGCTCTGGGACAGAGAGACAAAAGTGCTAAGTAAGGGGCTAATGCAATAAAGTACTCATGACACCTTAAGTGCCTATATTCCACCAATCTTATCATTGTCATAAAAGAAAAATGTATAAATTTATTTTTGTATTGATTTTTTTAAAATCATATGCATGCAATTAAAGTGATGTTCTTTGGATGTAAGTGTGTAGATATCTCTTTGTAAATGTAAGCTCTTTGAGAATATTTGAATATACATGAAAAATTTATTGCTGTATTTTATAAGCTTATTTTAATCACATATTACTTATAATGTAAATTTTATTAAGACTTTTATGTGTCAGTAATAGTGGCAGTGCATGCTCAGCTTCGTTGGTGGGGCCCAGACAAAAAGTAGTACCCAGTATAATGGAATCAGTCTGAAGTGTTCATTATATAACCTCCATTTATATAACATCATTTAAACACATTTGAAAGATATTTAATATCCTTATTGAGCAGTAATTAATAGAATCCATGAAACACTGTAGCTAATAAAAATTTATACAAATGTGCAATAAAAATTTTTATTTTATCACTATTTTGGGGGGGGGGGGAGGGGTATTATGTCTGTGTGAAATATTGTAGTTGGTCTGGTCCATCACCTCCAATGCTTTTCCTTGTACTGTTGTGGGTGTTGGTGTTTATGCTGTGGTGACACACTTTATTGAAGAATTTGGGGGACTTGGAGGAGTTTGGATTTGGAGCAAAGTTCACCAGCTCTTCTCATGCTGAAGTTCATACTAATTGTAGTTGTGCTTCTGTGTACTGAGTGTGATGTCAAAATCAAAATGAACTGTGGGATGATGTATGTGACTTCTTCCTCATTGGGAATGCACCAGAGAGACAACAGGGATCCTCCTGGCACTTGCCTTACAGCCAAGATAAAAACTCTGGGAAAAACCTTGGCTAAGAGTAGTTTCATGTGTACTTTTACATAACTAGCACATAACTAATGAGGTCTTTGTTATACAGTAAATGGGCACTCCTGTTTGCTAAACTTGTCAATTACTCTGTTATTGAAGTTTGGAATATCACAGATTTCCTCCTTGTGAATGGACAAACAGCCAGTGAATTCAGCTTTTCCTGAATCACACAGTTCCTGAGGAAGGCTTTGATTCTTCTTAAGATGCTGAAACTGTGCTCTGCTTCTGCTGTTGAAATTGGCACAGTAGCTCAATTTGTAATGTTTTGTGTACTTCAGTAAACAATTCTTCAATGGAATGTTCTCATGAAAGTAAAAAGCTCACAAACCGATGTAATGCCTCTAAATGTATAATTGCAATAAATCACTGACAGTTCACTTTTCAATTTATCATGGTAAATAAACAGACTGTAGTTTAATGAAAAAGTATTGACCAAAGTGTCCGGGAAATGTTCTCTAAAGAAGCAAACTTTTTTGGATCAATGATTTCGAAGATGCTAAATACATGAGAATTTTGAAACCTTCCTTTCAGTTGGTTGGTCATAATGTCACGCACTTCTGTGGAATCTGCTTTGAGATTAAGTTCACTGCTACATTTGAAACATTTTCTTGGAGGAGCAATACACCAATCATCAGAAACTCAAAACCACTGAATGTTCTCTTGTATTTCAGAAACAGCACACTCAAAATTTTGTAATGCATTGAGTATGGCAATGGCATTTGCACTCTGAATCTGAACTGTGCTATAGAAAATATCAATGTGAGATTCATGATAGCATAGAAAAAATTTAGGAGGAACAAAAAGTGTGGATTGTGGAGTAAATTTCTTAAGTCAAATGCTTCTCTTATTGTAAAATTATCCCAGGAATCCTCTTCCTCAATCTTTTCAAAACATTCCAATTAGTACAATTTGTTTTCTTCGACAGTATTTACAATGTGGGACTGGAAGTTCCATCTAGTTGAAGAGACTGAAGGAATTCTCTTGTTGCAGACTGTCTGTAACAAATCACTTCACTTGGGCGATGAAGAAAAAAATGTTATAAAACCGGAAATACTTGCGAAGAACAACCTTATTGACTTTACACTTTTACTGCAAGCATTCTGAAGAACCAAATTCATTTGTTGCATAAGCAGTGAATGTACTTGGCACATTGGAAAGTGCTCTGCTTCAGTATCTGCACACCTCAGTCATTGCCGCTCATTACTGGGATGCCTTCGTATGCCTGAGCAATGAGTTTTCCTTGAACACTGAAAGGTTCCAGACTTCTTTTTAAAACCTCACTAAGTACATATTGTGATGTCCTGTGTGATTCTATCTTTTTCAGAATGCCATCACATAATCAAATGTTTTCTTCATATATTTTTTGTAGCCTGTAGAATCGTAGAGGTCCTGAAACTCAGTGCTTAACTATTAGTACAATACGTAGGTTGGTCAGACTTCTTCACTTATTTAAAATATGTAGGAGAGATAAAGAATTTCAATCAGCACATAATTTATTAATTAAATTAGTACACACTCCAGTAATAGGTGAACATTGGAATGGGGTTCATCAACCCTTAATACAACTTCAATAAGAGTATCATCTGGTTTACACTTACACACCCAGATGTAATTACAAATATCTCTTATTACGACCAAACTTGGGATATGTTATCTATCCAAGACCTCACTCGAAACTAACTACAAAACAGACAAATAACAACTTGATTCACTCCACTCTGTCCATTATTTACTCCAACTCTCTACAGAGTTCATTACACCACACAACACCTTTAGGTTGTACGTCTTTGAAAAGTAAGAGGTTCCTGTCTGGGCATTCACCTGTGAAAGAAATAGCCCAGGACACTAATAGTCCAGAAAATAAACCTCCATAAATACCTAAAATTAACCCATTTTGTCATCTTGTCTAGCTAGGGAAAGTTTGTAGTGCTCGAGACACTACATACCCCTCCTCCTTAGAGACAAGATGCCAAATGATACTTAAATTTCATTTCCAAGATATTTTCTTTAAAAAAAAAATTCAATATAATATTAATTAATTTAACCCTTTCTATAAGTATCAAATATGAAAACAAATCTTGAAAACATTTAAATTATCTCTGCTCCTTGTCTCTACATTTCTGATTATTTAATTAATTCTTCTATAAAATGCTTTATTTGTGTGCACTCATTTAACTTCATTGCCTTAGTATTTCCTATGCTTTCCCCTACCCTTCGAATGATCATACCAGACTGAAGCATGTAATCAACCCTGGATCTAAATGGTCTTCCTCCTTCCAAAGTATACACTAATTTGTAGAAAAATCCTTTTACACCTTAACATGATACAGAACATGTATAAACACTAACCTAAGACCTGTGTAACTGTGTGTATTAAATGTATTAGTGTGTTTGTGTGTGTGTGTGTGTGTGAGAGAGAGAGAGAGAGAGAGAGAGAGAGAGAGAGAGAGAGAGAGAGAGAGAGAGAGAGAGAATGAAACACCCATTTGTATCAAGAGAATATAAACCCACCTCAGTTTATATCTGAAGATGCAAAATATACAAATGCGTACAAAATGTATAAAATCATCTTCCGACAGAAGATCATAATTAGTTTTCAAAATGGGAAGCCAAAATTGCACATTAATAATTTATTAAATGATGGCCGGTTTTGGTGCACAGTGTCACCATCGTTTGGTAACACACATGTTACAAGCTGGCCATCTTGTTAAAAAAAAAATTGGGTATAAAATAACAAGTGCAACATTGCACTTAGTCACTATAAGTATAAGAAATACAAAAGTTAAAAACATGACAGCTTGATTTTGTAAAGTGTCATGTTTTTAACTTGTGTATTTTTTATATAGTGACTAAGTGCAATGTTGCACTTGTTATTTTATACCCAGTTTATATTAGATTCTGTTTATTAAAATATTTTGCAACACACGTGTTAAATAGTTATGTGCATATTTTGTTCACTACTTGTGGAAAATAAAATGTCTAGTTGGACTAACATATAACTTATTTTAAATTACAATAAACTTGTCAACAGCAATATGATAGTTTGTTTACCCACTGTAGTTATCTATATACCAAGAGTTACATCTCTGGTTGTAATGCAAATAGAAATTATATCTTTGTCATGTTTACAAACACAAACTTCATGTTGTGACTGGATATGATCTTATAATTTATAAAAATTATAAAATGATAGTGGATAGCAAAAAGATAAAAATTGCAGAATAGTGAAAGGATGAAGAAACATGTTGTTGTTGTTGTGGTCTTCAGTCCAGAGACTGGTTTGATGCAGCTCTCCACCCTACTCTATCCTGAGCAAGCCTTTTCATCTCCTCATAAGAACGACAACCCACATCCACTTGAATCTGCTTACTATACGCGTCTCTTGGTCTCCCTCTGCGATTTTTACCCCACACACTTCCCTCCAACGCTAAATTCACAATTCCTTGATGTCTAAGATTGTGTCCTACCAATCTATCCCTTCTTTTAGTCAAGGTATGCCAGAATCACATGGAAATCAAAAGATGAAGAAGTGATATGCTAACTCAAGTCTTGGTGTGCGTCAATTCACCAAAACTGAAACATATCAGTTGTCCTGGAGTCGTATGTATGGCTTTATATCTAGTAAAACGACATGCTAAACATTTTTTAATATTATCCCATGAGTGGTTGTAAAATTTAGGGTCTAACAAACCCATTGTTAATTTCTCTTGGGCATTGGAAGATTCTAGGCCTCTATCCTCTCCCTCATGTGCACTCTCTACCTTTTCCCTGAATTTTTTCTCAACCATTTCCTCTATTCGTTGTTCCCAGCTGCTTAGCTCACTAACAGGTAGGTTGACTTCATTTAAAATTTGATCTTCTAAGGCTTGTAATTTAGACGAAGTTTCAGTAACTGCATGACATACTTTTGAGATTTCAGATTTAGAATTTGTTTCTAGAACATCTAACTGATGGTTAGTAATGAGCAAATGTTGATTTAAAGACTGTAAATTACTGAGAATAGTCTATGTTTAATATCATTAATTATAGATTCTTTAACCAAATCTAAATGTTCACTTACTACCATTTTGGAAACTGATTCTATCTCGTCTTTGGAAATTAGTAATTGTTTTAAATTCCCCTTCCACATTATTGTACCTCACCTTACATTCCTTCATATGAGCAACCAGTTGATTAAAGAGTATCCAACCTTGCATTTTGAGATTGAAATTGGTCAGCTAATTGTTCAGAAACTAATTTTAAGTTTGAAATTGATTAAAAACAACAGTCACAGTACAGCCTTTACTGAAATGTTTTCATTTAAAGTAATTTTTGTTTATTTTGCTGTTCTGAAACAGTGTCAATTTTTCCTGATAATGATTTTACACTACTTATATTTTAGTATAGTTTTTCCATTAATGATTCTCTTAATTCATTACTTAATTTGAGAAACCTCTCTTGCATTTACTCCATTTCTTTTGCCATTTTACAAGGCATGGGCATTCACAAAATAACTCGCTATACACAACACTCCTTGAAATGTCTACTCAATCACACCAATAAAGTAAATTAGCACTCTTACGCTCACCAACAAACAGGGTTCTCGTCTGCATTGCCCCGATGTAGCAGTGAGATGAAGTTGTAGCGGCTGCGTCTCCGTGATCGCTCGATGCTGTCCCGTGATGTCACGTTGTGGCTTACCTCAGAACTGCGGTCCAGAATCTTGAAGTAGGTGTAGTTCTTTTTCTTGATTGTTAAAGGCAGCCAACCTTTTGAGCAACCAAAAAAATTATTTCTTGACATGACTGGACTCACTAAAGAGTCCGAATAAATTATTTAGAATTCTTGAAGAATTTTCATCAGAAATTTTTTTAACACTTTGCCCTCTTATAACTGTATTTCTTTAGGTGGTGTTTATTGAATATTAACGTCCCTTGGTGACTGGAGTTTATATTCATTGTCAAAGCAACCTCTTCTTTCACAGAAGAAATATCTAATTTTTGTTGAATTTTTTTCGAAACTTTCTTGTGGTCTCAAAATTTAAAATTTCTCTTCCTTTTTTTGGTCCGATGTAAGAGTCGCCATATTTATGTGATGTCCCATGTGATTCTCCTTTTTTCAGAATACTATCACATAATCAAATGTCTCCTTCATATATTTTTTATAACTTGTAAAATCGTAGAAGTCCTGAAACTCAGTGCCTATAGGAATAGTTCATCCAATACTCAGGTCAATCAGACTTATTCTCTTATTTAAAATGTATAGAAGAGATGAAGAATTTCAAGCAGCACATAACTCATTAATTAAATGAGTACACACTCCAGTTATAGTTGAACACTGGAAAGGGTTTTATTAACCCTTAATACAACTCCAGTAAGAGTATCATCTGGTTTACACTTATACATCCAAATGTAATTACAAATATCTCTTATTAAGACCAAACTTGGAATCTGTTATCTATGCTGGACCTCATTCATAACTAACTACAAAACGGATGAATAACAACCCAATTCACTCCACTCTGTCCATTGTTTACTCCAAGTCTCCATAGAGTTAATTGCACCACACAATACCTTCAGGTTGTTCGTATTTGACAAGTAAGAGGTTGCTGTCTGGGCATCACCTGGCATAGCCCAGGACACTAATTGTCCAAAAAATCAACCTCCATATATATAACAAACACATACACATACACAAATGCTAGCTTTCGCAGCCTAGCTGCTTTGTCAGGCAGAAGGGAAGGAGAGGGAAAAAGGAAATGATGAGGGTTTTAAGGGAGTGGGTAAGTAGTCATTCCAATCCCGGGACAGGAAAGAGAAAAAGGAGGGTAAACAAATACACACACACCCACACATTTACACAGACGCAAGTACACCTAGGCAGACGCTTTCTACAGCATGTCTGCCTAGGTGTACTTGCGTCTGTGTAAATGTGTGGGTGTGTGTGTATTTGTTTGCCCTCCTTTTTCTCTTTCCTGTCCCGTGATTGGAATGACTACTTACCTACTCCCTTAAAACCCTCATCATTTCCTTTTCCCTCCCCTTCCCTTCTGCCTGACGAAGCAGCTAGGCTGCGAAAGCTAGCGTTTGTGTGTGTGTGTGTGTGTGTTTATTTGTTACTATCACTGCCTGTGCTCCTTCAGCTGATAAGTAGACTTCATCTATTTTTTACATATATTTTTCCTGTTAGGAATTTTTTTCCTCTATTAAATTAACCTATTTGGTCATCTTATCTAGCTAGGGACACTAGTATGCTGTCTTAAAATTAACATTTTCAAAGGAAAGATCTTTCAACAGGTTTCTTCCCCTTCATATAGCACAGTATGATGACAAATTGAGTTCTGCACGTAATATCTGTAGTTTCATCAGCCTCTACAGAAACAAAAGAGGCATTATCAATCTCTTTAATTAGTTCTTCAATGTAAACTTGATACATACAGTCCCGAAGCTCATTTTGAATTATGTGTGATGTATATTTACACACAGAATTACTAGAGCTGCTTAAGTGATCATCTAATACACTGCCAAGACTTCCCAAAAGAGATAACAAGTCTAAGAAATTGCCATGGTTTGCTGACTTGTTTTTCATTGTGAGCTCATAGTGCTAACTCATGAGTTCCACAAAACATCAAGTACTCTACTATTCTGTTTAATATGTGTCTGTTCTTTGTAACTAATTCATTAGGTCTCTAAATTGACATTTTCTACACCAAATCAGTCTGATCTGCAATGATAACTGTGCCAAACATTTTATATTTACGAGCATTTTTAAATGAAGTCCACTTTCCTCATGTTTCTTAATTTTTTCACTTAAATGGTTTAGATCCTTGCAACCGACTGTTGTCCACAATCCTTCACCACCAAATATACAGTAGAAACAAAACAATTTTTGTTTCCGTTTGAGTTAGCCAAGACAGTTGAGACATCAAGAAATCTTTTGGTTAATGTGCCTAACCATTTGATTTCTAGCTTCTCTTCCATACTTAATAAATGAAAGGGCATTTTAAGCAAAGTCTACTTTATTCACTTTATACTCCATTTATGATCACTCAAGTTGCTACGACACAGCTCCAGAATACAGAACACTACTGATAGTTGACCTTGTTTGCTGTTTTACACATTTCTGGTTGATGAGTGGCAGTTGGGGAGAGAGAGAGAGAGAGAAATGCAGGAGCACAATAGGTGGGGAGTGGTAGTGCGACAGGTACAGCCCGCTTCACCAGGAAGTTAACCGAGACTTTTTGTGTATGATACTGTAGTATATGAAGAGGTTGTAACAAAGGAAAATTGTATTGAAATGCAGGTTGTAACAAAGGAAAATTGTATTGAAATGCAGGGGGATCTGCAATGATTTGACACATGGTGCAGGGAATGGAAACTGAATCTCAATATAGACAAGTGTAATGTGCTACGAATACATAGAAAGAAGGATCCTTTCTCATTTAGCTACACTATAGGTCAGCAACTGGAAGCAGTTAATCCCATAAATTATTTTGGGGTAAGCGTTAGAAGTGATTTAAGGGGACCACACCATGGTTAAGGCAAAAGAAATCAATTTTCGGTTTTCATCATATTTCAATAGATTCAGATTTTATTTAAATACTCTAAAAAGGATTTGCTGGGAAAAAAATTCCAGCATTTAAAGAGAATTTTCCTACCATGTGTGTTTGTGTGTCACGCCCACTTTTCTGTCATCCACTTTTCTGCATATATTTTTAGATCTTTATATCCCCTACATTGCACATTAGGGATTTTTTTGACTCTTGGGTGTGTTGGCTATCACTGGAATGCTATGGTCAGTATTCTGTTGTTTCTGCTGTTTGTAAACAACATGCTTTCAAACACAAGATTGGTTTTGTTCAAGTGTGATTGTGAGTAGTTGTTATACTTACATTTGCAGTGCTTGTTTATGTGTGTTTTGTTGTGTTTATTGAAGATGATGAAATGTAAAGGCATTTTCAAGAAACAACAATTTAGATAAAACAAGTTTAAAAGAGGTGTACGATACATCAAATATTTGGGCAATGGTGTCAGTAAGGCATACTACAATGTGGTGAACTCTAAGCCATATGGAGATGCCATTATTAGCAAATTAGAATGTGTAGGCCATGTTCAAAAATATTTGGGAACAACGCTGAGAAAACAAACTGTCGATATGAGAGGAAAAAAATTAGAAAATGGAAAATTGATGACCAGACAGGGTCGGTTAACTAAACCTGAAATAGAAAACTTGCAGGTATACATGAGCAGGCAATTAGGAGAAATCTGGAGGCAATGAAGAGAGATTTTTGGGCCATATTATTCCGTAAGTCCTCTACTGATGATAAGCCATGTCATGCATTGTGTCCATCAGGAGAAAATTTGTGGTGCAAATAGGGCTTAGGCAACCGGAGAATCTTATTCTCACCAGCAGTCTCTTCCTGCTGCTGTTATTACAGCAATTAAACCTATTTTCAGACACTTGGCTCATCCTGACCTTCTAAGGAAATGTCTGCATTAGCAGACACAAAACCCAAATGAATGTTTCAACAGCATAATTTGGAACCGCCTTCCTAAAACTGTATTTCTGGGCATGCATACAATGAAAAAGCTGGGAATTAATCCTGTTGAAAATATGATCACTGGGTTGCAACATGGCAATAAAATAAGGATAGCCAATGCAAACAGGTCTGCATCGTATATGGCCAAAAAGTAAGACAAACATCCATGAAGGGGAAAGAAAAGCTGGAAGACCTGCTAAAGGCCAAAGAAGGGTCATCATATGCAACAGGACTGTTTTAATGATCCTGCAAACTAAAATTTTCAGTACATATGCCTGATTACATCAGAAACTATCATAGATAAATGAATGAAATTTTCTGACACTTTGCGTAATATAAAAAGCCACCTCTGGTACTACATTAATTAATATTACCCCATTAGGAAGTCCACAAAAAATATTTTCTGAAAAAAAAATTGATTCTGTTAGCATCAGGTAACATACAGTAAAAACATAAAGGTCATTCATCAAATAGTTTTTTAAATACTTGCCTAAATTAACATGGGTTAGATAGGCAGGATGTGGCCCCCTTAAAATGGAACAACCATATAAAATTAATCTTCAGTGAAGCAGATGCCAAACTTAGATTCATTGGAAGAATCCTAAGGAAATGCAGTCTGAAAAGTACACTTGTTCGCCCACTGCTTGAATACTGCTCACCAGTGAGGGATCTGTACCAGGTGGGATTGATAAGAGGAGGTAGAGAAGATCCAACAGAGAGCAGCGCGCTTCGTTACAGGATCATTTGGTAATCGAGAAAGCGTTACATAGATGATCGATAAACTCCAGTGGAACACTCTACAGGTAAGATGTTCTGTAGCTGGATACGGGCTTTTGTCGAAGTTTCGAGAACATACCTTTACCGATGAATCAAGCATTATATTACTCCCTCCTACGTATATCTCGCAAAGAGATCATGAGGATAAAATCAGAGAGATTAGAGCCCACATAGAGGCATACTGACAATCTTTCCTTCGACAAACAATATGTGACTGGAATAGGAGGGAGAACCGATAGTGGTACTCAAGATACCCTCTGCCACACACCGTAAGGTGGCTTGTGGAGAATAGATGTAGATCTTGCAGAGGGAGAGGGGCACGGGAGCAATGGGCTGCAGATTCTGGGCCCCAAGCAGCACTAGGGCGAGGTGCAATGAGGGGAAAGGGAAACAGCTCTGTGATGTCATTGCGACTGCAGTCTTAAGAGCTCGGGAGTACAGGCCCTCAGCTGTCAGCATGGCTGCATAACGAAGAGAGGGAGGATTTACATCCACTGGGCACATGTTAGCTGGTCCTCAGCTATGCTGTGGCGAGAGGCAAACTAAACCATTTGATCACCACACTGTGGGCCTTTAGAACGAGCTGCCCCTGGTCAGTAATAGTGTAGACAATCTGACTTAGGAGTTTTATAATAGTCAATTAAGGAAAGTCATGCTGTCCAAAATGACAAAATTTGATGTTTTACTTTTGTAAATTATGAAAATATGGCTGTTTATGCTTGATTTGGTTTGGTTCTTTTGAAACATTTGATTATTTACTGTTTTAAAAAAAATATTTGAAAATATTCATGCACAGACATTACTGACAATTTTATTTTCCATCATTTCACATTTTGGCATTTTTCATTTGAAACTATATGGCCTAGAAGGCTATAGTTTCTTTTGTTTTGTAGAGAACCGTGCATTTCATAAGTTGCCTACACTAGCAGTACTTCGCAGTAAACTATTTGGACTGTAAATTTGTTTGTATTTAACAACAAAGGTTATTCAGATAGTGAAACAAACTGCAATACCATTATTAATCTCCAAATACTTACTTCAGCTTTGCATGAAACAGTGTGTTGTAAATGTGGAGTGGAAACTGAAATTTCCAAAAAGTTTGCACTTTGCAAATAATGTGTTTAAGCTGTGAAAACAGAAAGACTTTCATGGCTACAGGAAGTAAGTGTAAAGACTGGACTTTTTTACATTAAGATACTTCTCTGGTTTTAATAATATAGTAAGGACAGTTTACAAACTCACCGCAAAGACATGGCGATGAGCTGTGATAGGCACATACAAAAGACACACACATACAACAGTTTCAGCTATCGGCCATGGCCTTCTTCAGCAAATAGAACACTCATGCAATCACACAGGCACACAACACAGTCACACAACCATCACCTCCGGCTGTCACACTTCGAATCACGCTCTGCGGCGAGTAAATCAGGGACGGGAGGGGAGGGAAGAGGGGATAGGAAGGTTACGTCACGGTGGTGGGGATTGGTTAGATGGAAATAACGAGATGCAACTTAGGAATGGTTTTAGATGTATAGGAAAATGCCATTACCCTTGCAAGATTCTTTGTGGCTTGCTGGACCTCCCTAGTCCCTTACAAAATCTATGAAATACAACTCCATATTAAGTAGTACTGTCAAAACGTATGTTGCAGAGTCAGTGACTACACCTGCAGTACAGCTGTAGCAGAAAATGGTAGTTCTGTAATAGAAATACCAGTCAATAGATCCTGGCAAAAAAGAAGTTTCCAGTCAAAGAATACAAGTGCAGCTAGTAACAGCAGTGACAGTGGGAAAGTGTTGGATGTACATGTGATGACCGAGTACTGTCAGGGTTGTAGGCAGGCAGGCAAGAGTACTGAAGAGCAAACTAAGAATGAAAAGAATTGAAGAGAAAATATGACATAACTAGTGGAGGGATGGAGGTTGCTTCAACAGTGAACATTCCTAGCATGTCCATGCTGTTCATTACACAAGTTTTCTTGGGGATAGAGACCCATGATCGTATAAGGCAGTGGTGGAGAGTAAACCATTTTATGACTTGTCACTTACAAAACTAGAGTGAGTCTACTTAGACTGAAACAGCAATTGGGAAGTACCAACTTATCTCATGGTCTAAGTATGAGACATCGACTGACTGATAAACTACCGTAACTGATCAGATTACACATTATGGTATGTCTATTAATTTAGGTGGCATGAAGAAAGCTGTTTGTGCAATTTATTTCCACAAGCTGTCTACAGATGCTAAACCAATACACAACCTGTGTTCCTTTGAATGATGTAAATACTTGAAGACGGAAAAAAAGAGGGTAAAGTAGACACTTTCTTGTACAAAATTACTGTACCAAATGCTATTGTGCTTGCCATGAAACCCGTGTTTCATGATCTTGCCAAAGCAAAGCTGTTGAAGAAATGCCTCAAAGGCAAAACACAAAATGTGAATGACGCTTTAAACAATGTTGTATGATCAAGGATAGCAAGAAATGTGTTTGTTGATGGTCAGTCTTTTAACTTGGTGTTTTTTGACTCTGTTCTTACTTTTAATGATGGCTATTCTGGAAGACTACAGGTTCTGGAGCAGCTTGGAATTCATAAACATGTGACTGACTTGGACCAAATGTGAATCATGAAGGCAAAGATTTCAACAAACAACATGTCCAAACAAGCTATATCAAAGAAAAGGTCAGTACTGGAGGAGGAAGCTGGAGGAAGAGATGAGGACTACCAGTCAGGTGGATTCTAAATTATTTTTTATGTATCAGTTGCCATTTATTAATTTTTTTCTTTAAATGTAAGTTTCTCAAAACAAAAATTTTCAGTGTAACTGTTGCTTGTTTCAGAAACTTCTGAATCAATATCCAAGAATTATTTAGCACATAACATAGATAGTACCATGATCCTTCACTACACATCCACAAAACAGCAATGGACCTTGCAGAATCACTTGCAGACCTATATTACTCTCAGAATCTATCTTCAAATTGCCAGTTGCTTTATACATTGGCAAACAGGATCTTTTGTATCTCCTGTAGTGAGACATGTTGTTCACACGGTAGCTGACCAATGACTGATACCGTCTTTCCATTTTCACGACTTATATAGCATCACTTGGTAATGGTGCGGACCACGTCAAAATTTTCTAAGTCCGAAGAGGCATAGTTTGAGTGCTGCAGTCTCACTAACAGCACGCGTACCCGCTGGTGCACCGGACAGAGCAGTGTTATCAAACACTTGAAGGTCAAAGGTGGGGCAGTGGAACAAGGCTGTGATAAGGTAGTCTGCTCATCAGATGCAATGGCTGACAATCACAAAATACAAATTCATCATGCACCTCCCTGGATTACTGTTGCAATGAAGAACAGCAACAGGAGATACAGAAGTTCGTGTTTGCCAATATATAAATTGATTGACAATTTGAAGATTGATTCCTAGAGTAATATAGGTGCCCAAGTGATTCTGCAAGGTCCATTGGGGTTTTGAGGATGTGTAGTGAATTTCGCAATATTTAACAAGGAGACTGCACAACAAAGGAATGGATGGTTGACTGTTGCTGTTCTTCATTGCAATGGTAGCACAGTGAAGGCTCTTTGTGGTTTGGAGAGTGCTCATAATAGAGATATTATTGCCTATCATCTGTGTAATATTAGTGAACTAGGTAATAAGGATTACAATAAATCATGTCCCATTTGATTTTAGTGAAGAATGCGTATACAAAATTTGAGGGGTCTAGCATGAAGAAAGACAGATAACAGCTTTTTGTGGTGTCGCCAACCGGATTAACTCTACTTTCGACTGTTTCAGGGGGTTGAAATAAATTCAATGTCAAAGTTGAAAATTTGTGCTGGACTATGATTCGAATCCAGATTTCCCACTTGGGATCAGCAGTCGCATTAACCAACTAGGCTATCCATGCATGCTTTCCTTCCAACCCAAATTCTCAACTTCTAGCCCCCTACCCACTGATTCCTCTTGCTCGCAGCCTATATTGGATTCCAGCAAGGGATTGAGTGTTTGAATGCATCCGCATTGAAACTGTCTTTTATGAAAAAATAATAACTTTTCCCCTACTGTCATTTTAAAGTGATTTTAGAGCAATACAGTCACAAAACACGTAAAAACACCATATTTTATACTCAACAGACACATATACAGCCAATATAACATCGTCAAGATAGGGCAGTACAGTGGTGGTGGTGATTATGGGTTCAGGGGGCACGACGTCGAGCTCTTTAGCGCCCGGATGAAAACAGAGTGTGACGAGTATCAAACGAGATAAGAGATAAGCTAATTAAATGAGGCCATAAAATCATTCAAATCACAGTTAGCAAGACAGGACTAGGAAGATTAGCACAGCTGGCTGATCACACAAGGAGGTACTCCGCCAGCCACTCAGCATCAAACTAAAATCTCCAACCTAAAAGCTTAGGCCAGAGTTCAGACACTTCACAAAAGCTTAAAACCTTTTTCACATGCATCTCATCATCAGCTAAAATGGAGGGCAGAACACCACTAAGATTGGCTTTTGCCCTCACAGCACGATATAAGGTGCACTCGATTAAACTGTGGTGTATAGTAAATTGCACGCCACAGGCATCAACAAGAGGAGGATCTTCTTGACGAAGTAAAAACTTGTGCGTTAATGGGCAGTGCCCAATTCGGAGCTGCATCAGGGTCACTTCGTGCCGTCTTTGTGACTGGCAGGAGGTTTGCCACAGCTGGGCAGTTGATTTCACCAACTGCAGCTTATTATCCATCATTGACAGCCATGTGTCTTCCCACAGCTTGGAGCACTTCTGCCAAACTACAGAGAGGACATCACGCAGGGGAATGGCAGGTTTTATTATGTTGTGGTCGCTGCAGGCCAACTTTGCAGCTCTACCAGCAACTTCATTTCCCCAAATTCCCACATGCCCAGGTACCCAGCAGAATGACACCTGCTTACCCGCCGCTGAAGGGAGTACAGTTGGTCCTGTATGAGTTGTGGTATCCTCTCATCTAGGTACAGGCTGTTCAGTGAGTACCGTGCGCTGAGTCGGAGCAGATAAGAAACCGTGTGTCCCGAACATGCTGCAGTTCCTGCAATGCTATCATAATCGCACGAAGCTCTGCTGTGGAGACAGAGAAGGCTGTTGGGAGGCGAATCCTGGTAACATGGTCTGGGAACACTGTGGAACAGCCGAGGGAAACCTCAAGCTTTGAATCATCGACAAAGACCACTGTAAAATTGTGATGCCTTTCTAAAATTTTGGAAATTCAGAGCAATATGTAAAGTCTGGAGTGCAACCTTTCTTAAAACTGGCTAACTCTACAATAATATTGGGCCGCCGAAGGAGGCAAGGAGGAAATCTGCTCCAACCCTGATGCAAGACGTTAAACTCAGGTACCTCAATCTGTGAGAGACAATCCTTCATACAAATCCCAAAGGGTCGTGTTGTCCTTTGCCGAGTACGAAACAACATGGCCATAGGATGCTGAGCTACACTATGGTATGCAGGTGCGTGCAGAGTTGACAACATTTTGTATCCCTGGTGCCCCAGGACAAGTTGTTATCTGATGGACAGTGGCGGCTCAGCAGCCTCAGCACAAAGGCTCAGAATGGGGCCAGTTCTAAAGGCCCCAGTAGCCAGTATAATCCCTTCTCGGTGTACCACATCCAGCATCTTCAAATAAGAGGGTCTGGCAGAGCCATACACTGTGCATCCATAATCAAGGCGAGATCGCACGAAGACCCAATAAAACCAAAGCAGACAGGTTTTATCTGCACCCCACAAATTGTGGCTAAGACATTTTAAAATACTCGGTGCCTTGAGGCAACATTTCTTCAGGTCCTTGAGGTGTGGCAGCCACGAGAGCTGTCGTTGCAAGGCTAGAAACAGAGTAAAATGTCGAGAAGTCATCAACAAATATCAAACACTGAACAGAACATTTGACAACGGATGTAAGACTGTTAATTGTTATAGCAAACAAAGTCATGCTTAAAATGCTACCCTAAGGAACACCGTTCTCTTGCTCAAAATGATCCGAGAGCACGTCACTGACTCGATATAAAAAATAGCGTGGAGAAAGAAAGGACACAATAAAAAGGGGGAGGCTTCCACGAAAACCCCATTCAAGAAGCTGCCTGAGGATAAGATGCCTCCAAGTAGTATCGTAGGCTCATTCAATGTCAAAAAAGATACCCAAAAGGTGCTGCCGGTGTAGGAAAGCCTATTGTATGGCCATTTCCATGAAGGTCAGGTTATCAAAGGTCGACCAATTCCTGAACCCCCACTGAAAACGGCTAAGGAGTTGCCTGGATTCTAACATCCAGACAAGGCGGTGGTTGACCATCCGTTCTAAGGTCTTTCCTACGCAGCTAGTGAGAGCTATGCTACGATAACTACTCGGGCTCGTACAGTTCTTCCGTGGTTTTAAAGTAGGAATTAAGAATGCTTCACGCCATGAGTTGGGAAACCAACCTGACACCCAAACAACATTAAAATGGGAGAGGAGGAGTTGTCTGTTTCGTGCCGTAAGGTGTTGTAGTATACTGTAATATATCCTGTCATGTCCAGAGAACATGTCACGAGCTGCAGACAAAGCAGAATCTAGCTCCCACATGGAGAAAGGGCAGTTGTATTCTTCTGCAGTAATAGACCTGAAGTCAAAACTGCCCTTCTCAGCACCCATCCTGTGGCGCTGGAAAGCAGGATCCTGCTTGGCAGTGGAAGTTATGGTGGCGAAGTACTCCGCCATAGTCTGCGCTATGTCTCGTGGATCGTTGTGTAGAGCACTATTCGCCATTACAGCTGCTACTGGGCACCGTCCTCCTCTTCCAGATATCCTCCTTATGGTCTCCCATACTTTAGTGCTGGGTGTGGAACGATTGACGGAATTGAGGAAGTGCTGCCATGATCTCTTCTTACTTTTTTTTATAACTCTGTGACTTTTTGCCCTCGCTAACTGAAAGACTGCAAGATTCTCTGCAGTGGGCCGGCACTTGAATTTTCACAGAGGTGCTCGTCTCGCCCATATTGCAGAGCGGCATTCTTCAGTCCACCAAGGGACAGTGTGCCATTGTAATTGACCCGTGGACTGGGAATGGATGCTTCAGCAGCGCGATGGATCACTTGTGTAATACGATCCAACCATTCCTGGATGGTATCACATTGTTCAAATGCAGCCAGATGGCTGAACAAGTTCCAGTCTGCCTGACAAAGCACCCATCATGGCAGGATTCTGGCAGGTACCACTGTGACTGGCAGCTGAATCCAGAGAGGGAAGTGGTGACTGCCATGGAGTTCATCGTCCACTTCCCATTGAGCAGAGTGGGCAAGTGCTGGAGAGGGGAGCGAGAGTCAATACCAGAGAATGACCCTGTCACAGTACAAAAGTGTGTGCTCTGGCCAGTATTTAGCAAGTGCAGGAAAAGGTGGTGAAAGCACAGCAAAACAATGAACATACACACCACTGAGCAAAATAGAAAGGGGGAGTTGGTACTGAGTGATTGATAGGTAAATAGTGAAGAGTGGATGCAGTGAAGGTACCGTACAATTTTGAGGCTAATATAAAAATAAGATCATCAAATGGGCTCAGATGATGAGCACTGCATTTGGTAATAATTGGTGCATGCATTGATGGCTTAGTTATTATATTATTATGACGCCAAGAAGAGACTGTTAGCCACAGCCCTGTCTGGGCCAGCGCTTATTACATTTTACCGCAATGAGCCACTTGCTACATTTTGCTGCAAATACAGGCAACATCAGAACTTTTTATTTCTGTCTTTATAGCCAGAGACTCAATTTATGTTGTGTCAGTAATAATAACCAAATTTAACCTGTGTTTCATCCGTCATTTTCCCATGGAACTGAGCTATGTAGGATGCTAGCCTTGTAAGCAAAAGACAATCTGGGTGTCCTGAAATTTTAATTGACTTGATGAATTGATGTACAGAGTCTCAAGACAGTTTGGTACACAATTCATAGAAGTAACTTTAAATAAATTTTGTGAGAAGCTTTAATTGCAATTCAGACTCAATTTCTGATTAGTAATAGTCCTAGCTTAATGAGCTATAACAGTAAATGAAAGCCATAATAACTATTCATTCATAACTATATTGGTGATCAAAATATCACTTTTAGCATAACTTCAACAAGTGCCTACATTAAAGCTTTATTATCTATGAAACTTCTGTTTGTCAATTCTAACTACAAACCCAGAAGAGGGGGGGGGGTTGCTAGAATGGAAAGGAGGAAATACAGGGTGAGGGAATGCAGCTGGGGTGAGAAGAAAGGCTGCAATAGCTCAAGGACCTATGTGCGCAAGACATATACCCAAAAAAGGTTTGTTGATTCTGTGGTGGATACTTCACAAGCAGGTCAAATCACAACACCAAGTGTTGTGCAAACTAGTATTCTACAATGTGCCCACAACTGTCTGATCTGGCTATGAGGGTTGGTCCTGGCAACCAACAGCTGTTACCAGACCCATGGACAAATGCAATACACCACCTGTGCCATACAGCATCAACAACATCTTTATACCATCACAGAGGCCTCTGAGCCCTCAGTTGCCTAATATGCTATTACTGTCATTTCTAGATATTACTACATGGCTAAATAAATTGTGTTTATTTTATTGTTGTGTCCTTCCTTGTGTTCCTTGTTAGACAGTATAAGTCAAGATCACAGTCAACGGCATACATTATATTGGTGCAGCAATTTTCATGTGCCATGCTGGCAAAACGCAGGGCAAGTCAGTTGTTTATTTATATGCACCAAGTGAGACAAAAATATGAAGAATAATTACATTTACACCACACAGCAATTTTCATTGCAAATGGTAAATGTTGCAAGGTACAGTCATTTGGGGTGATTTCAGACACTGGGGTGATTTCGGACATTATGGTTTACGTTCTCTTTCCTGCTTCATAGCAACAAATTAGTGCTAATTTCCACCTCTGTGTGCTGCTTATTTTATGCATGACACTGTAATTCCCACATCCC